>RYFJ01004535.1:0-50421 GCA_003991445.1 Oryza meyeriana var. granulata
ACAGGACGATGTTAATTCCGATAAGGTTATTTGATTTATTAAAAATAGTTCCGGTCGCTCTATAAATTCCACTAAAAAATCTAGTTTTAATGTTTTGGCCACAGAGAAACAAGAAAAATATTCCGGCCACGACAATTTATTATCTTGCATTTTACACCATCAATTAATTTCTCTCTAAGCCGATTTTAAAATTCCTGTTTCTTAAGGTATTTCTCTTCCGGTAGGCTGTGTGGCTAAACTCAGGGGTGAAAAAAACCATACCCTTAACAGAATCTCGTCTCACCGAGATTCGGAGGCGCTGTGCGAAAAGGTGAGGATGGGCGGACTTCAGTTCGTCTTCTCGCTTCCAGGTGGCTTCTTCTTTCCTCTGAATGGTGACTCCACTGTTTTACCTGCAGAATCGATTACCCGGATCCTGTGTTTCTTTCACTGATCTCCAGGGAGTCCGTTTGGCTTCTCACATAGGTGAGGTCTTCCTGGATCTCGATCTGTTCCGGAATCTGCCTGTTTGCTGGTAATCTCAGACACTCTTCAGTTGTGACACGTGGAAACATCGTGTATGCCAGTCATTGAAGTGGGTAGGCTCAACTGTATGCCACTTTCACCTTACGGGCTAACACTTGGGTAGGGTCCCAGACGTGGTCTAGCTTCCCTTGGGTTTTGTTGAACCTGTGTACTCCGCGAGATGGGGTGACGCGAAGGTACATTCGTAGTCTCCTTCCTCGAATCTGTAAGTCTAGTCGTCGTTATCACATAACTCTTTGTCTGGATTGAGCCGTCTTTAAAGCTCGTGTTATTATGGCTACCTTCTTCTGCTTCTTTGAGCGCGTAGGTTCGAATACTGCGTTCACGGTGTCTGATCCCAGAAAGGGGTGTGCGCACTTTCTGCCATACAGAGCTTCAAACGGTGCCATCTGCAAGCTGGCCCTGGTAGCTGTTGTTGTACCGAGAACTCTGCGTAGGGTAACTCTTATCCCATGGTTACTTCCAAGTCTAGTGACAAGATCTCCTTCAGCATGTCCTCCAATATCTGATTGACTCTTTCAGTCTTGACCATTGTTTGCGGAATGGTATGCCGTGCTGAAGTTCAGTCGGGTTCCCAATCTTCTTGTAACTTCTGCCAAACTTTGGAAGTGAAACTGGCTACCGATCAGAAATGATCTTCTTGGTACTCCATGTAAACACATTATGCGAGCCATATACCAGTTCAAGCCAGTTTCTTACGCGAGTACGTGGTATGCATCGGGGATGAATGCGGCAACTTTGGTGAGTCGTCACGATACACCAGATTTGAGTCATCACCCCCGAGATGACGTCCGGGGCAACCGGTGATAAAAATCCATCCCGATCTCTTCCACTTCCACTCTGGTACCTTGATGGCTGTAGCAGTCCTGCAGGCGTTGGTGTTCTGCCTTGACTCGCTGACACACATCACAAAGTGCCACAAACTCGGCGATTCCCTTCTCATGCTGGCCCACCAAAACTTGGTTCAAGGTCTTGTACATCTTGGTGCTTCCTGGATGAATGGAGTGCGTCTCATGGCTTCCCGGAGTATTAGGGTCCTTGAGTTCTTTATTCTCTGGAACGCACAAACGTTCCCCATCCATACCGTCCCGTTCTCATCTTCTGTAAACCTTGAGCTTTTCCGACTCTCATGTTCTTCTTAAGTTCTTCGACTTCTGGATCGTTTTCGCTTGTGCCTTGCGGACTTGATCAAAAAGCGTGGGTTGAGCCTCTAGGGCTGCCACGAATCCATGTTCAACAATGCCCAGATTCAAGCATTCAAACTCCTGCTGCATTCCTTGCACATTGCCTCTGCCTGAGCGGTGTTGCAGTAACTTTTCCTGCTCAGGCGTCTTGCCACGACGGTTGGCTTTCCCTGGATGGTAATGTATCCACATCATAGTCCTTAATCAGTTCCAGCCACCTTCTCTGGCGGAGGTTCAAATCAGGCTGGGTGAAGATGTACTTCAAGCTCTTGTGGTCCGTATAAATCTCACTACGGTTACCAATGAGGTAGTGCCGCCAAATTTTCAAAGCATGGACCACTGCGGCCAATTCCAGGTCGTGTGTTGGGTAATTGCTCTCATGGGGGCGTAACTGACGCCGATGCATAGGCTACAACCCTGCCTTCTTGCATCAACACGCACCCTAGCCCTTGGCGGGATGCATCACAGTATACTTGGAAATCCTTCTTGGATCAGGTAAGATCAAAACCGGGGCTGAAACCAACTTCTTCTTGAGTTCTTCAAAGCTGTGATTGCAGTCAGGGGTCCAGACAAACTTAAACATCCTTCTTCAGTAGCTGAGTCATAGGTCTGGCAATCTTCGAGAAGTTCTCGATGAACCGGCGGTAGTATCCCGCAAGTCCAAGAAAACTCCTTACCTGTGTCACTGTCTTAGGCGGTTTCCAATTGGTGACAGATTCCACGTTCGTTGGATCCACGGCAACTCCTTGAGCGGTGATGATGTGTCCGAGGGAATTGCACTTCTCTTAACCAGAAGTCGCATTTGCTGAACTTGGCGTACAACTGGTGTTCTCTCAACTTTTCCAAAACCAAACGAAGATGTTGTTCATGCTCTTCCGTTGACTTTGAGTAGATCAAGATGTCGTCGATGAACACTACCACAAACTTGTCCAGGAACTCCATGAATACCTTGTTCATCAGATTCATGAAAAAGGCGGGTGCATTGGTCAGTCCAAAGGACATAACAGTGCACTCATACAACCCATACCGCGTGGTGAAGGCTGTCTTTGGTATATCCTCCTCTCGAATTCTAAGTTGATGATAGCCTGATCGCAGGTCTATCTTGGAGAAGACGGTGGCACCCTCCAATTGATCGAACAGATCATCAATTCTCGGCAAAGGGTACTTGTTCTTGATGGTGACATCGTTTAGTGCGCGGTAGTCCACGCACATCCGTTTTGTCTTGTCTTTCTTTTCCACAAAGATGACTGGTGCTCCCAAGGTGATGTGCTTGGTCGGATGTAACCCTTCTGTAGCAGGTCGTCGACTTGCTTCTTGACTTCGGCCATCTCATTCGGTGCCATTCTGTAAGGCCTCTTGTATATTGGCGCTGTTCCAGTGCCAGATCAATCCTGAATTCAATTTCCCTTTTTGGTGGCATCCCTGTAGGTCCTCTGGGAACACATCCTGGTATTCCCTTACTATTGTAATATCCTGTATTTTCCTTTCTGGTTTGTTCCACTTTCTGGTGGTTGCTCTGCTGCGACCTGATTCAAGCTTGCTTCCCGATGCAACGGCACGGGTGACTTGAAGATAACCAATTCTCCTTGTGTTCACCATCTGAAGGGGAGAGCAAAGAAGGGGAGAGCAGAGGGAGGAGAGGAGAAAACAGGTGGCTCAGAAACAGGAGTGGTGATTAAGTGATTGGATTAAATTAACTGAACTTCTTGGTTGGAAACATAGGAAAAACAGTTCAACTCCTAATTACGGCGGACATACCACAACAGACGGCATGCCACCACTAACCCCAAACAAACAAACATTCCTAACATTACAACTAAACAGGAAATCAAACTAAGAAAACGGCAAAGCTAAGGGTGGCGCGTCTAATGCTCCGAGCGGCTTCGACGGTCATCCGAGTCGTACTCCGGCTCCTGCTCGTCTCCGGGCCTCGTCGTCTGTGCGGCTCCTGGATCCGCCCACATAATCCACACTCCCGTGGGCCGAAGAACTGGCCTCGCTACGAGTGCGAGACCGCTGAAGGAGCTGCTGTCGTCCGTCGAAGTGAAACCTCCATGGATGCTGGTGCCTCCTTGAGAGCCATCGCCATCAGACGATGCACTGATCCATCCACCCGTCGGTGCTGGTACTGGAGCAGGTGCAGGCACTGGAGCTGGTGCTGGAGCTGGTGCTGGAGCTGGTGCCGGTGGGGTGGTGGTGCGTGAGGCCCGTTCCTGGGAGCCAATTGAACATGCACGGAGGAAGGTCTCTTCCTCGGAGTCAGCCGGGTCCTGGCTCCACCGGGTGGCGGCTGTCCCTTAAGCTCTGCGACCTCCTTCTTCAGGCGTCGACCTGGTTCTGGAGTCCCATGATAGTCATCCTGTTGGCGTCCTCCCGGTCATGAGCTGCACGCACCCAGTTGGCGTGCATGTAGTCCATAGCCATCATCGCCTGCTCATGTGAACAATGGTAGTGTCGTTCTCATTGTCTGCCCGCTGGAAATAACTGTATTCTTGGTCGGGCGTCCGGTAGGGGAGGTAGCGGTAAGAAGTGGTCGGAGAGTAGAGTGATGCTTCCGGCGCAGCTCTCCAAGCAGGCGGAAAGCAGCCTCCTGACAGGCGTGACCGAAGGTACGCCCGACCTCTACCTCCAGGGCAGGCAGGAGGTACATCTTCGCCAGGTAACTCCACACGAACCCGATGTGGTAGCTCACCCTCCAAGGGCTCCACTGCTGTGTATTCTGGGGCACGGCTGTACCTTAAGGTGAAGCTCATCATCCGCAGTTCTTTCCACGTAGCCACCATGTCGATACAACGCTGGTTGGGGAGTTGTCCATCTATAGAAGACAAGGAGGGGAATCAATGTATGCTCAGATCCAAACAAGTGAACAATAAATAATTTGGAAACAACAACGATTTTATGCAGTAAATGTTTTGTAAGTAAATTTTGAACCAACAAAATAACCATTGCGAATCCACATAAGATTCACATAATAATTTCGACACAAATAAAGAGATTTTATGCATGCTGTAAATCAAACATTTCCAAGAATAACCAATGTTTTCCCAAAATTTGGACACTATGTCAATCCTTGAAACAAAAATTTAACTCCAGGTTTTGACTCAAATTTTCCATCACACAAACGGCCAAGATTTTACCCCAACTTGAAAAATAGATTCCCACTTTTCCAAAATAACTCCAACTGTAAGAAGCATATGCAAATGGGAATTTTCAGAGGGCTCTTAGGGTTTCCATTTGGCTGGTCCTACGGTCAAGCTCGTCTGATACCAACTTGTAACGCCCAGAAATTCGCACCGAAATTCTGAACATTAATGTGTAATAAATCCTGCCCAGGAAAGCCAGGGTACACAAACCAAGTTGCCATACAGAGTGTCTTACAAACAGAGTAAACTGTAAATTACATAAATGCAGCGGAAAAAAGGTAAAACGGAGTCTATAAACATCTGGCCAAGCAGCCGATTCCATTCCCACAGGCACCTTGACGGCGGAGCCAGCCTATTCCTCAGGATGATCTTCAACTGACGCGTCCTCCAACACTGGGGGGAAAAAATTGGAGCAAGGCTGAGTACCACCCACAGTACTCAACAAATCACACCCACAAAAATGCATATGCACCGGGTACAAAGATGGGATAGGGTTTATTTGCAGAAAAGCAGTTGCAAAAGGGAGTAGTTCGCAAACATTGAAAAGTTGATTTAATTAACAATATTAATTCACCACTGATTAACGTTACACCACGTTAACCAGGCCCAACCATTCCCAACTGATTGACGCTAAACCACGTCAACCAGTCTCCACTGATGAACGCTACACCACGTTCACCAGACACCTCCGGGTACCGTTACACCACGTTACCCGGACTCCACTGATTAACGCTACACCACGTTAACCAGTCACCACCGGACAACGTAACCCGCTGACCAGCTTTTCCCGACCAACGCTAAACCACGTTGACCAGGCCGCGCTGATGGAAGTTACACCACGACCACCAGGCGAAACTGATGAGAGTTAAACCACACTCACCAGTCTCCACCGACTAGCGTTACACCACGCTAACCGGTCACCCCCGGTCAGCTCAACCACGCCGACCGGACACACACCTTCCACAACACCAGTTTGATAAAACCAGATTAATTATCTAGGGTGAGACTAATCACGGTGAGTCTTGGCCAATGTGCCCATTACCGCGGGCGCGGCTATTCGAATAGTTTTACTCTGATCAGAGGTGTACAACTGTACCCACAAGACACAGCCCCCACACACGTTCCCGTGTGCCAGTACATCACCACGATGTCCCGTGCGAGGCTGTGACAGGACCGTTCACGCAACCCCTCCCTAACCATCCACCCACGCTGAGGTTGCACCTGCCGACAGGGCACGCCATATTGGCCAGGCTACCCCCTTGCGCCACGGTGAATCCGGCAGCCGATCAACCCTACCCCGGGCCGACCCAACTCCATTCACGCCCACCCTCTTCATCGGTGCCTAGGAGAGGGAGAAAGAACACTTCAAGCCCAGCCGTTGCCCACGCTGGCTTGTGGCAAGTACGGGAAGTTGCCCAAGTGGTTCCCGCGAACCGGTCCTTAATTGCCATGGGTGTGACAAGCAAACCATACACCCACAGCCCACCATTCAGGTCAAAATTTTAGGAATTTAACAACAACCTATCCATGGTTCCATTTTTCCGACATTGAGTCGAATCATATAGAAAGACATTATTTAATACCCAGGTGAGCTATGTTGCTAAGCATGGCTAAGCATCCTAGGGATCATATTCTACTCATATTATTACCCAGGTGACAAGGATTTAGTTATCAAGACTAAGGCTGAAACCTAACATTGTATAGGCAATACCAATCCACATGAATCATTGAAATAATGCAGTTTTATTTGCGTAACAAAGCAATTTAATGAAAAATGGGTACGAATTGATCAAGTATCAGTGCGACTTGCCTTGCTCCGGCTCAAGGTATTCGGCTACGATCTCGAAATACGCAGGAGAATTACCGGCGTCGGATCTACAACAAACAGTGCATAAACAATTAAAAACAGTACATGGGGGTCAACAAACATGGGCTGAAAGTATTTTTAATGGATTCTTGGCATTTTTCTGGATTTAATGAAATTTGAATGGACTTAATCAGAGTTCGCATGAAATAGTTATGATTTATTGAAGTTTACTGCTATTTTCAGAGTGAATATAATTAACCAGTGATTTAATGCGCATTAACCGATTAATGACGTCACTAGACTGGGAAGCGGCGGCCGACCGGCGGGCTCCACCAGCCAGTGGCGTGCGAGAGGCAGGCGCACGGCGGACCAAGTCCACCGCGGCCGAGAGCGGGCGCACCACGCGGGCGAGCGAGCGGGCGGCCCCGATCTGCCACCCGGCAGATCGGACGGCCCGGGGAGCGGCGGCCGAAGCAGCCGTCCCGAGCGGGAGCGGCGGCGCGCACGCGACCCGATGGTCGACGGGCGACGCACCCGGCGCGGCGACGACCACACGGAGGGGCGGAAATGAACGGGAAAACGGAGGGGGTTCTCACCGGCGGCTCGCGACGGCGAGCGACGGCGCGAAGATGACAGTGGCAACGAAAAGGCGGCGGCGGCCTCGGGACGACGTCGGCGACGGAGCTCCGACGGCGGGGAACGGGCGAGAGGCGGCTGCGAGGTGTCCTGGAGGATGAGGAGGACGGGAGAGGAGTTAGAGTGGAGAATGGAGACACGGCGCGGCAGGAACATCGGCGGAAAGGAGGCGGAAGGCCGATACTCACCGTGCGCGCGGGCGAGGCGGTCCGGCGAGCTTCGGCTTCCACGGAGTGGCGCCGAGATGCGGCGCGGCGCGGCGGAGGTGCAGGCGGTGGCGGAGTGGCCTGGCGGCGTCCGGAACGGGGCGAGCGGTGGCCGGAGGCAGCGAAAAACGGTGGAGCTCGGAATGCGCGTGGGCGACGGGGTTCTGGGGCACTGGAAAGCTCGGCGTGTTGGGGAAAAGATGGAGGAGAGGGTGAGATGGTTTATAAACAGTCGGCCGGAGAGATCGAGGCCGAACGCTCCAATCGTGCACGGGAGAGTGGACGGCGGCGTGGGCATCGTGCGCGTGGTTCACGGGAGAGAGGGGACGTGGACGCCGGAGAACTCGGGGAGTGGGGCGGACTCGGTCCGCGACCGTTTGACGAGTGCGAGTGCGGGAGGATGAGGAGGACGGCGCCGGATCGGACTGCCCCGGGGAGTTTCCCTCCGCCCGATCCGGACGGAGGAGAACGATGATGCTGACAGGCGGGCCCGGCCTGTCAGCGGGAGGAGCGTTGGCGCGGGCGCGAGCACGAGAGAGCGCGGGGCGCGGGCAAGGGAGAGGGCACGGGCACAGGGTGCGGGGCGCGGGCGCGGGGCGAGGGCGCGAGCGCGCGGGCACGAGGGCGAGGGCGCGAGGAGCGTGGGCGCGGGCGGCACAGGAGCGGGCCAGCGGCCCCGAGGGAGAAAAAAGAGAAAGGAAGAAAGAAAAAGATTTCCAGGACGATGTTAATTCCGATAAGCGTATTTGATTTATTAAAAATAGTTCCGGCGCTCTGTAAATATTACTAAAAATCCAGTTAATGTATTTTGGCACAGAGAATACAAGAAAAATATTCCCGGCCACGACAATTTATTATCTTGCATTTTACACCATCAATTAATTTCTCTAGCCATTTTAAAATTCCTTTTCTTAGGTATTTTCTCCGGTAAGTTTCTGTGTGGCTAAACTCAGGGTGTGACATTGACCCTCCAATCTACTACGAGGTCGTTGCCGAGTTCCCGACAGAGCAAGGCAAGTTACATCGTTTCCTCGAACATTTCGTACCCAATTGTTGCAAATTATTTGTTTTAAATTCATAAACATGCATTATTTCATTATTTCATGTGGGAAGGTGGACCTATATAAATGCAATTTTAGTTGCTCTGACTTTATTACACCTGTATACCTTTGTAGCTGGGTAATAACATGCCTAGAGGATATGATTAGGATGCTTAGCCCTGCTTAGAAACCTTTAGCTGACATGGGGATTTAAATGTTTTAATTTATATTTATGGTTCGACCCGAAGTCGGGAAATGGAATGATGGATGTGTTGATGTTAAATCACTAAAATTCAACCTAAACGGCGGGCTGTGGGTGCATGGTTTTGTTGGTCGCACCCATAGCAATTAAGGACCAGTTCGCGGGACCCCCTTGGGCAAATACTCGTACATTTCACAAGCCAGCATGGGCAACGGCTGGGCTTATAACGTCTCTTCTCCCTCTCCTAGGCACCGATGGTGAGAGTGGGTGTGATGGAGTTGGGTCGGCTCGGGGTCGGGTTGATCGGCTTCCAGATCCATTGTGGCGCAAGGGGGGTAGCCTGGCCGATATGGGGTGTCCTGTCGACAGGTGCAACCTCAGCGTGGTGTGGATAATTAAGGAGAGGTTACGTGAACGGTCTTGTTACAGCCTCTCGCGGGGTGTCATGGTGACACACCGGCATATGGGGACGTGTGTGGGGCTGTGTCTTATGGGTACAGTTGTACATCTCTGATCAGAGTTAAAATATATTCGAATAGCCGCGCCTACGGTTATGGGCGATTGTTCAAGACTCACCGTGATTAGTCTCACTTTAATAAATTGACTTAAAACTTGCTATAGTGACAGGATGGATGACTGGGCCTGGTTAACGCGGTATAATGTTGATCAGTGGAGGACTAATATTACTCAATTAATTAACCTTTTTACTGTTTACGAACTATCATTGTTTACAACTGCTTTTACGCAAATGAACCGAGAGCCTATCTTTGTCTCCCGTGCATTGTGCATATTTGTGGGTGTGATTTGTTGAGTACTGTGGGTGTTACTTAGTCTTGCTCCCTCTCCCCTCTCAGTGGTGGAGTATCTGTCCGATGAGGATCATCAGGAGGACTAGGCGGGCTGGCTCCTCCGTCAAGACGCCTGTGAAATGGAAGCCTCCGCTTAGCTATCTGTATATAGGCTTTATTTATTTTTTACCGCTGCATTTATATAAGACAAGTTTTATTCTGTTTGTAAGACGCACTCTGTATGACAACTTGGTATTATGTACCCTGACTTTCCTGGACAGGGATTTAATACACATGAATGTTCAGAATTCTGGTTACGAATTTCTGGGCGTTACAACTACTTAAGATAATGATGAGATATAGTAGATGGAGTTAGAAAGTGAAATGAAACTAATAGTAAACTAAAATTTTGTTCTTTTCGCTTGAGTTATTGCAAACCATCTCGCGGACGGGAAGTGATGAAGAGTCTTCTTCTCACTTGTTTTATAGAAACTCACACTTAGAGTTTTCGAAAAATATTTTAAAATAAAATATTATGAAATAGACTTAGCCTTTCTTTGAAGCCTGCATAATCACATTTCCTGTGGCTTACGAGTACGAAAGTACTCACTCTCCCTTTTGTTGTTGTTTTTCTCCTCCCTCAAGTTCAGGTCTAAGATGTTAGATTTCAGTTTGGTCCCTAGGCCCAAGCCACTGCCTGTGGATTGGTGTGCTAGTCGCACTAAGTACCGCTGTTGCTGATTTTACTTGGAGGTTGCTTATCTGGATCTATCCGAAGATGCAACAAGGTATAATGTATCCATAGCTTTGTAATGATTTTTATGTTATTACCGTGGGTGCCAGCTTGGAATCCTGGGACTGGTAACGGCAATCACGATTCTACAGGGGATGGTTCAACATCCTCCACGGCACACCCTATCTGACGTTGTCTTTTATGGTGGTGCCATGTCGGGTTGTGACACGATATTGCTTATAAGTTATACTTGCTTTGGTCACAAATATAGGTCGTTTTAGATCTACGCGCGAGAATTAAGAAAACAATCATATGACTGGCCGTTTTCTTTTCTACTTTTTCTTCAGATTTTTAAAACGGATTATTTTCTCTGCACCTCTAAAAATACGATTTCTCAAAAAAAAACTTCTTCTATTGTATTGACTAGATCACCTATTCTAAATTATTTGTGAAATTTATTTTTTAAAATATTAATTTATCGTGTTAATAAAAAAACAATCTACATCAACAATCTGAACAAAAAAACTATCTCAAACACAGCCTTTGTTGTGCTTCATTTACATTGCATTAGGAATACCCATCACTTTATTCGTTAGAGAGATATTATTTATTACCAAGACCAAGCAAGGAAGAACAGTAAAAAAGTTGTATAGAAATCTTAAAATGACTTATACTTAAAAAAATCTTAAAATAACTTATACTTAATAAATAGTTGAGAAGATTAAAACCATTTGTATTTAAGAAACGGAGGAGTCAACGTGACAATGGGTGTGATTTTTTGTGGCGATTTTTTTTTTCCATTTGTCATTTACTTTAACCATTCTTCTCTCTCTCTCTCTTTCCTTTTGAGATGGACTCGTCTATTTCTGCCGAGCCGGTGGGCGCACTTCAATCGCTGAAATAAGGGGCACGTCACCACGGCCGCACAAATCTCAAAGCTACACACGTTGCCACGAGCTCCCCTAGTCCAAACCCCACCACATATATCGCGGGGCGGGCCGCCAGATTTTTGTCGCAGGTTCCGTTTCCACTCCACGCGGCGTCGCCTCCGGAGCCCCCAGAAGCTTCTCGACCCACCGCCCCTCTCCCTCTCTCCCCGCAGGTGCGTCAGCCGGAAATCCTCCGCAAATTTTGCTTTTCTCTGCGTGTTTTCTCCGATCATCGTCTTGAGCACGTGGTGGGTGGGGTACTCGGGTTTCATTCCATTATCTTCGCCGCTGCCGTTCTCTTCCTGGTAATTTTGCGGCGAGGACTCCGGCGCGCGCCGCCATTTTTCGCCCCATCGGTCTACAGGTAGCAGGGGTTTTTAGATTCGAAACTTTTGGCTCGTAGTTAGGGAGAGATTTTCTCACTTTTGCCATGGTTTCGTCGGCTGTATGGAGTGTATACTTTTCTTTTCAAGTTCGTCGATCTCATCTACTACGCGCGGTGGCGAAGGAAAACCGCCGTACTGGGTCTATAGATTCGTTTTTTTTGTTACCCTAATTACCGTGTATGGGTATTAAGATTGTCTTAGGAACCATCTCACAGTATGGCGTATGCGGCTATTCAGATTGTTGTGTGCAATTAATTTAATCCAAAGACCAAAGTCTATTAACACGTAAAAGGAATTCTGCTGGTAAATTGTTTAGTTTTTTAGTACACATGTCTGTAGCTAGTTTCAATACAAGTTGCAATCTAAAGCCTGTTAATAACACATAAAAGATTGTTGTACTGATAAAGGACGGTAGGCTTTCCTGCAGAGGAACTTAGGCTTGTCGGCTCGGCGCTTTGCTTGCCTTGGCCAAGGTTTGGACAAAGGCCACCCTTATAGATGACCCGCTAGCTAATAATCAGGAAAAATACAGATAAACTGGAAAGTAGATAACAAACGCCAAAGTAGGAAATAGAGAGATGGCATATCTTTCAGCAGGGGACCCTCCTGATGTAGGCGCGTATTTACACCCGTTGGTAGATAACGATGATTGAACATGGTATTGGTGTTTTCGGTTACAGTTATATATACATTGTCAAGTAAGAAAAATGCAACTCATTGCACAAATGGCATTTTTTGTTTGGGGATATATCTTTGTTTTTGTTCTGAAATTTTATAGTTTGTTTGATTAAATTAGTGTTGTTGATGTTGAAACTATCTTCGATGCAGTAGGTTTATAAGAACTTGTAAAAAGTATTCAAATTCTCTTTTCTGACAGCCTTGGTATTATGTAAGTCTCCAAATTCTGGTAGTGTTAGAGAGAGTCGAAAATTGGCCTTCTCCCCATCTTTGATGTTGTTTAACGATATGGGTCTACAAGTTTAGGCACACAAAATTATTATGTTGTTATAATGCTATGTTCCTTGTGCATGAAATGTTTTCCTGTATTCTTAGCGACAATATTTATTAACAGAACTATGTATGTTTGCATTTATAATTTAGTTCGCCTAGCTTTAACTCCTATATCTGCAGAACCAATGAGCAGACGCAATAGCGCACCATCTATGTTGGCAATCTCCCTGGGACATTCTGAGAGGGAGGTTGAGGATCTCTTTACAAGGTGAGATTTACTACTCTACTTGTATAGTTGTATCTACCTCAGCCTCAGTTCTTTTCATAAGCAACGGCCATTTCAATTAGGTTGTAGCTGCATAGATGTAATACATTTCTTAACGTCCTATCTGTTAAGCTGCCATAGCTTATTAGTGTGAGATAGCCAGTCGTTGAAGGATTTAAATTATTATTATACTAGTGGTTGAAGGATTTAAATTATTGTTACAATAAGGATTTGGTCAAAAAGAAGAATTATACTGATTACTATTCTGTAATTCATAAGCTATCTGGCCTTGTAATACCAAAGAAAGCGCTATTTAGGAAGATATCTTCATTAAATATTGTTTGCTGTTTCAAATAGCAATGTCGTCTTCTGTTATTTTGGTCGTGAATAATTACATTGTTAATAGCAAAAATATTGCTGCACCTGAGCATCTGTCAGTATAAATAATTAGGTGTGGTTTGCCATAGACGACAACTGATAATCTGCATGGCATTGTAAAAAACTAGTCACATATTGCAGATGGGAATGTGTCGACACATGAAATATTTTATAAGCCATATTCAGATTAAGGGTGTTGTACTATAGGTATTTCTAAGCTATTGTGGAGGAGCAGTTCTGAAAATTATCACTTATAATCAAATTAAGTTTATATAAATACGTTATTCAATTGTTTTTATCCCATCCAACTGTAATAAGAGCCTTAGTGTTTGATAGCATGCATGCCTTATTTCTTCTCTTCAATATATTTCTTATGCAGTATGGCCGCATTTTGGACATTGACTTGAAGATTCCTCCTAGACCTCCTGGTTATGCTTTTGTTGAGGTGAGCGTCTTTTGCAATAGAAATGTCTTCTGGTAGGATATTTACTGTGTTGGGCTTTTCATTGAAATTTATGATGTGGTTATTATTACCCTCATATTAATATCGTTTATTCCTTAAGGGTTAATTGACATCAACAAAATTTACCACTGTTTTTTTCAAGACTGGTTTTAGTTCTAGTTACCTTAATCTTGTTTTAGATTGGCCATAACATTGATCCATTGGCGTTTGGGCCTGTGTATTCTTGCAATTTCGGCGTGGGTTCGGGGTCCCCATATGTTTAAAACAAGCCCCGCCCCATTAGCCCCGAGGTGCCAAAATAGCCCCGACCCCCTAGCCCGTCGCTTCAGATCCCAAGCAGGCCCCAGCTACGTGGGAATTGGCACCCCCTACCATGAAAAGCCCTAACCTTGCAACCCTGGAATATTTTTCGAAGTTGCAGCATTGTTGCATCACGGTTATGGGAATAAATTGCTCGCAATATCCAGTTGGCCAGTTATGTTGGCATGTAACCGAGATTTATGGGTGGGAGAGTGACTTAACTAGCTAACACGGTGCAGTGTTTACGTTGCTATGCTGGTGCGGAGCACTTGCATGCATGTGCAGCCAGCGTGTAAGCAACACGATGAATGGAAGAATGACATATCTAAGTTTACACCACCGCTGCAAAGTGAAACAAGAACAGCCATTCTTGTTTTCATCTGATTATTTACGCACAGAAAATCCCTGACAATGTAAACCTGGCGACTCTTAAGGGTGAACCAACCTTTGCGACATTCATAGACTGTTTGCATGGGTAACCAGGAATACTCAATATAACTACGCCTTGCATTGTGCATTAAGCAAGATCATCTCACTTTTGATTAGTCAACCATCTAAAACCTAGGATCGCTATTGCGTCCCTAAGCAAAACACGTGCGTAAACAAGCTAGTGAAGGGTAAGAATATCATTTCTAGGTTTAATTCAGAGGTGAGCCGTTTATGTAATTAAGGTGGTTATGTGGTTAAGGTGGTGGGGCTAGCAATTGTTGTTGCGCTTGTGCACCTTTGCAAACGGTGTTATTAAACAACCATAACCACTAGATCGACAAGCGATCGAATTACGTCTTGCCATAGTACAACAACATGGACCGGTGGTCGAGCGCGCACAGCCCTTGGTTCCCTGGTCTGCTGATCCGATCATTCGGCCCGTCGGTTCATGTTTGAACCATCGGCAAATGCATGTTTAACATGTATGCTCCTACCACATTGCAAGTGATATCGTAGCGTGTTGGTGGAGGGGAGGGGACTATTTTTCTCGTTTATTTTATGGGCTTGGCCAAGTTCTTGGGCAAATGGGCCATGTTGGTCCAGATTAGTCCCTTTCTTTGTAGAATTACTGGTTCACGGTTCTTTGGTTTGGCGGTTAAAAAAACCACATGGTTTCCACGGTTCTCTCCGGTCCAATAGCATGAATGATCCATCATGCAAACCGGACTGTGAGAGGCGCTGTTCTGGCCATTTCCAGTTAAACTGCCGGTCCGGTTCAGCTTTTTGTACTATATGTCCCACTTAGGCCTTCCATATTTTATCAGCAGAAAGATCATTTGCAGTCATCCATGACTTTGAGAACAGCATGGGACAGCTAGGTTTGTTTATGCTAGTAGTTGGGTTTATGTTCTTAAGTTGTGACTTTAGTAGTTGCCACACTAGTCGATTCCTATATAAACAAGTAGTACGCCCCCATACATTACACAGATAGAGGCATCAAGCAATGCCTTCACTAGACTACAAGATCAATTGTCCAAGCCCAAGCTCTACTATATCATAAAGGATCTTCCAACGTGGGATCCGAATTATATGAGTAGAGTAGCTAGACTGCAAGATAGGCACAGAAGAAAAGTTTGAGACCTACAGACATGCATGTTTGGTAATCTTTTTGAAATCATGCAACTGCAATCCCAAGCACATGACGGCTTATAAAAAAAATAAAAATAAAGTGCTGTTTAAGTAGGTTACGGGTGGAAAGCTTACCATAGACGCTGAGCCACAATGAATCATTTTTTGACGGAGGTGAAATAACCTGTGGGAGAAACAAAGCGAATTGCGTGGTTCATGAAAAAAAATTAATGATCTTTGATAAACAGAAAGTGGGGAGATTTAGAACCTTAGCACTAACGGATTGCAGACAAAGGAGAGTTTAGAAACATCATTGACCTTAAGATCTGGAAGTAGTCTGGCTAGAATGTCGCGCTACATTGCACAAATAAGCCCGTGTCTTTCGTGAGATCTTCAGAAGCTTTTCGCATTACAATGCATTTGTCGTTATGAATTCTGCGTCATTGCACAAATTGTCGAAATCACTCTGCAGTCTAGTGTACTGGCATAATTGATATCATCGATCGTCATGAAAACATTTTGCTGCATGTATTTGATCACTTTCTAGTACAGTTGTTCATTTGCCTTGTACTTAGTGGCCTTTGTTTCATCGTAGAATGTGCGTAACTTGTCCTATCCAGAGGAAGTCATAACAGGATTGTTTCTCCGACACTTTACTTTTTTTATGACTTCTCTAAAAAGGGGAAGGAAGTTCGCTTGATATATGACGAAGCAAAGGCCACTAAGTATGAGACAAAGGGAGATCTCTATTAGGAACATACAGGAAAATGTTGTCATGATGATCGATGATATCAATTATGCCATTATGTATGCAATATAAAGTGATTTTGCAATTACTCCAACTTGAACGACCCTTTATATGACAAATATGTTGTATGGAAAAAAACTTTTGAAGATCTCACGGAAATCATGGCCTCTATTTGTGCAATGTATCGCGACATTGTACCACTTCGAGTTACCATTGCCGAGATAATTGCTTATGTCGGAATAAACTCTGTTCATGCCTTGATGAATTAGCCGAAGCTCTTGCAAGTCTTAAGGTCAATGTGTTTTCCTTTGCCAACAACCCTTTGGTGAGAAGATTCTAAATCTCGCATTCTGCTCCTAAAACATCATTCATCTTTCATAAAACAAACTTTCCCTACGTTTCTCCCATATGTTGTTTCACCTTCATCAGACAATGATTCATTGTGCGGTGTATATGGTAAGCTTTTCATCTATGACCTTACTTATCGAACACTTTATTTTTACTTTTATATAAGCTGAAATGTGCTTGGGCCTGTATCTACATGATCTCATGAAGAAAGTGGAACACATTCCTTTTACACACAAAACCTGCATGTCTGTAGTTCACTAACTTCTGTCTTGTGCTTGTCTTGTTTCTAGCTACTCATATAATTTTGACCCCATATTGGAAGATCCTAGATATAATAGAGAAGGTAGGCGCCTGAATAAAGAATAATGGACATTAGAGACAATGACTTGATGGCATATATGAAAATAGGCATTCCTATCATGATGTCTTTTGTGTAAAAGGAGAAGTGCGCAAATTCTATATCAAAGCAAAGAGAGAGTATTAGGTGAAGGAACATCTGTACCAGAAAATGATTGAAAACATGAAGCAAATGCTATCGTGACGATTGATGATTCAATTAACTAAGTCCCGTAGACTGCAAAGTGATTTTAGCAATCTGCCTAGCCGGCTAGGTCACTTTGTATGATAGATTCAAGAAAGACATGCCTTTATTTGTGAAACATATGGCGACATACTACCTATTTGAGTCACCAATGCTAATACATTGGCTTACACTAGAATACAAAACACTCCGGCCACATGTGTTGATGAATTTGCTATAGCACGTGCAGATCTTAACCTCAGTGTGTATTGTTGATTTCTCATTCGATCTTGGCCAATGTTGGTTCTACAAATACAACACATACACATACGTGTAATACATTGTGTCATGCCAATGTTGGTTGGCGTGTTGTAAACAATATTGTGTGTCCACTAGATTGGTTACACAAGGGTGTCAGGGTACATACTATGACCCCCACCTGTGTCTACGTGAGTTATGTCCCCTAGCGGTGGTAACTGAAGATTGTGGCCTTGTGGACACTAGCGGTGCTTGGGACCTTGCATCCCGTGGTTGCACAGAGGTAAGGTAGCCTATGATGAGGAGGAAGGTGACCTCTTCATAGGAAATGAGGGGCAAGCGGGCGTTTGATAGGCGAAAGGCAGGTGGCAACCAAACAGGAGCCGGTGGTGAGGAGTAAGGTAGAGGAAAGGTGGAAGGCACTGTTTGCTATGTCCTTCCTTGAGGAGAACATGATGGGAGCGGAATCATGGGTGGAGGTGGTGCGTTTGCGTCGAGTTGGAGAATTGGATGCATGGCTGCTGGCACAAAGTGGTAAGAGGGCATGGTGGTGGTGTCAAGGCTGAGTAGAATGTGTTACACATGTGATGCTGAAGGTTGTAAATGTTCAGAACATACCATAACTAGCCTAAGCCTAAAGCTTACCAACTACCCTCACTATGTTTTTACGATGGGAGTTATTATTAACCGTTTTGACTCGGTGCATGATGATAGGATACTTCAGTTACGAGTACAATAAGGGTGCTTGTGCTACTAGCTGTTCTGAACACTTCATTGTTTTACTAGATGAATTATTAGTTTGAAAACATTTAGGTTAAATTTACTACTTAAATAAATCATGAAAACGAGGGCATGGATATGCATGAACATCATTAGTTACTACACAATTGGCTTGGAAACATTGCACACCAGACGTAAACCAAGCTATGCATTACCTTAAGAGTTTAAGCCGAGTTTCAACCGAAAATGGAACATGAAAAACCAAGCATGTGAGGGGTTTGTGTTGCGTTGCATTGAACTGGCTCGTTCGTCTATTGAAGGACCTCCTACACCATGTTCTTTAGCAATGAAGAATATTATGCAATTTTTGCCAGCACACAAATTTTACTGATATCACGCCATATAAGAACCAACCACAATAGGCACATTTTACGATGATGGTTTTACTGTGTTGTGTTCAAAGAGCACCAATCGGTGCTAAATATTCTGCCAGAAGCATTCGTTTGAGCCTAACGATTTTGATATCTTATTTTAAGGGGATACTATAGGTACTCCCATTCTAGGGCATGTATTTAATGACGCAGAAGACACCGCAAGATGAACTAGAAATGTGTCTTGTCAATCCTCTAGTATATGGAATACGAATATTTATGTGAGGGGAGTAGACAACATTCCTTACATGTCTTTGTGTGTTGGTATGTCGTTAAATGAACTAGCTGTCACTTTTTGACATCAATCTCTCCATCATTGTGTTGGCCTCTTGAAATTTCGGCTTCGATGTAGCACTAAACTGATTCTATCTGTGCAAGGAATATGGAGCGTAAAACTGCTTGGAACCTTCCGTAAATGGCAAGTAACAAATGTGTTCACCACAATAACTTCTTTTTATCACAAAAAGAGCCCATTGATTACCTATGACGTAATGGAGGGATATAAACCTAAGATATAGCTAACGATGTTACTGTTTGTTATGGTCAACATTGAGCCGAAAAAGGACAAATGTTAGGAAAACATATAGAATGCACCATACCACGCCCCTATCCTACGCCTATTCTTGTAATTTTGTTTGACCAAATGGCAATGGTTCACACTTGCATCGGTCTTTCGCAAATGCGGTATATAAACGGTGCGGAACTGGCAAATAGAAACAATGTAGAAAGGAGGGAGAACCCTTAACCGATGTAGATTGTGTGGCCCAGGTACGGAAGCAAATAGTCTAGCCAAGGAACACACCGCTTGGTCTACTCAACAAATGCAACAGTTACATTGCTAATGTGGGACCTGGAGAGGCATCCACGTAATTTGCCGGATTGCGATGGGAGGGTGGCAACATGGCCAAATGCGTTCATGTGACATGAGACTTGTCACCCACGTTGCAACGTTTGTTACCTGAACTGCCAGTATGGTGCCGCTTTTTTTCTTTTCCTGAGGCTCGAGCACCAATAAAACCCTACCCCACAACTTCCTCTCTCATCCAGCGTATTACCTATTACCGCCACCACGTGCACCATGAATCACTCTCCGCCATATTACAAGACGTCCTCCGAGGTGGTCACCACTGCACGACAGATGTAAAAAATGTCATGAGTATGTCACCTTGATGGAGCGTCGACACCTATTTTCTCGGGTTTATATCAGCATATTCATATGCTCCTAACGGCTCTTTCTTCTTTGGCGATGATGTTTGCGTAAACCATCCCTAGGCTCTACAAAAGATTCCACATAAGGACTCCTCGAAAACGTTGGGGGTCAAAATGACCTCGATGCCCTTCTTCTGACGTTGTGCATCATTTTACCAAGCCTTTTTTCGTGGGTGAGAAGTTCTCACAAACGTTCGGCATGGCAAAATTTTGTTACCCGACCGGACTAAAGAATGGACGATATTTTTAAGTTGTATCAGTAGTGGATGCTAACAAAAAAAATGTGGTTTTGTAGTTTGAGGATCCTCGTGATGCTGATGATGCAATTTACGGCCGTGATGGGTATAACTTTGATGGCTACCGTTTGCGGGTATGTATATAAAAAAATGTTTTCCTTCCGTTCTTTCAATGATTTGTTTCAGAAGAGTGGATTGCTTTGGTTTTTCCTGTGCCTATGTCTTTTGTTGTTCTATACGCAGGTGGAATTAGCTCATGGTGGAAGAGGTCAATCTTACTCATATGATCGCCCAAGAAGCTACAGCAGTGGACGACGCGGAGGTGTTTCTAGCGCGTTCTGAATATCGCGGTTTGTAACTCTTCCTCTTGAATGTGTTGGTTGGTGTCTCCCAACAAAGATTGTGATGTTTTCTTGGGGAACCATGCAGTTATGGTCACTGGTTTACCTTCGTCGGCATCATGGCAGGATCTTAAGGTATTGGCATTGTACATAACATCTATTTGTAGAATTTTTCGGTAATGACCTCATTATTACATATATATTCAGGACCATATGCGACGGGCTGGTGACGTCTGCTCTCTGATGTCTACCGCTGAAGCTGGAGGTTAGTAATAAACGCTCCCTTGTTATTTCATTGCAGCATAGGCTCTGGGATGAGGAGTAATTGTTTATGTATTGATCAAAAGTTTAATTCACTATCCTCCTCATTAATGCCCGTGAGCCCCTCAGGTCAGGGAAAAACATAAAAAGGAAGTCCTAAAAGGCTAAAACTGAAAATGAAATAAACAAGCTGTGCCTGGAGACTGCAGAGGCCTGGCCATATATGGTTTGTGGGCTATATCAATGACATTTGTCTTTCTGTTTGTGTTGCAGCAACTGTTGGAATTGTGGATTATACAAACTATGAAGATATGAAGTATGCGGTAGGTTTAATATCTTCTGCCACGAAGTGTTGTGCTGATAATAGAAAAAAAATTGGGTAATTGTTGAGGGACCATTTTCATGTGTTTCCTGTTATATTTGGCACGTATCTCTATGATTTTTTGGTGATCTTGCAGATTAGGAAGCTTGATGACTCAGAGTTCAGAAATGCATTTTCACGGGCATATATCAGGGTATGGATTTTCTTGTTTTTTCTATGACTTGTAAGGTGCGCAATGGAATATTGGGTTGGGATAGCTATTGGCTGTTTTATGGGCCCATATGAATAGGAATGGGGTGGGTGTGGGGATTGAGTCGGAATAACCGCTTGATTGGTTTTTTTTTTCTGGTTTTCTTGCGTGAAGAGGTGGTGGAGGGGGAGAGGAGGACCACTGTGCTTTTAAGTAGTAGAGACAATAGTTAAGATGTCATCCGCGCGCGCGTTTGACTGGGATCTTTCATCAACTTGTTCTTATTTCTATGATAGGTGAGGGAATATGATGATAGATCAAGAAGCAGAAGCCACTCTTACTCAAGAAGCCGTAGTTACAGCAGGAGCAGGAGTCCTAAGTATGTTACATTTTTATATCTGTTTTACATTCAGTTCTTATCACAGCACTGACTGTTGACTGCATTGTTCCACAGATCTGTTTCTCGGTCACCCTCAGCTGTGGATGAAAGGTATATATCATTTTATAACATCTGTTTTTTACTGGCATGCCATTTTTATGGTTGAAGAGAAACAGGAGTATGTCCTGGAATTTTGGTTTTGATACTTTGAAACTTCTCCTTTGGTTCATAAAACATATGATTGAAAAACTTACTGTTAAATTGATATGACTTGAATTTCCTCTATAGCCCAATGATTAAAACACAGACCTGGATGCCTAACCTACAATGTTCAAGGTTTGCTTTTGTTTTTTCCTAGATCTGGCCATGCGGCAATCTGGGGACTGCTTTCGTAGAATTTTGGATGTGTTGAGAATCGAAAGGATGGTTTGGAACTTTGGATAGTAGAGCTGGATTGTGATGCATGTATGGCAAATGGGCAACAACCAGTCCTAGGAGCAAGATAGGCCTGACAGTAAGGATATGTGGAGTGGATTTGTGTTATTATTGTGAATTTGTTGACTGTAGGCACTTCAATTTCATATACTGCATGACATGGACCTCAATTTCATTAGGTCTTAAGTTTTCTTTTAATTATTCTTGCATCCTGATAAAAACAAGGCTATGGTACGATAAAACAAGACTATGGTACTTGGTAAGCATTTTTCTGGAATATGTACGTGTTGTTTTTTTTTGCACGACAGAAGAAAGTGATCCTGCCTAGTTTTTATGCGCATTCTGTTGAAATAGACATTTTATTTTGTTTACTGGCACATATATTTTGTCAGCCAGCAAGCATGAATACTAAAATGCAGACTTAGCACTGTGGTTTTTATTTGTTTTAAATACCGGCATACTGCTACCTCTGTAGTGTTTTTGTTTGTTTTGATGTTTCTGTTAGCACTTTACTGAGTGATGGGTTGTGTCTGAAATTTTGCAGATCGCTGTCAAGATCACGATCCCCTGTTTCTTCAGTAAGTCTTGAAACATGACACCTGTCATTAAAAAAAGTGAACTAAGTCCTATTTTCACTCATTTGTTAATTGCCATTCAATTTTGTGCAGCCTTCTCGTGGAAGATCTGCTAGTAAAAGCCCAAGCAGGAGCTTATCCCGCTCTCCCTCTCCTGTAATACCAAATATACCCGCCCAAAAAAACTCATTACCCCAGTGAAACCCTTTATGATCATTTGCTGCCTACGTTGTTGCAGGTGAAATCTGATTGAAGATGAAAACCCTTCCAGCAGTGAAACTATTTTAGGATCCAGGAACCTGGAACTCGAGGATAGCATGGATTAAGATCAAGTCGTCCTGGATATGGCTTCACCGTTTGCCGCTGCACCCCTTTGCTTAGGAAGTTGACTTCTGTTTACTATTATTCACATTGCATTATATTTGTGAAATAGAGATTATGTGTTCTGTAGTCAAGAGTCTGGAGTACTTATTTACACCTAGTGAGTGGAGGAACTATCCGCACTTTGTTGTCGACTGTACTTTAAATTTCTGTTGTCACACACACACACACACACACACACACACACACACACACATATATATATATATATATATATATATATATATATATATATATATATATATATATATATATTGATGTACGGTAACCTTGGTTGTCTCTTGGACAGATGTTGATGCGCTGACGTGCTGTGTTGTTGTTTGATGTTGTGTATTGCTGATTTATTTAGTACTAATTCTGTATGTTTAGATTTGTACTACATACAGTTGCTTCACTTAGTGAAGTTTTCGTTAATTCTCATCTTTTATGGAGCTGCATCATTTTAGTTATTTCTAGCTTTCAAAAGTTAATCTGTGCTGAAGGTTGTACAAAGATATATATACAAAGTCAAGCCACCTAGCTAGAACAAAAATCCATATTGGATCTCATTTTGACATTTCGTCATTCATCAGAGATGCCAAAGACTTTAAACACAAAATTGGGTAATGCAAGGTCATTCTTTTGATTGGCTCGATCACTTATATGATGCTAAGTCAGACATGTAGAATAGGGGAAATTGCATCCGTACCACCAAATTCATTTTCATCTTCGTTTTATAACATCATGGGTGAGCTAATCTTCCAAAAATACCTCTACCGTTCACTCGTAAGGTAATTGAGTTAGAACTTAGGAGGGGACTATTATACCTTTTTTTTCGTTGCCGTGCTTCTCCCTCGTTAGCGCTTGCTAAAACTTTGTCTCCATTCGCGCTCTTAGCCTCATCAACTTCAACGGGTTCTTGAGCCCCTTCCTCATGGTCACGACAGTAGTTGATAAGACTACTCATGATTATAACCACCATCTCTTCGTAGTGAGACTACCACACGTGGTGCCATAGATGTCAAACATATTGTTGCCAAGTGGATCAATGACAACATAGCTGTGTAGCAGGTAGAGGTGAGGGAGGTACTTTGGACGCACAACTTGCAATGATGATGGGGGGTGAGCAGTGCCTCCGTGGCTCTATTGCTACTTACCCAAGCTCGACATCAATGTATGAAGAAGTTGACATAGAAAGGATATTGCGGAGGGAGGATGACCTCGTGGAGCAAGGAGAATGATAACCATAAAAAGTAGTACAAGCTAGTAGAGGTGAGCATTAGAGGAGTGAAGGCGATAGGAGAATGAGCAGAGATGGAGAGGAGGGAGAGAAGAAGAAGATAAGAGTTATTGCAGGTAGCCATGAGAAAAATTAAGATATGAGTTATCATTGTTGTGTTGCTATGACCTTATAGTCCCCACCCCGATGCGGCTTTGTTTTCTCATTGCTTCCATCTCTACCTTATTCTTGATCTTCGTTGCAACCGACCGTGTGGCCTTGCTCCATACCACCATCACCATCATTACTAGGTTCAATCCACGCCCGAGCCACCATCTCCATTGCTGTAGTGGCTTCCTTTTCACTTTGTAGTGTTGTCTTTGTCTACTACAACCTCGGTGGCTGTTGGCATGGAAAAGTCGTTCTCAGTTGTCATCACTAGCTACCACAGGTTATACGCACTAACGTGTTTTTCATCCCAATAGTCTTCCTTCATCATAGTACTTCAATCGTATTATTAGATTTATGGCTCCGTTGAAACGTGGCACTGAGAAAATAGAGGAATAAAAAAATATATAATTTTGACAGGAATATAAGTGTAAAATAGAGAATTGCAAAACATATAAAAATACATGAATGATTGTTTGGTTAGACCATACGAAAAATACGTGAATTTAAGGAGAGATAAAGACCCAAAGGAGCTCAAACAAAACTTTCCACAAGGTTAAACCTCATGTTAAAATTCCTCCAAAACTTACATAGAATGAGACATTCTATAGGAATTTCATAGGATTGAATAATGCCCAATCCTTTGCTTCAAAGGGCTATCTAGGAAAAAATCCTATAGGAATAGAATCATAGAAAATTGCTATGATTTTCTTTCAAATCAAAGGAGCCTTTAACGTCTTGTATTGGGGAGAAGATAAGGAAGTCGAACTTAATTATTTAGTATGAATCTCTTATTGAATTGCGTAGGTTTGTAGACGCAAGCCTAAAATGCGATATACCAATTTCTAATGGAATGCAATCGGGGAACTCTTTATTTTGAATTTGCAGAGCTTTTTCACTATTTTGGCTTGAATTTTCTTGCTGGTTCTCCTATTTTGTATCTTTAAATTAGTGTTGACCTAAATTTTAAGCGCAAATTATGAAGTTGGCACCCTTTTCTATGAACTAACGTTAATATCCTTCTTAGCTTAAACCATTGATATAGTTTTACCTATGTTATAGACTCAAACCACGTAGTTTTCTTATTTCATGAGTAAATTTAGTTAGAAATGATTTTGAATTATAATTTCAAACATGTCCACTGCACCTAAGAAGCATAAAAATTTTGGCAAAATTGGTTATATAGCACCGAAAGTTCATGTTTTTAATTCTATAGCACTAAAAATTCGTTGTTCATTTTAATAGCACCTAACTCTCCCTCCATTCCACAAAACACTACTTCCGTCACTTCTAGACCGTTTTCTGTCTCTCATTGACTCAACTGAACACACCCATCTAGCTCCTGCCCGCCAACGGCAGCCTCGTCCAAGCTCCAAGCCATTCCATTCGGCCCTGCTGCTGCGAAGGCCTCATAGCCTTCTAGTGCTACTCGCCCCTTCATTCCCCAGTGTAAGCCCTATCTTTCGTTTGCTTTGTGGCTGCAGCCATGCGCTGTGCCGTCCATCAGCTACAATAGCTCCCTGTTCATTGGCAGCGGCTATTCAGCGACCCCTTCCCTTCCTTCGCTGACTTTCTCGGCCATCCATCACCGGTGTCCCGTTAGTCACCAATAGTCGTGGCGGCGGACCATCTCTCAATGACTTAGTCACCCATTGAGGTGCTGCAAGATAGAGGCATGTTTGTTCACATGTATGAGCAATCAAAATTGTTTATATTGGTCCCCTTTAAAGCTGCCTCCAATCTAAAGCTGGGAACTTCATGTCTGAGTATTGCCCATACTTCTTACCCATGTTTTTTGCTTAAACTCAGTTTAATATTGCTTTCCCCTTGTATGTAGTACATATCAGGCAACAATGGCGACAAAAGAGAAATAGAGTTCCTGCTGTCTTTGGGCATCTTCAGACTTCAGTCCGGATCAGCATCAGCACATGCAAAGAAGAATTAGACAGAACATATAGCAAATGGATTTCTAAGTTTCCAGGCACCCTCCTCATACAACGATGAAGATTTTAAGTTATCAGGCTTCAGGTTTGATCTCGCACGCACATCTCTTGTCTTTGCCCGGCCAAGAAATATCTGGTTTTGCATGCGTATTGAGACAGCTGAAAAAAGACGGGCCAAGAGATGTCACCGAGGCGAACTGAGGCTGCTATCAACAGACATACGCTGGCTAGTCGGTGATGGACAGGCTGAGTAAGCTAGGGAAGGATGGTGCCCTTGCCGACCACCGACGTACAGGACGAGGCCGCTGCCAGCAACAAGAATCGCATAGTCAGACGAGGGCGAAATTGCTGCCATGGGCGGAACCGCGGGAGCCAGACATCCATAGTTTATGCTGGCCGAGTCAAGGAGGGTCAGAGATGACGAAAAAGGTCTAGAAGTGACGGAAGTGTTATTTCGAGAAACGGAGGAAACTTTGAATACTATTATTGTGAACTGTGAACTTTCGGTGCCACAAAACTAAAAACGTAAACTTTCAATGCTATAGAACCAATTTTTCCAAAAAATTTTAATACGTAAGACAAGACTACAAGACCTAATGGCAGTGATACTATGCTTGTACCTTGTAAGTTTTTAAACTCACCCTTTGGTATATGTTTCATAGGGATTGAAAACTTCACAACCGCCCCCCTCTTCTTATCCCTGTACACTTTCCCGTCCCTGGCGGGCCGTCTCCCGTCTACCGTCTTTGCCCGACCCCAAGCAAACTACTCTCCTGTATCGACTCGTAGTCGCGGCGGCGTCCCGCGAGCTCCAGCGAAAAGGTGCGTTCACTTCATCCCGTTCCCTCCTGGATCCAAGCCCCAAGTTTCGCTGGCCTCACCGATCCTTGTCTATCCTGTCCAGGGGATTCGTTGCGTCCGCGGTGGTTCCTTGCGGCTGTAAGAGCCCCGACGGCGGAGACGGCGAAGGCCGATGCGGCGGCGGAGGCGGCCAAGATGGACCTGCTCGAGGACGACGACGAGTTCGAGGAGTTTGAGATCGACCAAGGCATGCATCGATTCGTTTCCGTACCTCTTTTTTGTTCTTTTGTTGCCGATGATCCTGGTGATGTATGGACTGTACTGGTAGATCTACGCGTCCTACTACTAGATTTACTCGTCGGATAAGTCTCGCTGCGAATTTTGGGTTCATTCTGCATCTGGTCTATTTCGCAGTTGAGTAATCTAGGGACTAATGTCTGTCATCCCTGTCGAATTCCTCATCTATCTTTGCTCCGTTGGTAATAATAAGAGCAAAACTATCTCACCATGGTTGTGTCTGTCTATGCCACCCAAAATTCAGGATTAAGGATTTGTTCTTGTGTCGGTGGAGTTACAATTGGTGCACTTTCACTGCTAATTAGGGAATTCCGTTATGCAGTCTTGAGTTCTGAGCTCTCCATTCTCCATTCTGAGCTATCCATTCCGTTATGCGGATCCAGGAATTTTCTTGTTCTTGGGCAAGCCTAACGATGGGTAACAAGTACGCACAAATAGATACAACTCCATAGACCATTTACCATAGACATTAGACGTAAGCAAAATTAACAGTTATTGAGTTCTGATTGGGAAAAGGAAGACCAGTGCAAGAGATTGTATCAATTGAATGACATGATTGTTATGTATTGCTGATAAGTTAGACTATGTGGTCAGTATCATCCTGAAAAGAAAAAAGATGATAGGAGCTAGAGAGTTATGTGCTTATGTCACTTTGCATTCAGGATGCAGCCATGTTGATTGTGTGAGTATTTGCTTCGCTTGGATTTGACCTCCATTAGAACAGTGATTAAGTACGGTAAGCACGGTACTTAATATACTACTCTACAGCTGCAAGTGTGCGGCGGAGCCCAGGCACCGGCCTAGGGTCACCAGGCCCTGGCTCTGTCATTGGTTGTGTCTGTCTATGCCATCCAAAATCAGGATTAAGGATTTGTTCTTGTGTCGACGGAGTTACAATTGTTGCACTTCCACTGCTAGTTTGAGCTCTGAGCTCTGCATGGAAATTTAGTATTTTGTAGGATATAACTCTATATCTCATAGGCTTATCTGTAGTATGAACCAGTATTTATTCATGATGTTTATTGGGTTCATGCATAGCGCGAAGCTCATACATAGTTATAACTTGCCTGTGCTTCAATTTTTCCTCACGTGAAGAATGATTGTGATAGAAGTTCAGTGACAAATTTTGGTTTCCGGCCTACGGTGTTATGATTTGCCTTCAGCCCTGAATTCTTAACATATAAGAGACTCTGTATGGGCCATCTGATCAATTCAAGCAAAAGAAGGTTCTTTAATCTGATTGCACTTCATTTACTTCTGAAGGTCAAATGATGCTTAATTATAGATGATACCCTGTATTTACAGTTTAGCCTCCTTATAAACATTCAAGGCTTATTTCAATAAATGTGTATTTTTTTTAACTTCAATCTGTTCCTTGCAACATCCCCAACGATACACGGGTATATATATTGTTCAAATCATAGTACATGCGACATACACTTGTTACTGTACTTCAAAAGGGACCATTGGCTTACACCCTCTTGTATTAATTTTGGAACTTCAGAATGGGACGACAAGGAAGAAGGCAATGAGGCAGTTCAGCAATGGGAGGATGACTGGGACGATGATGATGTCAATGATGACTTCTCTTTGCAGCTCAGGAAAGAGCTGGAGAGCAACTCATCGAAGAACTAGAACTTGTGGTCTTGCATTCATTACTTTCAGATAGGAAGTGGCATCTGCCGCCGTTTGCTAAGAAACTTAAAACTTAACTGTTCTGCTCCTTGCTGGATTGTCTTGTTTACTTGATGTTATATTTACCAACTCGAGCATTTTGCTTGTTCTGTGGTATGCCTTTCCCTTATACTATTTCTTACAAATACAGTTCATTAAACCACGTTGCCTATTGTCTAGACAGCGTAATCCGTTGCACAACCATAATCCATCAACTGGCTGAACTTTCTGGTTCCGTGAATGGAGAAAGGCCATTGTTAGTTTTTTTTTATCTCATCGATGTGAAGATAATATTTTTCTTGGTTGTGCTTCAGTAGTTTTGCTCTGGAATACGATGAAACTTGTCAGATGTATTATGTTTCTATGATGAAAATGGAAAACATGAAAGGTGTGATAAAAAGACATTGTTCGATCAGGTGACTATAAATTGGAATAGTAGTGACTCCAAATTGATAATTATACATTATAATTACCTTTAAAGTGCTACCAATAGCATTAAAAAGGATAGCAAACTTTTGGCTTTAATTAATTCTTGAAAATGTAAGCACCTTTGGTCTACCATCTAGTAGAAAAGGAGAAGCGGCATTTATAAACTAGATGATGTCCAGTGCTTTGCTACGAAATATATGGATGAATGTATGTTAATATTGTAGAAATAATGGATAGATATATGTTGAAATATTGTGGAAATGATACGAAGGATGATGATTTGGCATGCTTGTATATTGAGTTCTAGATTGTAATAAATTGTAGATAAGGTGGCTGTATGTTGAGTTTTAGGACTAATAATTGCTAATGGATGATAATGTGGTATGCTTATATGTTGAGCTTTTAAGTGTAATAATTGCTAGTGGATTGTACTATATAGAATGTATAGATATGAAGTGTTGTGTGCTAAATCGTTTTCTTTTAGGTATAACATCTCTATATAGGTTGGTCTGGTGGGCCTCGCTAACGTCGTTATAAGGGCCGGCTCCATTACTAATAACCTCCTTCTTATGTTCATATACAAAACGGTCATTGTAATATGTGCATAGTTAAGAAGTTTGATTTTTTTGTTTGCATAGAATGGTGAGTGTCTCACTATCATCATCACTTATACGTTCCTTGATATATGTGTAAGAATAAAAATAAAAAAGAAATAGTGAAGCCATATTCACCTTCATGTTGAGTCTGATTCATAATACACTCCCAAGCGGAGTGGCAGCGAGGTGTTCTTGTCACGTTGTCTTTCTTCACCTAGGTACTTTGGATCTAACGCCTTACCGTTGATCTCGAGCACCGACCTTCTCTAACCCCATAGCTCTAATGATGAGTCTCATCGTTCGTCATTTATGGTTATTCTTTTAGACTTGAGGAAACCTCTCTTTTCTCCTCCCTTCACCTCGACCATTAACCCTAAAACCTAACCTGGTGGGATCTTCATCGTGTTCTAGCTGTCAGAGGGTCATCGAAGTTGGAGGAAGAGCCTAGGCAAAAATCTTAGAGCTGACCTGTCGGTCCAAAAATTTCTAAGATTTTAAGGGTCTGTTTCTAAAAAATGCCATTTACCAGCAAATTTGTTTTCCTTTTCCTTCCCACCTGACCAGACATTTTACCCTGCACGCACGGGATAGGACGAGAGGTCGAATCGATCCTGCGTCTGTCGTTCACCTGGCTCGCACATCGCACTGGAGACGAGAGCTGCCGTCGCGCCGCGCCGCGCCCCTCCGTTCCCTTCCCCCTCCTTCCACTGCTCATCGGCCGGTCGCCGCCTCGCCATCCGTCTACGCGCCGCCCCCTCTCCTCCACGACCTCCGCCCATGCGCCACTTCAACCCGCACGCAGAATCCCCTAAACCCGCGATTCCAGCCGATTGAGCCCCCCGCGCAGGAATCCCCTAACCCGCGATTCCTCCTGCTCCTGCTCGTCCGCCGCGGCACCGGCGGTCGCGGTGATCCACGCTAGTGGCGCCTCTCGTGCTCTCCTCGGTAAGCGGTGGCCCTCGCCCTAGGGCCTGTTCGATTTCGCGGCTCTTTGGGTTATGCCAAGGTGGATCGGATTTTTTTTGTTTTGGTGCCGCTAGGGTTGCGAATTATTACCTGCGTTGCGTCCGATTTTGGGTTGTTTCACTTGTGGATTTTGGCGTAATCCGTTCCGTCTCTGCAGGGTTCCTATTTTCTGGTGCGGTTTGCTTAGAGGAATTCTAATTCCGTACTGTTCCGAGCTAGGTGCATATACCGGCCATGGCGCCGGCGCCGGCCGTGGATGCGGAGGGGGAGGGTGGCGGGGGCAAGAGCGAGAACACGCTGAAGTCCGAGGAGGGTCGTGTAGCTGTAACCGCTCGCAACCTGGACTCCTCTGATAGCCATGGTCTGGCCACGGATGTTCTGGGCGGGGGCGGGGGTGGCGCTAGCAAGAGCTTGCACTCCTCTGATGGCCATGGTCGAGCCGTGGATGTTCAAGGCAGGAGTAGTGCCGGTGAGAGCATGGGCAACATGGTGGTGAAATCTGAGCCCACGTGCACGGATGCCCCTGAGGGCGATGATGCCCTTCTCACCCGTGGCACCAAGCCTGCTGTTGCGGACCCTTTGGCAGAAGCATCCTCCTCCCATGACATCGATGTGGTGAGTTCTGATCCTTTAAATGATGAGGAAGAGGGGGACACAACGGAATGCTCGAGTTCATTTGGGAACTCTTACTGTGAGACCGATGATGAGGCAGATCATGGTGATTCGGAAGTGAATTCTCCACTTTTGGAGAATGCTGATGGTGATGAAGCATCGATGCGGCCTAGGTGAGCCTGATCCCATATGACTTACATGCACTGAATGATAGATTGGTTGCATTGTTGAAGGAGGAAATAACAAGTAAAAGACCATGTTAGGCGACTAGAGACTAATCTAATACACAGTTAGGTTTCCCGCGCTTTTGGTGGATTTTAAAAAAGGAAGGTTGTCCTAAAGTTTCAACCACCAAATCATATTGTAACTAGGATTCTTGCATCTAAAACTATGACTAGAGCATATGAAGTTTGATGGTATTAGATGTCTTCATATATCGTGTCCAATTGAAATGTCAAATGTTATTTGATTTACTAGAAAGGTGCCCTGTGCAATTGTACAGCTAGTCTTACTCTCAATATTTGCTTCAGCTGCATGGATATTTTTTATATGTTGACTGTATATCTTATCTAATATGTATGTTGATGGATATAAATGTTCGGATTTAGCATAGTTGGTCGTACAGATGTAGTTTATGGTAAATTTTGGTGGTAGTACGTCCAATGGTGCGGATGTGAAAGTATAACAATAATACTGGCAGACTCTGAATACAACAAACATAGGGCACATTTATACTTTTTGAATTACTTTCAGACTTATCTCACACAGTATGTTAAGAGAACAGATAATTGTGAGTAAAGACAATTGATGGAAATTAGAATATTCAATTGATGGAAATTAGAATATTGAGTAGTCATAACTAGTGAACCAATTAAGCATCCATTTGAAACACAAAAAAATAAAGCTTAGGATTGGCAAATCCATGAATTTCATTGGAACAGGGATGTTTGGATTGGTGAGAATAGAGATGTTTGGATTGGTGATAATTAAAAGACCAGAATATTTATAAGTGAACTTGTGTAATTGCATGCATACAGAAAAAAGGAATGTTCTAAAGGCGCCGACAAGATGGGCTCACTGATCCAATACCTTACTTGACAGAGAAAACAATTGGCTGCTTTGCAGCTATCTTTGTGAGATGGAAGGCCAGGCAAGAGATCAGTGTAGGAAAATATCCAAGAGTTTTAGGCAAAAGTTTAATTTCCGATGATTCACACAGGTATTCCAATGTTCCTTTGGAACTTGGATGCTATGTTCCTCCATTCCAAACATATGTACAGTAAAAAATCCTATGGAGAACTGGTTCCTTTGGAATTTCTGTAAGGTTCCTATGATCCAAACGGGGCCTAAGGGGGCAACATTCTAAGTTTAAATCAGGACCATTTGTTGGGAAGGTTGTGTGGCATGGACTTTAAGGATAGCAGAACTAACTTTAAGCTTGAGCCATATGATTAATAGGACATTTATAATCAAGAAGAGAAGGGACAATTTTGGGTACATAGCAAAGATGATGACTCATCCTTTTAAAGAATTATAGACTATTGCCCCTGCAGTCCTGCTGGTAATGGAAAGGACAATGGTTGGGAACCTGGAACATTGCCATTAAATTGGGAATGAAAAAAAAGTAACATTTGGCCACTCCAGTTTCATGCAATTGACCATTTTTTTTAACAATTTGTGAATCAGGAGTTAATAATAACATTTGATAACCAAGACTAAAAATTGCTAGACCCTACAACTCCTCCATCATAATTGGTCACATCCCGAAGGGTGGATAGAAATTCTTCCTAGTGCAAGTACCCACACAGTGGAGGGCCTTTTGTGCTTGTATTGCATACCCTTCTTGCTTTGTCACACATTCATATGCCATGCTTCTGTTTTGTGCATGACTGCATGTAAGTTCCCCTTGCAACCTGAAGACATTGCATGTCATCTTGACCTTTTTCATATATTCGTACATTTTTCTTCACATTTGTGTATGTAACATAAGTTACCCCCACAATATAAATACATTATATGTTTTTCAACCACTTCTTGCTTTTCTATAAATTCATATGCTTTCAATATTTTTTTCTTTTGAAAACATTATGCTTGAAAGTTGTGAATGTAACATAAATATACATCAGAATACCAGAATTGAGTTACTCTTGTCAGTATCTTTAAGTCCTAGGCTGCTAGCTAACCTGCTGTTTTTATGAGTATCTTTTCTCATTACAACTTATGAAAAAATTCTATTAATTCTGATATGCTTTCATATTGTGCCAGAGTTTAACATGTACATACTATCTTTCAGAAAGAAAAAGGTAACTGCTGAGTGGAGGAGTGCTGTCCGCCCAATGCTGTGGAGATTTCAGTGGTTAGAGTTGCGCATGAAGGACCTTCTATCTCAAGTGTCAAAGTATGACAAAGAGCTTGCTCTAATCAAGAAAGGAAAAGAATTGCAGCAGACAGTAAACAAGACAAATGGTTCTAGGTCGGAATCATTGCAGCCTTGTAAAGGCCATGAAAATAGTTGTATGGAGAGGCAAAAGAGGACAAGACATGAAGAAACTGTGGACACCTCATCGTACATCAAGAAGCATAAGATATTGTCATACTTCTATGGTAGGACATTCATCTGTTTTCATTTTTCTAGGAATAGGATAGCAGTTTGTCCCATTGTCTATTTTTTTGCACCAGGTTCCTATTTATTGACAATGAAGTTCTTGCGGTTTTTTACAGATAAACAGAATAAGGGTGCTGAAACAGATGGCGTCTTAATTGATGATGATAGCAGTGGCCCAGGTATGGATATGGTGGTGTGTCCATTCGTATAATTGTACTGGAGTTAACACAGGAAGCATTGTAGTCAGTAAAGTTTTGCATTAAACCTAGTTGCTATTTACCTAGTTTTGTGTGCCACATTCTAGTGGTTAATTGACAAATGAGTCTTTAGGAGATTAGGGACTGTTAAGTATATCATTAGCGAAGTGCCTGCGTGTTGCAAGTTCCCCACTGCACTTCATGGTTCCTCTCCTAATTGATCAGCTTGTCGTCCTCAGACATTTCCTCGAACAGTCAGCACGGTGCCACATGGGTGCCAGCGGTGAGGACCTGCAGGTTACTGTGTCTGGCGGCGAGCACCCTGGTCAAGCGCCGTGAAGCTCCTCCAGTAGTCATTACAACATATATCAATAAAACTATAACATGCTGAAAATTTTAAAAATAGTAAATGAATAATATTGTAAACACAGATCATCCACATACTCATTAAGAGAATATACACAGGGAAACACATGCACAGTCCACAACCAGTGTTCATCCAGCATAAAATTAGGGGGTGTTTTGTGTTTGTGTGGGTGTTTGGGGGGGGGGGGGGGGGGGGGGGGGGGCGGGGGGTGGGGGTATGCCGGAGTCATAACATAAGATGAAAGTACATACTGGTAAAATTCTCAACTCATGTTGATACAAAGAAAGCGAAGAGCTGATCAACGACATGCAGATGGAAAATGTAAAACATCGTGCCACAATTTTAATTTCTAGATACTTACAAACTTAACATTGAAATAGAACATACCAACACACTAGTACTGATGGTCAGGTACAATGCACTAATACTAGGTGTTGAGTGACTCACCTGCCCAGCCTAACCACTAAATAAAATGGCGTGTGCGTGTCACCCACGATTGCCGGCAAAGTCAACCAGAAACCAGCATGCTGCCCGCTCAATGCGTGTTGGTGTCCTTGCCTAGATACTGCGGGGGTGCCCCATGCCCTATCGCCCAACCACCCATTGCCTGTCTGCATGATGTATTACTGTAAGCTCTCCCAGGTCTGATTTAGATCACTCCCATCTCCTGACTCTCCAGTACCCTAATCAACACAGCAATGCAAATCTAGCCCAAATTGTGTGATGAACAAAAGATAGAAGTTTGATGACCCACCCAACTTCTATAACCTAACCAGTTAATCTAAGACCAAGGTGGCCGAGTGTGGCGTCTTATTCCTCCCAGTCCCAGCTTCCAGCCATGGCTGCTTACTTTTCGCTCCTCACCTGTTCTTTGACTTAGCTTGCTAGCGCCTATGGACTTGCATACCTGAGGAGTTCTAGCGCCTATGGACTGGGGTGCCTGGGGAGTTCCAATGGCAGTAGGTGGGGCTGGAGCCCCAACAAGCCGCAATAGTAGGTGCACGGTAATGGGAAAAGCTGGCATGCATGATGATACCATGATGATAAACTTGGTAAAAATGGTATAGGTGGCTTGTTAATGAGTAAACAACTAGCACAGCTCAGGGTCAGTGTGTCACCCACATCTTTTCTCATCACCATGTAAACATTGTGGTATCTGCATATTTATGTGTTAGTGTTGATCATTATAACTTTGGATTGAATCAATGAAGGGCAGCACACTCTAGCTATTCAGACATTAGTTATGTTGGGATTGCAAAATGTGCAATCTATCGTTGTTGTCTAATGTCCGATTTTACTTAATTTCTGTCTCAATTGTCTAATGCCTCATTTTTATGTGATTTCTTATTGCGAATGCTAACTCTTTATTTGCCTGATCGATCCCTTCAGTTGGCAATGATGTTAAAGGTGTGCTTCATACTGTTGGATTGCTTGAGCCCAAGGGATATGATATGGTTGCAGAGCAACTCACACTACAGAAAGTCCTCTTGAAAATTGATGGTATTCAGTCCCAAGTTCTTCGGCTACAAGATCGTCTCAGCAAGGTTCGTTCAAAACAAGAAAACATGATTTCTTTGGTGGACCATGCCCATATCAAGGTGGTTGAGAAGAGGCTAACGACTCAAAAGCGTTCGTTCTCATATAAGAAAGATAGATATACTAAAGCACAGAAAAAGAAGAATCTAACCATTTTATTGAAGGAGGAGGATAAACCAGCCCATGCAGTGATATCTACTTTGTCTAAGAAGGCACCAGATTACCAAACAGAAGTTGCAAAGTACAATAGCGAAGTAAAAGGTGGAGAGAGGTGCCAGTCACATAAGAAAAGCATCACAGTGGATCTACTCCTAGGTGTTGACAGTTCCCTTCCAAATAGTCATATGGGAGATTTGTGCAAAGTAAGTCCTTGATCCTTTCCTTATGATGTTTTTGTTTGATTACTTAACATCCATACAAATGTGTTGCCTAGATTGAACATATCCTCATAAAAGTACAATGCTCGTATCAAAAAGTGTTACTCTCCAATGGAACAAGAATTGTAGTTAGGGATGCTAGTGGGCCACCCACTGATACAAACTTGATTATTGGTTCAATGGTCTGCATATGGCTCTCACATTGGTTCATTATTTCTTCATCCAACCACTGTTTCACTGATCCAGAATCATTTGGTTGGGTTGTCCTGAAGGTTTTTGAATTTTTAGCTTACTGCTTAATGTCTTTTGCACTGGCCTTTATTTAATACTATTGCTGTTTCTCTTCACAGAACAATGATGATATCCTCATAGACAATCAAGCAGCCAAGGAACGGTACCAGCCATTCGAGAATGCCAAGCAGCTGATGGATAAATCGCTAGAACTAACTGAGAAGGTTGCTGAAACTGCTAATTTGAGAGGGGGAAACAACTCTGCCCTGGTTGAAGTCAGTAGCACTTCAGCTCCATCCAAAGTTGAGAACGCTTCTGTTCCCCTGGATGTCAGGATTATGTCTGGTCCAGTGGTCAAGCAAGAACCAGTTTTTGAAAAACCACCAGCTTTGAAGCATGTCTACTCTGGAAAGAGAAGGGGGCGAAAATTTAAGATGGAAGGTAGGGGCCCTGTAGCTGGATCCAAGACCCAAAGTAAAGAGGCCTCTAAAACACCTGCTACAAAGCAGAAAACCGAGAGCACATTCCCAGCTGCAAAAAAGCTGAAAATTGAGAAGACCATAGTCCCAGTTGAAGAGGAGAAAACTGAGCAGACTCGTTCTACTGGAAAGAAGCGAAAAGCTGGAAAGTCATGCTCATCTACCAAGAAGCAGGAAGCTGAGAAGTCAGCCTCAGCTGCAAGGAAGGATATAAGCGAAACAACCCCCTCCAAGCCGAGGATTGAGAAGGCAGTCTTGGTTGCGGTGAATAGCCGGAGAAGCCAAAGGGTCCGGAAGCCGAAAATTTACTAAAGCAAAGCAGTCTCCTCTTTCAGGATTGTGTATGTATCACAGGCTTGTCTTTTTATGTTTTCCTTGCTGCTGAAATTTATGTCTATATATTATTATGTGCTCGCCATGTACGTTAGTGTAAATATCAGCTTGTGTAGATAAAGAGAGTCCGTAATGGTTTAGCCTTACCTTTTTCTTTTGGGCTGCCAGGCTAAATAGTATACTTATCTTGTGCTGTTTAAAGGAAATGTCGTGTTTGTAACTGTTCATGTTGTGCTTGTGCTGCAAAGATGGTTGCAGCCAAGATGCCACTATTTGGAAATTTTGATCTCTGGACTTTTTAGTGACAGCATTTAGGTATGATACCCCTGGCTGCTAGTCTGCTACTATTTGGATCAGGGTTGGCAGAGGGGTTCGCAAATTTGCAAACACCGCTTGGTTTTCGCGGTTTTTGATCTATGTTTTGAGCTGGTTCAAATCCTGAAATAAATGGGAAACTCAGTAGAATTAAGGAATTTTCAAATTTGAGTTAAAAAATACGAAAAAGATTTGGAAAAATTCCTATAAATAGAATGATCATGGTGACTTACATATGGCATTGATTTTTTTTAGTGAGGCATCAAAATTTGTTAAAAATGTTAATCTATGTGAATCTTGATACTTCAGCAATAATTAGAAACAATAGTGTTATATTTTGTTAAAATCAGGTATTTTACTATTATTATTTTTTTGAGAGGAGGTATTTTACTATTATGTTATCGGTGTCATGGATACTACAATATTCGGCTGTCATATTATGTTTAATTGACATTATAATAGTGTTGATGAGCGCATGGACTTAAAACTTTCCAATCACAGTTATAATGTTTGTAACTGTATACATACTTTACTATGCTGTTGATGTCATGGATATTATAGTATTCTGTTGTTATGTTCTGATGTTTGATTGACATTATAATAGTGTTGATGATGTCATAGACTTTAAAATTTTGGAATGTTGCTATAACGTTCCTAATTTTAAGTGTTGATGAGCTCATGGACTTTAAACCTTCCAATCGTAGTTAAATTTTCTTTAACTGCGTTCATACATTACTTTTGTGTTGTTGACGTTATGGATATTATAATATAATATTCTGTTTGTCATACTATGTTATTTGACTGACATTATAATAGTGTTGATAATGGCGTGGACTTCAAATTTTTGGATTGTTTTTTATAATGTTTCTAATTGTGTATTGACATTATATAGTGTTGATGGCATGGACTAAACTTTCTAATCGTCGCTATAATGTTTGTAATTGTGCACATGCATTACATAATTACATTATTGTCAATTTTGTTTACAATCTAACAAGTCCAAATTATAGCAAATGCCATGCCCATTTTTTCCCCTCATTTTTCTACATTTGCCTATTTTTCTAATTTTTTCTCACATTTATTTTGAAATTTTTCATTTTTCCATGAACCTATTCGGTTTTTGGCTCACACCGAATAGTTTTTGTAAAAATAATTCAATGTGCCTTTTTTTGGGTTTCCAGAAAATCTGTTCAGTTTTCGATTCAATCTGGTTGTTTTCACTACAAACCAATCAAAATTCGTTATCTATTCGCTAGAAACCGACCATCGAGATCCAAATATTGATTTATGAATTGTCATCGGTTTTTGCACATACCATTTAGTATTCGAGAATTTCGTTAATCCGTTAATTCGTTGTGTTTCACATTCCAACCTTCAAACGGTTTTGTAAACCCTAACTAGGAGTCAAGCTAAAGTAGTTAAGGGAATTCTACTGTTAGCTTTTGTCCCCTGCCACAAGTCACCTTCTCTTCATGAACATCGCCCCATGGAACCCATACAAGGACTTGAACAGTTGGATGCACCTACCTAGGGACCTAATCTCATGACCATGTGAATTCTGAGCTTGCAAAGCATTTATCTGGGCCATGGGCACGCGGGGTTGCAGTTGCAAGCAAGAAATGAATACACGCTGAAATTAAATGTAGAGATACTCAGGATGCACTTTCCTATGCTGCGTTAGGCGAAAATAAGTTAGGCGTGGACCATGCAAGATTGAGGTCATCTAGGCCGTGCTAATGATACATAATCCAATTAATTATCTGCATATATTCCTCCATTCAATTCTTGTACACAGAACAGCTGAGCCGGAGCAGCTTCTGAAACCATGTGGTAGTAATACCGAAAGAAACAAAAATTTCTTCATTTCTTGCATTGTACCGAAGAAAAGCCTTGAATGCAATTGCAGGAGAGGACAGGTAGCAGCTCAGGAACCACGTTGCCGGGTCCCTCTCAATCTCACACACAGAACTATGGCATAGTTTGGAACATAAGAAATTTTTTTCCCGATCATAAGAAACCGATTCCTACAAAAATCTTGTAATATTCTCTGCTAAATTCCAACGTTCTAGAAGGCAGGTGGAGCAGGAGACCATCCGAAAGCAGCTTATAGTGTTACAGAGGTGACAGGCAGATGAAAACCAAAGAGAATGTTTAGTGGTGTGCAGAAAGAGGCTAAAACCTGATCCCTTGCAGCCCTGTGGGTGCATAGATGGTTAAATACGGTGGTTGTGCACGGTGGCGGAGCCAGCGTAACTGTTTAGCCCAGAAGAAGAATAGTGTATGCTAGCGTTCGACAATTTTTCATATATGTTATTGAGTGAATGTACAGTAAAAACATTGGCAGGGGAGCCTCGACGACCGTCCGACCTGCTCGGAAGGTGGCCCTGCCGCTGGTTGTGCACTAACATTGAGCCAAACATGGTGGCAGTGCTACAGTAGTAGCAGTAGCGTTGCTCGATTGAAAAAAAAAACAGCAAGCTTCTGCTGGTCCATCGTTGTTGATTTGGCACCCAACGGCCTACGTGGCTCATAACTCGCGGTTCTCTTCCGGCAGGAGAGGAGACAGGGTTGGACAATACATTTGCAACGCAGGGAAGGAAAAGTGCATCATGTATGAAATACACTTGTATCTAAAAATAAAGTGTTAAGTACACTAGTAAAAATTTATAACCGTCACACGTACGTGTGTTAGAATTTTTGCTTGTGTTATTTTTGACTACGCTGCAAAATATGTATTGTATCTCGTTACTTTATTCTCACAAATACTCATATCACTACTTTCCAGTTTATAGCCATATCACGCAGAAATAATATATTTTATGGCTACGGGCAGCTATCACTAAATGAAGCAACCTTTCGTATCGAAAAAACACTTCTCTATTTAGAATCATCATCTTAGTCTCAATATATATACCACCGAGACAAATCTACGATTGGGGCTTAAAGCATTCACAACACTGCTATATGGCAAGTCACTTTGGCTTGTCATGTGGAAGCTATGTTGCCGTAGAGGTGAGAGGGTGTGAGGAGTGTGACTTTATGTAGCACTCTAAAAATTTTAATAATAAAAAGATAAAATTTTAAAACTTTTAAAACTTTTATTAAAATGCATCATGCCAGAGTTATTCCTCGTTTTCTTTCTATTTGTCTGGTGCCTACTAAATTGAAGTATTTAAAGAATCCTAAATTAATTATACCATCCCGGCAAAATATAAAATACGAATATTGACGGCAATTCAATATTACAAGAATATATGTATCTCAATGATTTAAGGAAATAATAAATGTATAATTCTAAACAATTCATTTAATGGGAAAATATCCAAATCCATAATTCCTCTTCTTTGGAAGCCAAGAATTACAAAATTACAATTTAGCCCTTCACTAAATTCTTTTTCTTTTTTTCCCTTCTCTCTCTGTTTTCCCTTGCGCCCACCAAGCCTCTCAGGCTTATGCCAGCCGCCACGCCCCTCTCTCCTTCGAAACACCCAAGCGAACCCGCGCCCATTTTCCCTGGATGGCTAGAGGAGGGTAACCTCGTACCCCCCGGTTTTTCTACGGCTACGCCATCGCATCCATTGCATCCCCTCCCAAGTTATCTGGACCCGTCGCTTTCGCTCTGCGCCGCCATCAAGTACCACCCCGAAGCCCTCGCTCTCTCGCCTGTCACGTCGATCGTTGACGGATAGCCACGAGACCGGGTACATGCATCCGCGCTGCGCCAACCACTCCCCGTGCACCACGACTCTGCCTTAGCACTGCCGCCTTACTATCTTCACGAGCCGTCGCATTGCCAATTAAGCCGCAGCTGCCCACTTGGGTTCCCCGTTGGCCGGCAGAATTACATCACCCTGGAGAAGCACGAGACCTGTTGATCCCTGCCACTCAGGAGCCGCCACGAACCCTGTCTCATACCCTAGCCTTGGTAACCCCGCGCCTCCGTCGATTCACCATTAAGGGGCTACGCCGGCCTCGCTCACCTAGCTCTAGACAGCATTCGAATGCGCTGACCAATCCTCGGAGCGCACCCTTCTCCCTTCCGCCCTCTTGCCTTCCAACTTAAGCCGAGCGCCACCATAAAGACACACTGTGCACTCAGCCTCGTGCCCTATCACCCCTTCCTCGCCCTTCATCTCCAAGCGAACCAACGACGTGCACTGCTGCCACCACGCCACGAGGTGTCGAGCACCTATGGGGCGTGTGGCCGCCCCGCAACCAGGAGTTGCCGAGCCAGAGCCGCTTGACGAGGACCGTGTTCCCGGTGTCCAGAAGCATGGAGACGCCAAGGGAGATGAGCAAGGAGCTGTCTTGGAGCTGCTTCATTTCGTCGAGCAACCTGCGGCACGTTGGAGCTGATTTGCCTTACTTCACCATCACTGCCGCCCTAAGCCGTCAATCTACGTTGTTCGGCCACATCTCGGTATACCCTTGCACTCCGAGTGTCACACCCCTGATTTTTCCTTAGGGATTTAAAAATCATTAAATAGTTGATTTCTATAATTTATATTAAATTGCAATGTGTTTAACAAGTGAATTAAATATGGGTAATAAAATTCCTCTTATAAATCATGCATGGAGGGATTTTCCTTAATTTTGCCTTAAATACCCTTTGGAATTTTTCTCCGTATTTTCAGAGCTCAATAAGTAATTTTAATGTTACCAAGTTCATTTTAGTGATTAATTAAATGGAAAAGTCAATTAAAAAATCCTTCTCTATTTTGGGCCGAATTCAGCACACATCCTCTCTGTTTCCCACTGTCTGGCTCGGCCTCCATTCCCCTCCTCCACCAGAGATGGCCAAAGCATCCGACCCACCTCTCTCCCTCTCATGCCCATGTGCACTAGCCTGCCCATCGTGGCCTGCCTCCCAGCGCATCCTATTTCTCCCCGCCGCTATCCAGCCAACCTACCCCAGCCTTCCTTTCCTCCTCTCGCCCGCTCGCGCCTCGGCCTAGAGTCGTGCACCGGCCCGCATCCGCTCAGCTGCGCCTCTCCTCTCACCGACAGGTGGGGCCAGGGGCTACTTGTTGGGATCATCTCCAACCTCCGATCGAGTAGGCTGTAGGAAAGCCACACCATTGCGCCGTCCGATTACGCAATATCCCGCTCGCACTGGCTCGTTCAACGGCCTCGAATCAAGGTCGCTGTCCACTTCCCACCTTCCCCCTTCCCCCAAATTCGGCGTGGGTCAAACCCCTTTTTGCTGCCATGCTTCCCCATTACGCCGGTGGTTACCGCCCACACCTCGGCCACAATCAGGCCTCCGAGGCCATAAATAGGACCCCCGGGACTCCCTTTCCCCTTTCCCCTCACTTCCCAAGCTCACTGAGCTCTCCAACTCATCTCTCCCGGCGAAACACCCTAGCGCCGCCAGCCACTCTCCATCTCCCGGCCGCCGCTCTAGCCATCGCCGAGCCCGTGAGTCTTGCCACCTAGCTTCGCAACATCAAGGCGCCCCTCGGCCGCCACTTCCTCGGAGCCGTCGACACCTGAAGACGGTCCACGTCGCTAACCCGAGAATGTCGCCACGACTGCCTTCTTCTAGCCATCGCCTCGCCGTCGTTCTAAGCCACGCCGAGCCATCCTGTTTTCACCGCCGGCATCTCAAAACTTCCCGAGAGCCTGTCCACCGCTCTGTTGCACCGTGGGCTGCCGGTTGGAGCTTGCCGTTGTTGACCCCGAATCCGCCGCCCCCGAATCCACCTCGCTGGCAATCTTCCACACCTCCCGCACTCGCCAACGCCTCAACTCGCACTATCAGACCCCGTCGCCCCGAAGCGCCCTCCTCTCCGCCACATCAGGCCTAGCGTCGTCGCCGTCCGGCCGGCGCCAAGCCGGCACGCCAGCCCCCACGTTGCCCGGGTACGTCCGATCCGTGCTCTAGATTGATCGTGCCGTCCACCTACCTAGATTCTATTGTCCGTTAGTGCCCCGTGCACTTACCACGTCGGTGGGCACCTCGACTCGTTGTCCGCGTGTCGCGCCTGGCATCCAACGGGATCAAGTTGTTTGGACCACCCATCTCTGCAGCCGTCCATTTGCGCCTTGATTCTGATCTCCGACCGTCCATCCTCCTTAATCCATTTGCGGTCATCATCCGGCCCAATCCTATCTTAGCCATCCGATCTGCTTGATCCAATCTTGGCCATCCGTTCGGGCTCGGCAATCTGGGCCATCTCTGTCTTCCGTGGACCACCTCCCGTGGTCCTAATCACGGTAGATACCGGCTCTCCTCTACGACCGCATTGCCACATTCGTGACTAGGTCCTCTCTCTTCTCCGAGGGCTGACGTCATAGTCATTTTTCTTCTAAGAATAATTCTTTTCGGCGTCATATATCGGTTAATTCTTGTAATATTAAAATAGATAAAACTTCTAAAATTCCTACTAATCTCATATGAACTCGAAATTGGACCATTAAGCTTGCAAACCTTCCTCTAAATTGAGCTCTACTGTTTGTTTACTTTTATTGTATGTTACTTGGTTTTTATTAGAGTTTTTTTCTTGGTTTGCATGCCAGCAGTATGATGCGATGTTTCGAAGGATCGTGACTGTGAGAAAATTGTTGCGAAGAATATTTGAAGAAGCAAGCAAGCAATATGCATCTTGAGCAATGTTGAACCACATGTGCAAGTATTTATTACTGTTTCAAATAAATTCATGTTTTTAGCTAATTCTGGTTAGGGGACTACTACTGTTGGTTGTGACTATTTATTTGATATCCAATGTCTTGATAACTTGACTGCTTTACGTCTAATTATGATTGATAGAAATAGGACATTTGCTTAACCATGCCTTAGTAAACATGAATACTGATGTAGATAATCAATTTACCTATTATTTGGTACTGATGAGCTTGTAGCTTGAGATATTTGACCATGGTGATTGGTCGTAATTATCAACTAAAATATGGCCTTAATGGTGGGCTAGTAGTTGCATGTTTTCTTTGGTCGCACATGGCAATTAGGACCGATTCACGGGTAAACCTTTGAAAGGCATTCTCGTACTTACTCATGAGCCAACATAGGCAACGGCTGGGCTTTTAGTGTAGTGCTTCCCTCTCCTAGGTACATTGAAAGGGTGAGCGTGATGGAGTTAGGTCGGCCTGGGTTTGGTGTTGTCGGCTTCTAGATCATCTGGCGCCAGGGGGTTAGCTTCGACAATAGAGTGTGCCTACTCGGAGGTGCAACTTCAGCGTGGTATAGAATGGTTACGGATGGTGTTGCATGGAAGGTTCCTGCCACGGTTCCTTTCGGGGTGTCATGAGCTGGCAAACGGTTCATGGGCAACATGCTGTGGGTTTGTGTTTGCGGTTCGTTTGGTACCGTCCTGCCAGAAGTAAATCTATTCAAATAGCTGTGCCGCGGTTATTAGCGATTGATCAGAGAATTTACGTGACTTCGGTTTACTGGTTATTAAGCTTCACTTAATGAGCTGGATAGTAGGGTCAGATGGGTATCTGGCTATCAACATGGTTGTAAGCATTGTTCTGGGATCTCATCTTTGACAATTAACGAATCAGTTATTTACTGTTTTTAAATGCAGATGTTAGAGCACAATTCTACTTAACGGCAGGCACAGCTACCTTTGCTATCCAATATTAACGATGCATCATTGGTCGTGACTTGTCTGAGTAGGGGTGGGAAATGTTACCATTCAGCTTGCTATATTCCCCTTTTCTTAAGTGAGATCATTTAGTTTTTTCGATGAAATCTAGAGCTCTAGGGCCTTGGCTTATACTACAATTATGTAGCTTGCATAAGGAAGCTGAAGGAGTCTTGCAGACGCACTCTCACTGTTCCTCAGTAGATATCACTGTTCTTCTCTGGCTGTCATAAAAATTTCGCTATATATTCTGCTGTGGAGACAGATGTGTGTACTTTTGAAGATACAGAGTTTAGTCGATTAACTGCCTCTATAATTATGTTTTTGTGACTCATTACTCCGTTTTTCACACTTGTGTTCATTTTGTCTTCCCTCTTTGATGTTCTCTTGGGAGTCGTGTGCTAGTAGATTTTATACATAACACTCTTGTATGGAATCTCGCTATTATCTCTCTGGTTGACATTTGGACAGGGTGGAGACATCCTATTCTTCCATCTTTCACACCTAGATAGTCGATATGCCTATTCAATTATTATCAATTAGAGCCTATTGGCGGCGCGGCCCGAGTGCTACAAGCCTACGACCAGAGCCCTGCGTGGGAATTCCACGCGGTGCGCTCAGCCATCCTCGTGCCGGTAATGAATTTCCAAACCTCGTAGTTACCCGTAGTCTAGCCTTGTTTAGTCGCAGTCCCGACATAGTTTCGGTTAGTGCACTGCCGAGCTCAGAGCTCGCACCGGCCTTCGGGTGTGCTCGCCTAATCCTGCAAACTTCCTCCACCACTGCCGCAGGGGTTCTGTTCCTACTTTGGCGGGCTGCACGCGCCTCGCGCGGTCGCTGAGGCGCTGCGGTCCTTAGTGCTATCCGACACTCTGCCTAACGGTGCTGCCTATCTCGCGCTTGGACGGGAGGTTTGAACATGGGCCCGAAGGGTCTAGTTGTGAGGTTTGACAACTAGGGCCCACCTCTCGCTAATCCTAGATTAGTGCACAGTAATCGACTGTTATCCCTTCCACTAACCGCGTAGGACATGTGGGCCATTTCGATGTTTAAATCTATGTAAACTCGGTTGTAGCCTTGTGTCCTCCTCACATGTGGTTCTATGGCTTTAAGTGGCTATTGACTTAAGTCAAATAGGTGGGCCCACTTGTCAGTGGATCAAGCTTTGCCTAGAAAATTATTTTCGACGGAATAAATACAAACACGACCACGCAACCCACCACAGATCGACCTCGACCGAACAGCCCATATAATCCACAAACAAGCACCCACCCTCCACTTGCGGGCTGGCCGCAGAGGTCCCTCCGTCGGTTCGTCGTACGCCCACCCCACCCACCCAATGCTCTACCCCACACGAAAGAAATAAAGCGTCATCAGCACGGTAGAGGCCACTCCCGCGCCCCCGGCTCGCACAGACCGGCAAGCGCTTCGACACGTAGCAGTGGTGGGCAGCCCTCACATAAAATTAAATGTCGTCCGTGAGCCCGGTCCTGCCCCAGCCAACGTCCGTTGGCTCGGCGCGGCGGAGGACGGTTCGGGTTGGGAGGCGCCCTGTCGTACCAACCTGGCGAGCTGCTTGCCGGCGCCTTCAACTCCCGCGCGCTCCTGCACCGCCACGCGTGGCGCCTCCTGTTTTGGCCACGCGCGCGCATCCGCGTTTGGGTTCGATCGCACACATCGATTAACTCAAGCTGCGAAAAGATACGGATCGCAAAACCGTATTGATTCCAAGTCAGTTTAGCGTTCTTGTGCTGGTGCCTAGGCCGAGGCCGACTCTGACGGTTCACTGCTACAGAGAATGATCGTCGCGTTTGCGACATTATCAAAGTGCACATTCCATAATTAACAGGTTCTCCACTCTTGTTTGCAGATACTTCGGTCATCTGAACTCGCAAATGACCGTGATCTTGAAACTTGAATGCCATTCTAAGGCAATTGACGCTTTTTCTTAATGTACTATTTTCTTAATTCATTATTTCATACATATATTTATAAGTTTTTCGTTGAATCATAATCAAATGAGGTCTACAATAATGGTTTATAACACACATGCTGTTATTTCAATGGTTATAGTACAGGTAAACTAGATATCAGTGGAGATATTTCTCCCTCTAATTGATTTTATCATATAATTGAGAACCATGTAACCTACAAGGTAGTGTTTATTTCAAATAAATTCAATATAGGTCGTTAGGTCTATTATTTAAGCCATGGCCACATGATAGGTTTAAATCTTAAACTATTACTTATCCAAATAAAGTTTTTGCCTTATAATGTTAAGAGTAAAATCGAAATACACAATAGAAGATGCTTAGCTTGGCTTATTGGAATAAGATGATTACATAGCTATGTGTATTTAGATTGGGACTAACTAAATGAATTAACAATAGCATCTTCCATTGAATAGAATACCAAACAAATTCCTAATTGCTCAGTAAATATCATTCCTTAATATATAGTATTCCTCAACTCATGTATACACTAGGTACACCCAATTCAGAGTTGTATCCACACTAAATCCATAATCTATCTTCACATCCATTAGAAGCAAGGATTTTATTTGATCACTTGGAAATTTAGGATATAATATTGAAAAACATGTGCATCACATACATTTAGATGTGGACTCATTTGTTAAGATCAATCAATGGTAACAAATCACACCAGGGTGTGAATATTGGCTTGAACTGAATACGGCAAATTGAGTAAAGTTTACATTGTTACAGAGCATGAAAACTCATTTGACTCTGTAATATCGCAGTGGAACGTTCCCTACTCATGGGATAATAACGAGTAAAATACGCACACTCCGGTTGGTAAATCAGGAAGTCTTTTCTCCCTGAATGACTAAACTCACCACGTCATTTTTTTGGTTAAATGATACAACTTGCTTGAGTCAATGAACCTTCTTATTAGATGCACGCCACCACTTTTCTAGTTGCGGCCATTATATGCTAAGCCACTATCATCTTTCTCACGAGCGCAATATAATAAATATAGATGCACTATGCCTTTTATTGGATGGATAGGGCCGTGTGTAATTCGCTCCATAATTTTCATCAGTCTAATAGTTTCAAATAAAGGCATCACACGCGCTATGATAGGTGACTATTTCCTTCTGTTGTTATACGTCGTAAGCCTTATCATTTAAGCTTTCTTGCTCCTACGTTACTTATCCACTGAAGACTTAGCTCCTCCAGCTTCTTTTTCCTAATAATTTATCTTGTTATGAACAGTAATTAGAGCAATAAGTCATCGAAACTTCCATTTGCTTAGTAAAGGAAATGTCTGTAAGACTCTTAGAAGTCTTTAAGATCCATTAGCAATGCAAGAGAGTGTGAGCTAAACCTAGGTATGGTTTCCATCTATTCATTTATTATATTGCATTTGGATTCCTTTCGAATACCGGTTTCCCACGCTTTCTAGAATCGCTTGTTGTTAGTTATGAGGAAACGTGTGCATCTTCGATGAGATGAAGTTAATCAAGGCTCTATATGAGAATAGGGATTTCTTGAGCACGAAAGTCACCCCCTCCCCTTCGAGCATGTGTGATATCTATTCTGTGACTTGATTTTATGTTACAAATACTTGCATGCAATGATGAATATTCTACTGTTATATGCTTCTCTTTAAAGTTGATTACATTATTTCTCTTGGAACCTTTTGTATGTATGAGTCCTGTCAATTGCGACAAATGCTTAGTTATGATTTAATAGATGCTGCTAATCTCATGCTTTATCAATGCTATATGCGTGGGCAATTACCTTGGGAGGTAATTGAAATTCGGCATGTGGAGACATGAGCGCTTGCTATGTCATTGATGGAAATGATTTGTGAAGATGATAACCTAAACTAAATTTTTAGACAGGGGGTGGGCAGTTGGATTGGGGTGGTGTCCGGGGAGAGTTTGTGCCGCCTAGTTCAATTAAGGACGAGCCATGATCTATGGCCATGAACGAACGCGGAGTACGACGTACTTTGATGAGGTCTAGACCTTATGTAATGTGTGCCGAGCGGGGAGGCAGTACTAAGCCGTAGTTGGATGTATCTAGCGTGTGCGAGCGGTGGCGAGCTATTGGCTTGGATACAGTCAGTGTGGGTGAATCCTAATAAAGGATGATTGTAATTACAAGTATAAACATGTTGTTGCGCTATTTCCCCTCTTGGAGCTAGAACTCGTCTATTAGCTGGCAACGTGTATGCCTTCGGCCAACGTGCACTAAGGCCACTAACTTCATGGAGCTGCAATTGCCAAGTGAAGTTAAAATACTTTTGCCGTGATGTGTCTCATTTCGTTGGGTGACTCATCATTGGGTCGCTGATCAACGAAGTGCGCTAAGTTGACAGTGCCATTACATATGCTGATAAAACAATCTATTACGACATAAATCGCCTACGGTTAGAAGGAAGCGTATTGGGCTGTCCATATACTTCTATCGGCTAGATTATAATTGCTAGCCACATATTTGATGGGTTGGGGGGATATGCATTTGGTTAGCTCTGGTGGGAGTCAACTTAAGAGAGCACGACCAGGTAGAGGACCACCAGAAGTCAGTTCGATGAGACAGTAGTGGGAGTCTCTGCTAAGTCTCACATCGCGGTAGTGCGGCCGATTTCACTGATTATGAACTAAGGAACTTAAATTCGATTAGTTGATGCGTAAGGGTTCATAGGTGTGAGAAGCTATTTATATAGTTGGCATTATGCAGGAGCCAACCACTGATATTCGATAGTAGCCTGAGCGATGTGTATAAATTTGTGTAGGTGACTATCGCTGAGTATCATTTGCTCACTCCATGATCTGTTGACTCTCTATATATTTTCAAGACAGCAGTCTTGAAGACGC
>RYFJ01004536.1:0-45073 GCA_003991445.1 Oryza meyeriana var. granulata
GCCAAACAAACACCAGCGCGACGCCGAGACAGTGACACGACGTACGTATTGACGGTCCACGCGCATGGTCCGGCGACCGAACGACGAAGATGAGCAAACGACGACAAACATTCTCATGCGAAGGACGATGACGGGCTCAGGACCGCATTCGATACCAGACACGCAGCGCTCCGACACCAGACACACGGCCACGAAACGCGCACGAACAACGGCGGTGCGCAGAGAATCCTGAGACCGACCGCCACGGCAACACGGAAAAACACTAGGCGAGATACCAATCACGATGTGCACGAAGCGAATCGACCGCGAACCCAGCCAGATGGGAAGAAGAAAGGTCACCGATGAAACACGGGTCACGCAGCACTGATCGCGGAGGTTGGCGACACGCTCTCGGCCGGGACGACGGCGCAACACAACACTGCGTAGACACAGGCATCGTAGCAGCACAAGGCCAGGAGCAGCGCAATACGACGGTGAGCAGACAGAGGCGGCCGGCAGGAGATGCGCTCGGCGGCGCCCTGATGCGCGCGGCCGCCGCGAGGTGGCGCAGGTGACGGCAGCACACCGGGGAGCGCAGGCGACGGCGCGGAAGGAGGACGAGAGCAGCTCGTTGCGGCTCACGGCGGCAACGAGGCGACGACTGGCGATGAACGATGAGGACACGGCGACGAGGCTCCAGCACGAGACCCCCTGAGGTCGCGAGGCGGCGACTCTGGTGTCCTCCGTGGCCGACGGCGCACGGCAGAGCCGGTTGCCACGGAGCCAGGAAGGGCGGCTTTGATGGCTCACAGGCGATGGCATTCCAGTGCAGGATTTGGGAAAAAAAGCAGGAGAGGATAGGGAATGATGGCGACCACGGGCTCGCGCGGTAGACGCGGGCCGAGGAAGAGGGCGCCGGATGCGGCTGTGCGTGTGCGTACGTGCCGAGAAACGCGCGCACGGGGTGGGGGCGCGACCAGTCCGAGGCGGACGTGGGCTGCATTGGGCACGGGCCGGACGAGCGAAGGCCGGGGCAGGCGGCTGCGGGCTCGGCGGCAGGCCAGAGCAGGAGAGAGAAAAAGAAGATGAACAGGAGAGGGAGAGTTACCAGAAAGAGAGAAGAAAAATAAAAGGAGGAAACGAAAAATAAAGAAAAGAGAAAAGGAGGATTAAAAAAGGGGGATTTTTGGATTTCTCCGAGATCTCAAATTTAGATTTAAATTTTAGAATTTCAAGAAGTTATCAGGGATATCGGAAATTTAGGAAATTGTTTATTTTTGAGGTCGCGAATGTCGGCTATATATATGGAAAAAAATCGAAAGCATCGAAACACTTTTGAAATCAAAATTTCTTTGAATCAAGGAAATTCGCGAATTTTGGAATCTCCAAAAAAAAGCATTAAATATTGGAATTTCAAGAATATTATAAGATTAGCAGAATATTCCAGAATCAGAAGAGGAGCGTGGAAATAACAGAAGCTTGGGGAGGAGAGAAGAATAGAGGGTATTTTGCGGGGTATCAAGAAATTAGAATTTGAAGGGAATATATTCACGGAGTTCGGGAAATGGAATAAATGAACCTCCAAAATATGGGGAATATTGGGAGCGAGACGATAGAGAATAATTAGGAAAGATTCGATCGCTTGCGAAAATATCGATAATTTGAAATCGGAATGCCAGGAAGTTTAGGTTCGGGAGTAGCAGCGACAAGAGAATCCTAGAAAGAGAAGGAAGTCAGAGTTCACTCATGAACGGAGAGACTTCAAAGGACTGAACCGGAAGACCCGAAACAAAGGAAAAGACAGAGTTTTATTAATAGATTTATTAATTATAGAAAAATGATCTTGGTCCCATTAAAATTAATCTGGAGCTCGAAAATCCGAGAAAAATTAAGAGTTATTAAATCGTGGAATTACAGAAATAAATGCCACCACGAAACACAAAGAGTTTCATCATTACAAATACTTAAACAATTAAAATAATCCCAACAAAAACCCCGGGAATATAAAAGCATCCAAGTATTTATTTAAATTTAACTTGGGATTTTTAATATTGGAAATTTCAAGATTTATTCAAACTGTTTCCCAAACAAAATTTTCTAGGTTATTCTGTATTTTGATTTACCCAAAAACAATTTTAATTAAAGCAATTTTTAGGCTTGACAATGTCCCTCTATTATATAAGATAGTTCTGCTTTATTTGAAATTAGTGCAAGTCCTATAGTTGGTCATCTTCATGTCTCTTAATAAAATGACAATATCAAAACTTTATGCAAAATTAAATTAGCAGTTGGATAGTAAATGCAAGACAAAGTAAGAGTTGTATCATAAAATATTTTAAGAAAGTAATAAACTTTCCACAACATTGCCAAACTGTTCTGTCAGTAGCGGTTGCCCTGTCACTATAACAAATTCTTAGACTGCAAATAAAAAACAGTAGTTAGTATACAAGGCAAGACATGTCTTAACATCAAATAAATCGAGTTCCATCGATGGTCCGCATCCGTTTGGAACGTGCGTGAATGCTTGTCCAAAGCAATGCAGAATCGCTTGAAGGTTACAAGTCGAGAATTAGAACCATTGAGCCATGTTATGGCTTGATGGATTAGAATCGAGATGATGTACTTACTCTCTAAAACCAGATTTTAATTATAGGATTGATAACATGTCATGCACAGTGTTGATGTAAAAAGAAATGATTCAGCAAAACATTAAATAAGACTGCAGAATTTCATTGCTCTAGAATTTGCAGGTGTGTTATTATCTAGAGTTACTTGAAATATTTATTTGTGAGACACACTTCCTTACAAAACTCTAGAAATTCGTTCAGCAATATTTCTACAGTATGTGAAACATCATTTAAATTTTAAAGCTATTACTCTTTTTTTTAATTCCCAGTCATATCATCAACATAATGAGCAACTACACTAATATAGTCTTCTAAATATCAGATTTGATACTAACAGAAAAGGTACATGTAGCAAATAATTGTTTAATACTGTCCCAGCCTTGGTTGTAAACATTCACCAAATCCCGAGTTGTGGTCTGTCTACTAACAACTTGAAACCTAGAATTATGAGCAGCTTTAATGTAAATCTCAAATACAGGAGACTCACCAAAATTTAGGGGTAGATCCTGCCTAGCAATTAAACGGGTAAAGGAATCTCGTGCTACCTGAGGATCATACTTCTATAAACGTACCGTATTGTTAGGATTTAGTACCAGTTGCTGCTCTCGTAGCTGGTAACCTTGCTTCTTTGCACACGTCTCAGCATGCCGCCTCAAATGCCCTGTTCCACCAGAAGATTTTCCAGAGAGTTTAGTCCTACAAATTCTACATTTCACGTAAGTTACCTCTCTTCCATTCGTGCCGGTCTCCTTGATCTCATCAAAATATTACCAAGCGGAGGAAGTTCTTGATCTCTTCGAGCCGGTTACCGTCGATACGCTCCCACTCGTAGTTCCGGATCCTTCCGAAGTTGCATATACTTCCTCCAGCTGTCCTTGTGGTGTAGGAGCCGACCAGGAGTCGTCTCCCTGTGACATCGATACATAGCTCGGATTGAAGTCGCTCAGTTGGAACATCGGGTAGTTCGGATCCATCCTAAAATATAAATAGAGAAAATTAGTACCAAACAATAGTATGAACAAAGAACAAAATTCAGAATTTTTTTTACCTTGCAGGAGCACTAGAGGTTGTAGCTATCAGCTATGGAAATATGGAAAATTTTTGATTTTTAGACAAAATTTGTCTAAATCAAAAATTTAGAGCACAAGAGAGCACAAGATGAGAGATTATGAGGTTTGGATGAGCCAAGATGTTGTGCTGCCTGCCCTACTTATAGGAAAATTTTCACCTTTTTTTGGATTTTTTTGATATTTTTTGGATTTTTTTTGCCCTCCAACGGCCGTTATTATAGCTGTTGGGACATGTGGCCGGCTCTGATTGGGCCACCTCAGCCCGTCGCCCCTCGGACCATCCGACTCCCCCATTGCTCCCCCTCCCCCCCTCCCCGATCGGAACGTCGCCCCCCCTGGGTCAGACCGTTCGACTCCCCTCCCCCCCAACGATCGGACTGTTGCCTCCCACCTATAGCGGACTGGCCGTGCCCATACCCATGCCGTGCTGGCCCGCTACAGTTAACGGGCCGTGTCGCACCCCTGGCCCAGACACAGCATGGACACACGAACCGTGCTAGCCCGGACATGGTTACTGTAGCACCATGCCCGGGCCGGCCCGCTTGCACATCTATAGAGGCTTCATGTTTAATTGAATTTTGGATGGATTTGTGTGATGCAGCGTGACGGATTGAGCAAATCTACACTCTCAAAAGACAAAATCATCCAATTTTTAAAACAAAATCTTATAATTCAAGCTAACCAACTAGATTATGACAGAATATACGCAATAGGAGGAAGGAGAAAATAACATGTAATTTTTTTCTGAGAAAAAGAACATGTAGTACTCAGAAATGGAGTTTTTACTGTTACTAATTTAATTTTTTTTTAATTTACAAAACTAATTTTTGATTTTGTTTTTTTTTGCAGAAGTAACCTTTTGCCGCCATGGGCCAGGGCGGTGTTTAAAAACCGCCGTGGCCCAGGGCAGCGAATGGCCTGGGCCCACGGCGGCGTCACTAGGCCATGACGGCGGCCCACGGCGTCAGCCGGCCGGGGGCCACGTGGCATTGCCGCCCTGGGCCACGGCGGTGAATGGCCCTGGGGCGAGAGCAAAAATGCATGTGCCTCTTCCTCCCCACGCGCCCGTGCCCGTCCCCGCGTCCGCGCCGCGCCCGTCCCCGCCTCCGCGCCCTCGCCCTCGCCCGCGCCCGCGCTCGTCTCCTGCTCGCTCTCTCCCTGCGCTTGGGGCCCACGCGTCAGAGCGCCTCCCGCTGGCATTCGCCGCCCTAGGCCACAGCGGCAAGCCCACGTGGCCCCCCCAGCTAACGGCGGCCCACGCCGTCACGGCCTGGTGACGCCGCCGTGGGCCCAGGCCATTCGCCGCCCTGGGCCACGGCGGTTTTTAAACACCGCCCTGCCCCACGGCGGTAAGAGGTTACTTCTGTAAAAAAAACAAAATCAAAAATTAGTTTTATAAATTAAAAAAAATTAAATTAGTAACAGTAAAAATTCCTCAGAAATGTGCTAAGACTAAAGACTGCGCAGATGGGCTTAGTTTTCAAACACGGGCCATCCCAGTAAACCAGGGAATCATCCGGCCCAAGAATATTGGGCCCGATGGGCCCACGAGGGAGTCCCTTGGTTATTACGGATTACGGAGTACTTAACCTGCCTCCGAGATCTCCGCGTCGTCTCCACGCGACGCATGCGAGGCGCCTTCCCCTCCCCTTCCCGCCGCGGCAAGTTACCGCCATTGGACTCCGACTCCGACTTGGTTTCGAACTTGGCGCGCCTTGCCCTACATAAGGGCACGGGCCCTCGATCCCCGCATCCATTCCACACTAGCGCCCCTCGACCTACCGCTCCGCTTCTTCTTCTTCTCCGTCGTCTCCGGCTCGCCGCGATCTCTTGCTGATGGCGATGGTGTCCTTCTGCGCTTCCTGCTCCGCCGCCGATTCTATCTCCTCGGCGTCCTTCGGCAGCTCCTCGCGGATACAGGTACGTGCCCCTTTCTTCTTCTTGGATTCGGGCTTAGGCGGCGGAGAGGGCTGCTTCTGCATTTCGTCTCCGGGGTACACGCCGTCGAGCACGCTGGTGAGGATGGCGCCTCCGCCACGCGCCGCCTCGCCGGACTACACCCCGTCGACGTCTCCGCTTCGGGCCTCGTCGCCGGACTACACCCCTTCGAGTCCTCCTCCTCCCCGTCGGGCTGCATCGCCGGATTACTCCCCATCGAAGCCTCCACGTCGCGCCGCTTCGCCGGACTACACCCCGTCGACTCCTCCACGTCGCGCCGCTTCGCCGGACTACACCCCATCGACTCCTCCACGTCGGGATGCTTCGCTGGACTACACCCCGACGACTCCTCCGCGCCGAGCTGCTTCACCGGACTACACCCCATCGACGCCTCTGGGCCGCGCCGGGTCACCGGATTACACTCCATCGGCTCCTCCATGCCGGGCCGTGTCGCCGGACTACACGCCATCGACACCTCCTCGCCAGGCAGCGTCACCGGACTACACCCCCTCGACTCCTCCCCGCCGGGCAGCGTCACCGGACTACACCCAATCGACTCCTCCGCGCCGGGCCGTGTCGCCGGACTACACGCCGTCGTCCCCTCCGCACCGGGCTGCTTCACCGGACTACACCCCGTCGAGCCCTCCTCCTCGTGCCGCGTCTCCGGACTACAGCCCCAGCACGCCGGCCCCGTCGCCTGTGCCGTCCGATGCAGCGGCTGGCACGTCTGCACTGCGGCGCCGCCACCATCCCTACCAGAGGAGCGGCTTCAGCATCGCCTGCTTGTCGCGCACGGTCCGGGTCACCGGCGGCCACCATCGCCGTGCCCTCCTGTAGGGATACTAGGCAGTAGGCACCTTGTAACAGGACAGCTTCGATTCTTGATGTAACTAATGTATGGCACAATTAATAATATGCCTTTATCTATTATTTACGAAATCTTGTATTATCATGGATGTAACTATATCAAATTCAATACAAATCTGAAAACTTTATTATTTTACATTGAATCTTGGTATGTGCTTGCTGTTCTTTGTTCGATATTGCTCTGATATAAACAGAGCTCTGTTGGTCTTGGATGTAAATTGCATCAGACATATCTTTGTCTTGTGTCATTATGTTAATCTCAGCAGCAGGATCTCAAATTGCATAAAACATGTCTCTGATTAGTGTAAATGCAACCTTTCTGCATTACCTCAATTGATACCTGGAAGGTTGGAAGCTTTGTTCTATCTTCAGTTTGTCTGTGTCAAGCGATCTCCAGGGGCTCTTCATATTTTCAGTCCTCCTGAACCATTCTCATCAAAAACGCCTGCATATATGTAATTCCTCAGTTTTCAGAGAAGCCACAAACCAGCAGCACGAACAATGTTATTAATCATTTGCATCAGCAGTCAACACTCAATACTGATACTCATTCAGTTTTGATTCTGCGCCATTATCCTCCAAAACTGCAAAAACGCCTGCAATATATATTAGTACAGGTAATATGTTTGCATGTGTCATTTCTCAATTTCCAGATAAGCTAGAACTATTAGTAGTAATAATGTTAACCATTTGCACTATCAATCACCAATCAATACTGGAACCATTAACAGGGCAGCTTGGGTTCTTGATGTAATTAGTGTATGGCACAATAAATCATTTGCCTTTATCTATTCTTTACCAAATCTTGTATTATCATGGATGTAACTATATCAAATTCAATACAAATCTGAGAACGTTTTGATTTCCTGTCCAGTGGGTCTTGGCCTGAGCTTGCTGTGGACTTTGTTCGATATTTGCTCTGATAAGAACATAGCTCAGCTCGTCTTGGATGTAAATTGCCTCAGAAATTCTTTCCAAAAAAAATTGCATCAGAAATGTTAGCTTTGGCTTGTGTCATGGTGTTAATCTCAGCAGCAGCAGGATCTCAAATTACATAAAAGGATTCTCTGACTCAGTTTGAATGCAACCTTTTTGCATTTAGCTCAATTCATACATGGAAGGTCGGAAGCTTTCTTTTATCTTCAGTCTGCAGTGCTAAGCAATCTCCAGAGGTTCTTCATCTTTTGCATCAACAGACCAACATAAGCATCAATCTCGTAATCTCGTTCAGTCTTACTGAAGCATTCTCCTAATCTCCTCCAAAACGCCTGCATGTATATGTCATTCCTCAATTTTTAGAGAATGCCACAAACCAGCAGCACGAACAATGTTAAATTGTTAATCATTTGCATCCGCAGTCAACACTCAATACTGATACTCGTTCAGTCTTGTTTCTGAATAATTATCCTCCAAAACGGCAAAACGCCTGCATACATATTACTACAGGAAAATATTTTCGCAACTATGTCATTTCTTTCCAGATAAGCTAGAAACCAGCAGAAGTAATAATGTTAACCATTTGCATTATCAATCAACACTGAATATAGATACTGAAACCAGTAGCCAGGCACACAGCTAGTGGCAGAGATTAGAATCAAAAGTTCATACATTTTATAGCACCTTAATTGCAGTCTTTCTGAACAATTCTCCTCCAAAACAACTGCATATTTGTCATTCCATCTCATTCAGTCTTTCTGAACCATTCTTATCCAAAATACCTGCACACATATCGTTCCTCAATTTCCAGATAAGCCACAAATCAGCAGCAGGAATAATGTTAACGATTTGCATTAGCTTTCAACACTCAATACTGATACTGAAAGTCTAAAATCAACACGCAAGTACACAGCTAGCTGGCAGAGATTAGAATCGAAAAATTCAGACATTTTTATATTATCTTACCATAAGTCTTGCACAGTAGTACACAAGATGAGAAGTCGAGAACTATATGCAGAAGCGTCAGTAAACATACGCTCCCTCGCTAGTGAGTAAACAGCCTTTGTAATCTATCATCTATGCCAGCACAAGCATGATCTTTCAGAAAAAGCCCTGCAAGCGAAATGTCTGTTCCTCTCTCGGTTGCAACGCAGAGAAATTTCAGCGCGTCGTTGTCACTTGTCAGCGCGTGACCAACTGAATTGGAGCAGCCGTAAACCCAGACTGAAAATAAGCACAAAAAAAAACAGTGCAGGGATCGGTGGATCGCGAATAGACTAGGAGATAATTAAAGGAGATCCAGGTAATAAGCAGCTCATGGGCAGTGTTTCCGTTTTCGACGAAAATCGGCCGAAAACCATGAAATTTGAGGTTTTGATGTGGGACGAAAGTAAATTTCGAATGGTGTTCAAGAATTCAAATTTGAAACAGTTAAATTCGACCGAATTTTGTCCTGTTCAACTGGGGGTCGGGTAGTGATGTCCAAACGGGCGGACCGGGCCGACACGTCTGGCACAGCCCGCTACGGCACGGCCCGTTTAGGCATGGTCCCTGTAGCGCGAGCTGTGCGGTGCCGGCCCGCGTGCCTCCTCCCTGGCCCAAGCACGGCACGCCGAGGTCGTGGGCCGGCCCGTCGGCGGCCCATCGTGCCTAAGCCGGCCCGGTACTTAGCGTCGGAGATGTGGAGGAACCTGGCCTCCGGGTTCTGCTTGATGGCGTCGAAGGGCGGGAGGGAGGTGTACTTGCCGTCCTTGCCGGACCAGGCGGCGGAGAACTTCTTGGCTTCCTTGAAGGCCTTGAAGCTCCACGAGCCGGAGATGACGAAGTCGATGGGGTCGGAGGGGGAGGCGCAGAGGTTGAGCGGCACGGCGGCGAAGTGGGTTGTAGCCCCGCCCTGGAGGAAGAGCACCTCGTGGGTGTCGAGCACGGCGAGGAGCGCGCGGAGGTCGGCCTCGGCCTTCTTGATGGCGGCGTCGAACTCCTTCCCGCGGTGGCTTATCTCCATGATGCTCATGCCTGAGCTGCGGTAGTCAACGAGCTCCGCTTGCGCCTTCTGGAGGACGGCGAGCGGCAGGGTGGCCGGGCCGGCGGCGAAGTTGTAGACCCCACTGTCGGTGGCGGCGGCAACCGGGGAGGACGGCGCGGGCGTAGCCACAGCCGTGCAGGAGATCCTGGCGGCGCGGGCGGGGAGACGGACCGCCGCGGCCACCTTGGGTGGCGTCGGGCTGGGCCGGTGGAGGAGGAGGGAGCTGGGGGTGGCGGCGGCGGCGGCGGTGGCCATCGCGGCGGAATGGAGAGGAGAGGAGAGGGGACGAGGGTTTGGCCTTTTTTGACTTAGTGCGGACCAGTTACTGTAGCAGACCGGCCGTGCTGGGCCGTGTCAGGCCAGTCTGCTACAGTCACAGGCTGTGCCGTGTCGGTCCGCCATGCCGCTGCACGGCCCACGACCGTCCGTGCCGGGTCGGCCCGAGCATGGTTACTGTAGCATCATGCCGGGCTGGTCCGATAGGACACAGCTTATTTGGATAACAATAGGATCGGGATCCGACCCTCAACCGCAAAAAGAAACCCTGCACGTGGGAGTCACGGCGACATGCTGGCATTAGCATCGAAGACGGAAAGGCGTAACATGCCAACGTGCCGGATGATGGCCTAGTTGGGAGCCGACTCACCCATGGCGCCGGCGCCATGAGAGACGAACGGCGGGGCAGCGCCATCGCGGAGACCGCATCGACGCCGCTACTCTGTCCCGCTTTGTCAGTGAGAGGAGTAGCCCAATATCTATATGACCATTGGATCAAATCGTGCGGAACAAATCCTCCCAAGAAGAGAGGTAGAGGAATATTTTATAAAAGAACCCTCTTTTACTCCAAATCACCCATCAACCCCCCTAGATTTTGATTACAATCATTGGTAGGTGTCCAACTCGGGCCACTCTCCACTGCTCGATCACTTTTAAACGGACATGATTGGTCCCTCAGTGATACAGATGGACCTTTTCTATGGAGACCCTCGTTTAGGATGAACCCTAGCTTTTCATTTCTTTCACTCTCATGCATTCTCATTGCTAAGGATGGCACCGAGCGATTTAAAGAGAAATACGCTCGTCTCTACCCTGATTCCAATCATCCATGTATATCTGTATGGAGCTACAAGCTATGTTAGATTTTAGACTACAACAAATTGTTCATAGTTTCTCTTAGAAGAAAGCTTCTAGATTTTAAAACTTAAGAGAAGCAGTTAGAGAATCACTTAAGATAGGATATTAGTTTCAGTTTTCATTCAATCGCCAATCCAATCACCATTCAATGCTTATTTTTTAATCAGCAATAAAATCAACAATTTTCCGTTACCAATACGAAAATGCACATTATTGACTCAAATAGCATATATATCAATTTTCCTTTGTATATACTGCATCTTTCATCCTTATCACCAGACACCACCTACATATGACCATCTCAAATAATGTACATAAAGGATTGCACATTTTTAATATGGTACTACAATGACTCTTAGCTTCTCTCTATGCCGGGCCAAGGTGACAAAATATAAACCAAAGACGATCAGAAACCCTCCAATAATACTGCAAGCAAACAAAAATCTGACTTAGTTTAAATCAACAGAATGAGAAAAATGAATTGCTAGAAAACTATTTGTACTTTGACCAATTTTAGAAGTTTGAACTATTGATCTATCAAATAGCCATACCTTGGCATAAATATGCAAAGCATACATTAAAATTTACAGCAGGAAGGTGAGGGCACAAGGCACCAAAACAGTATTCTTCTCATCAAAAGAGAGTAAAAAAACTGTAAATGTAATTGAAAAGTAGAGTAAGTGATAAAATTATTCTTACCTTGCAAGGTAAATTGGGCTTCCCAGAAAAAACATTGTCAGTAGAGCAGAAACCACAGGCTGAAGAGGCATATAAAGTGCCACCATAGCAGGGCCCAGAATTTTGTTGGTCTATGTCAGTAAACCATTATTAAGAGCAAAAGAAATGACTCCCTACAACAACTCAACAAGGGATAAAACACACTTACACTCCAACAATATTATTATACATGATATGCAGCAACTAAATTATTTTATGGCCTGTAAAAACTAATGCAAGGTGTAGCCAATATATCTTTAATAGGACCACATTTAGAAGCAGAATCTCAGTTTAAGGTCCAGGCAGCAACTCAATGCACTGCATCAGCACTAACATATATATGTACCAAAGGACATTGTATGCCACGCAAAATGAGCACTAAGAACAGAAACGTGAGAGCATTAAATTTAACAAGATTCTTACAGCGTATACAACAGCACCAAACTCCGATCGAGTCAAAGTTCAATCTTCTTTAAATTATTTGTTGCAAAAACTCATGAAATGACCATAAAACAGCTCCGAAAAAGTGCGAGTACGCTGTTAATGACAAACTACACAGATATTTCACCAAAATTGGAGCCTGAAATAGAAATAGATCAATATGTTAAGTATAAAAACAAGAACATAAATAGCACTCTATAAAATACTTTCAGGATATAATACAATATTATAGCTCTATAATAGTACTTGCAACTCAGCGATTACATATTTGTAAGAAAATAAATAATGCAAACCTCACTTTACTCAAATTCAGATAAATAGGCTCCCACAATTTAATCATCTATTTTTACACAACAATATCATCAGTATGCTGGCAATGAAGAATCACAACATACCTTCAGTTGAATCCACCAGCAATAGCCATATATGGTACTGCATTACTATGACACAAATACACCCTCAATGAGAAAAATATAAAAAAAGACAAATATTTTAGTAGAATATACCTTCAGTTTAATCCATTAAACACACTAACCATAGAAGTCTTAACGCTTGTTTGGATAATATGTATTACTATTTGTCAAATAAACTTTGGTATATACATTACTTAGGCTAGCTCTTTCTTGCCCAAAAGTGAACATCAAAACATACCCTGCTCTCTGTGTTCCCAATCATCAGTTCATCACTTCATCTTCAGCACACTTCCAAAAATTATACTAACAGTACTTGTTTGTCTATTATACATCTGGTGGTAAGAAATATATATACTTGGTACTTGGCCCGTGTGATCAGGTTGAATGCACCATCCCTAAAGACGACGGCACCTTGGCGACGTTTGTTGGGTTCAGAGTGCAGCATGACAATGCCCGCGGCCCGATGAAAGGGGGCATCAGGTATCACCCTGAGGTAAGGGACGATGCTGTCAATTCCTTCCTTTAATAAACTAGTAATAAAATTCTCGCATTCCCAATGAGGTCTTTAGAAGGATCAATTACTCCCTCCATTAAGAAATATAAGGCGTATTTTGTTTCATTAGGACAAAAAGATTCCTGCATTCCAAATGAGGTCTTTAGAAGGATCAATTACTAGTAACTACCAAGGTTTCTGTCTACAGGTTGACCCAAACGAAGTGAATGCACTTGCTCAGCTGATGACATGGAAAACTGCTGTTGCAAATGTACCTTATGGTGGAGCAAAGGGAGGCATTGGGTGCTCTCCTGGTGAACTGAGTAGAAGTGAACTGGAGCATTTGGCGCGCGTATTTACATAGAAAATTCATGACCTCATTGGGATTAATACAGATGTTCCAGCCCCTAACATGGGAACAAATGCACAGGTGTGCCATCCAATTCCACTTACCTTATCAATTATCATCTAATGTATTCATATTCTGCTTCTTACATGTTCTTGGAAATATTTTTTCAACTGCCACAGACCATGGCATGGATACTAGACGAATACTCCTCCATGGACACTCTCCAGCGGTTGTCACAGGAAAGCCAATGGTAAGTTTACATAACATTAGTGGTGAAAAAACTTAGTTCATCTAGATAAGCTCTTCACGTTTTCATCGTTAACTTTGGTTATTATTTTCTTTGATATAGGATCTTGGTGGATCATTAGGTAGAGATGCTGCCACAGGACACGGTGTTATGTATGCTACTGAGGTTTTATTGACTGAACACGGCAAGTCAATTTCAGGATCAACCTTTGTTATTCCAGGTTAATGATGAAACATTATGATTGACTTAACAATTTTTTTAATATTAGGATGCCAACAATTATATAGCTTTATACTTGATCAACTACTAATCTTTGCAGGGTTTTGGGAATGTTGGTTCTTGGGCTGCCAAACTTATACATCAGAAAGGTGGCAAGATAGTTGCAGTTGGAGATGTAACAGATGCAATCAGAAATAAATCCAGGATAGACATATCTACTTTGATGAAGCACAGGAATGAGGGTGGATCTTTGAAAGACTTCCACGGTGCAGAAGTTATGGACGCTGCAGAGTTGCATAAAAGTTTCCGTACTCAAATATAAGCTCCTAAAGTCAAGATTACAACACAAACATAAAGTTATTCAAGTATAGTGAGATAGATGCTCTCCTCCTGTAAACTACTAGTCTTTGTTCTTATGGTGAAGTATAATTGATCAGTTCATGACAAATCACCTTGCAAGAAATTGTCATTCTAAAATAGACAATATGATCAATCAAGCACAATCAGTGACCCTGTGTGACTGATGGAACCTGTTTACGAGCCATTGGCATGAAAAGGTTATGGGTTAAGGGACACAATAAAGTAAGGATGACATGGTGGATGTTGTATCATGTTTGTGTAAAAGGAAGGGATATTGTCACTAACTTCTGAGAACATATTTAGCAACGGAGTATTATCAAATTGCAGTTAACTCAGAAAGGTAAGGGGTCATATTTACTTTGAACTCGTGCAGAACCACAGTCGTTTTCAGACCGTCTTAAACACATCCCTCACCCTCTGGAGCTCGAACTTCATCTTTTCTTCTGATGGCATATTATCCAGATGGAAATACTGCGGAAAGCAGTAACCAGTCAAACCCTTAGGAGCAAATTATTCAGTAACCAAAAGAAGTGGAACAACAAATTGTCAATCTCACCCTCCCTAGCAACTTCTCCTGTGGAGGATGCTGCAAGTATTCCGGCGTTGTCTGCCCACCAATGTTTGTGAAAAATGACAGTCCCTGCACTGCTGCCAATGAAGCACAATAAAACACCAACAGATGCACGTATCAGTTTCATCATTACAAAATAAGCGAAGAGGTCAATCAAACAGGCAATGTGCGAACGAGATTACTGGATCGTGTCTTTGCACTATGAGCATCTTTCAGCCCCTTGTGGCTCTTCCGGAATTCCCCATAGTGCACGCCAAGCAGTGTGTCATCAGCCAACTCTGGTAGCTTGGCGTTCTATCCCTGCAGCCCCTCAAGCGAGAACCACTCCTTTCCATCCTTCTCTGCGCCGGACGGTCGCAGTTGGCCAAGCTTCTTCCCAAGCTCTTCGTAGCTGTGTTCCCTCTTGAGCTCAATGACAGAATCCTCCTTCCCCATGCCTTCCGCCTTTTTCGTTTTCTCTCCGAGCTCCTTCCCGAAGATGCTGTGTGGACTGGAGGACAGAAACGGTGTTGGCGAATGAGGCCGCCTCCACTGTTGCGGCTGTCGTGCAGAGGAGGAATTGCGCAAGCTCTCGACGATGGATTCGAAGTTGGGAATCTTCCTCCCGGCGTTGGGGACCTGAGGTGAGGCCGGGGACTAGCTGCTCCTCAACAGGTCGTGGAAGGAGGGGTCGCCGCCATCGGGAGAGGCCCCAAGAGCAGCGCCCCTCGTAGCATGGGATGCGCGGAAGGACTCGTCGTGGCGACGGATGTCGTCGATGGCGGTTGGGATCCAGCACGACGAGGGCGGCGAGGGGGTGGACCGGAGCCGCTCGCGGATGTCCTGGAAGAGCGTGGCCGCCGGGTTGTGCCCCTCGCCGGGTTTGGGTGGCGCGGGAGAGGAGGGGGAACGGGAGGCGTCGTCACGGTTGCTGTTGAGAGGTGGCGGGGGAGGGAGGGTTGGGTGAGGAGGACGAGGACAAGGGGCGTGGGAGGAGCGGCTTCTTCAGGAGGTTGATTCGGCAGAGCGCCATGGTGGCGGTACGGGGACTGGTACAGGTGGCCAAACGGCCTTCCAGGTCTGCACGGCACGGCCCGTTAAGGCATGACTTCTATAGCAAGCTATATCAGTCCATATGTAGAGATCTCGGCCCAAAAACGACTCATGAAGGTGACGGGCCGTGCCGTATCGGCATGGGCCTAAATCGACACGTGGGCTAGCTGTCGGCCCATTAGCATATTTGGCCCATAAAATTTAAAAATATGAGACGGAAAAAATAAAAAAATAAAAAACTGAAGAAAAAATATTAGAGAAAATTAGGAAAAAATAAAAAAATTAGTGAAAAAAAATAATAATAAATATAGAAATAATAGAACAATTATGAAAAAAAATGATGGGCCGACCGTGCCGACCCGGTGGCAGTCGTGCCGTATCGGGCCGGCCCAAGCACGGCACGGCCACTAGCTTTCGTGCTTAGGCCGGCCTAGCACGATTACTATAGCACCGTGCCTGGGCCGGCCCGACAAGGCACGGCCCATCTGGCCAACATTAGGGACTGGCCGTGGCTCAGGCTCACTTCTTTGTGTGCATAGGGTTTTATGGGAGAAGCGAAGCAGAGGACAGCGAACGGTGGAGAGCCGAAGAGTACGCCTTTTGCCTCGTCGAGGAACTGCCGCCGCTCAACGCTGTCAGGACGGTCAGATCCGATGGCCGCGAGCTCGATGCCGCTAGATCTGATGGCGGCGGGCTCGTGGCCATCGGATCCAGCGGTCCAACGGCGACGACGGCGATTGCGGTGGCAAGGAGGGAATGGGGGATGAGGGGACCCGCAGGGCGGCGAGGCAAGAGAGGAGGATGGATAGGCAGGGATTGCACACTTTTAAAAAAAAGCCCCTCCTATATATTTCTTATCACCAAATATATGATATATAAACAACTATTGTTAGTATAATTCTTGAAAGCGCCACTGTATATCAAGAAACAACACCAGCTGGAGTAGGACATTGCAGCAGAACATGTCGAGCTTTCTAGCATAACTTGGATGCAATGAGCATCATCAGTTGCCCAATGTTCTGAATATGTTAAGCTCTAGCATGGTACACACAAATAGCTCCAGGTTCCAAGTTGACTTAACAGGAACAAAAGCAGCAGCCCATGAACTTATCAATGGTATAATGCGGATGGTCAGTGTTTCCGTGAAATAAGCATTTGCTATCTTCGCTCCTAGAACGCCAATGAATAAATATGTACAGCATTCAGCAAATGAGCCACTCCCAGGTCTAGTCAGTTTCACCATTTAGCATCCTGCTATGTCTAAAATTCAACTAGCTTTGATGGTTCACCACTATACTTAAGCTCGTGTTTCAGATTTCACGGCAAGAAGGATCCAAAAGGGTCAATCTAGGATAAAAAAAAAAGAACATACACTACGGTACTCCACCAACAATATGTATTCAAGCCTTTTCTAACAAACCAAACAGTATATAGCGCACAAATCAAACATTGTAACTTGTTCCAAATCTGTTAACAATGAAAACTACACCTCGACATGAAATATTTGCTAGCAATTGAAACAAAATAAAAACTATATGCCTCACTAAAAGTACCAAATTTAAAAAAAAATACTTGATTTAGGGGGGTTGGAGTGAATAAGGTGGCATGGCGACACCGCACTTTCAACATTCCGGCACTGTTCTCTTTCGACGTTGCTGGATAAAGTGTAGATTCGGCGGCAACAGTGTAGATTTCACAGTGATGCCTCGGATTTGGGGATTGGGTGTATGCAATGAGGGCTAGGGATTGGGGGGAGTCGGGGGAAGGATCTTGGGACGGCGACGAAGGAGGTTGTGGATATTGGGACGGCGAGGGAACAGATTACGTGAATTCTGGGCGATGCTGGACTACTAGAAGAGACGATGGCAATGGCAAAGGCGAAGAGTGATATACACGTGGCCTTTTCACACTCATGAAGAGTTGCGGTCGTCGTAGCGTGAAATTTTTGGTGTCTTTGGCTAATCCAACGGCTTATACTCAATACCTACGTCCGACGGCTGGTGTGCACCGAAAACCTTAGCTCCTAATAAAGCCACGTGGATGCGCTAGCCGGCTAGGAATTGAGCTAAGATTCGTGTTGTGAGATTTACACCCTATTCGTTAGTGCTGCATATGCAGCTTATTTAAGCCACGCATAAAACAAGAAATGTCATTAGCGCATGATTAATTAAGTATTTACTATTAAAAACTTAAAAAATGGATCTATTTGCTTTTTAGAGCTATTTTCATATAGAAAATTTTTAAAAAACGCATCGTTGATCGTTTTGGGAAGCGTGTGCGCGGGATACGAGAAAATAAGCTGCTGCTGAAGGAGCTGCCGAACAGGGCGTTACTCTTTCTTTTCTTTCTCTCCTTTTCCATTCCTCTACCACAATCTCCGGCGAGCTCCCATCGTCTATGTCCCCTCTCCCCCATATGGATCTCCTCCTCGGTGAAGGTGGCAGCACTTCGACAAACCACCTAGCATGGCCTCCATTAAGGCACCAAAACTTGATTGCAGACCTCTGCAGATTGCTGCCATATCGGTGGTGTGGGAGTTTCGTCTAGGCAGTGGACTAGAACGAAATCACCTGTCACGTGTAAGAGACTAGGAGAGCGGAGCAGTCACTATCTCATGCACGGTTTTTTACATATTCCCACCGTACCTTTAGGAATGAATGGATGGATGGAGGTGGTACCTTCCAGTACTTGGTACCTGGAGCTACTTCTCAAGGATAATTTCTCTTAACAAGATAATTTATCATGGTTTTTAGAACATTAGTTTAAGCAAAACAGCTGTGAATCCGTGAATCCATTATTGCCTTGCACACAGCACATGGGGGTGTCCTGTCCTGCCCTCATAATTCTCCGGAATTGTCATTCCGCCCAAACCTCAAAAATCAAAAAAAAACCCGCCAGAAACTCAATTTTCAAGCTCCATTCGCGAAATGGAGACGCCTTCCTCGAAATTTTCAACACCCGCCAAAAGTTAGCCACGTGAGTACGTCACCATATGCTTCAACCCAGTTTTCAAGTGGATCCTCAGTCCCGTCAAATTTCTGAATCTCCCGCCCATGACGATTCATTGAAATCGAATGAGGTTCAAAAATTCGAAACACCGCCAAAACAACAATTCGCCTAAACCCACAGCCAAAATTCGAATTAAAGCAAACTCGAGCAACAGAATCGGTCTCCAGCTCAAGGTTGAACAGTTTGTCTGATGCTGAGCGCTGCCTAAAATCCTTAATCATGACCCTAAAATACATTCAGGTACTGAGCAAGTGACCGTAAAATTTCAGGCAGAACCAATTCGAAGAGATAAATAATTCAGATTCAGCAACATTTCAAACTGTGAACACGGATTACTGAAACAAATTCACAAATATTAGAGCAAATTCTATTTCACGCTAAAACGTCAGATTCGTGACAGCAATTTGGCAACCAGAGGTTGCAATCATAACCATTAATAATCAAGATCAGAACAGCACAATTCCATGGGCACAACCATGAGCTTCTTACAAGAATCAGCCGGCACTAGACATAAACACTAGACGCACGAGATAGAGATCAGAGATAGGCAGCGCAACTACCACCGCTGCCAGACTCGCTATAACGGGGGAAGATAAATGACCAACGAGTAGTAGATCCTAACTGCCTAAGAGCTGGTGAACTTGGTGACGGCCTTGGTGCCCTCGGAGACGGCGTGCTTGGCGAGCTCGCCGGGGAGGACGAGGCGGACGGAGGTCTGGATCTCCCTGGAGGTGATGGTGGGCTTCTTGTTGTATCTGGCGAGCTTAGCTGCCTCGCCGGCGAGCTTCTCGAAGATGTCGTTGATGAAAGAGTTCATGATGGACATGGCCTTGGAGGAGATCCCGATGTCGGGGTGAACCTGCTTGAGCACCTTGAAGATGTAGATCTTATAGGTCTCCACGCTCTTCTTGGCCTTCTTCTTGCCGCGCTCCTTCTTGCCCTCGCCGCCCTTCTCGCCCTTTGACGCCGGCAGCCGCTTCTCGGCCTTGGGCTTCTTCCCCGCCGCCGGGGCCTTCTCTGCCTTCTCGCCGGCCTTCTCCTCCGCCGGCTTCTTCTCCGCGGGCTTCTTCTCGGCCTTCGGCGCCATCGGGATCGGCGGTGGTGTCTCGACGAAACTGGCGAAACCGCGAAAGGCGAAGAGTGTGTTTTGATGTGGGAATTGTATTGCGTTGTGAGGAGAAGACGAGCGGTGGTTGTGATTTTATAGAGGTGGAGAGATGGGCCGCGATTGGTGGGAGGTGGGTGCCGCGGATCGATGACGTGGGATGCATCGGGACGTTAGTTGGGTTCCATCGCGACGGGCGGGATGCGATTAGGTTCGGATCGGTGACGTGGCGAGGATGTGGGCGGGGAGGACGAGGTTTTCGGCCCGGATCGGTGACGTGGATTGTTTTGGGGCCCTCGTATGGTGGGTACAGAGGATTTCGTTTTGTTTTTTCGAGCGGGAGGAGAGGATTTCGTTTGGCGGGAGTTTGATTGTGGTTTCGTGCGAATTTTGCGCGGGGAAATGAACGGTGTAGGGCCCAGAAGTCGGACGAAGAATTAGACCATGGATGGGGATCTAAGAGCATCTTCAATAAGGGCCTTAAAAGGGTCCCTATTCTATTTTTTTAAGCTAGACAAACTGTTCAACAGGATCTAAGTCGAGTACCTACTTTATGGAGGCTCTGAAATCTTTCTCCTTAGCCCCATCTTCTACGGGTACGTAGAGAGCTCCCTACTCTACGGTTGGGAGTTTTTTTCTCTCCCGCGAAACAATTTTTCCCCCATGCCCTAGTCTCGCCCGTCCGACTCCCTCTCGCACCGCCGCCGCTTTCTGCCCTCCATCTCCGCCTCAATCCGAGCGGGAAAGAAGCGGTGCCGCCAGATCTAGGCCTAGGGCTGCCAGAGCCACCCTCCCCCTCACCAGTTCCGACGTTTCCCAGCCAAAGACGTCGCCTCCCTATCCGCCGCCTCCCCAGCCGCCTCCTGTAGAAAGGTGAACCGGCGTTTTTCATCCAGAGACGCTGTCTCCCCATCCGCCTTCTGCAGAAAGGTATTTTAATTGAGACATTCTGAATCGATCGAAATCAACCTGATTTTATCAATCCAATGATTTTTCATAGTGATTTTATAGATGCAATCAATGTTGTTCCGAAGAGCATACACACCTAGTTTATTGCTACGATACTTTTATGGCATCAATCTATTTTGTTTTAATTCATGTTCTATATGTTTTCTGTTAAATTCAATATGATTCAATACTTGTCAATTTGAGGTGGATAGATTACCATGGCTTTTAAAGGTGATCATTGGACACGGATAATGTTAAGATACTAATGTTGATGATATTTCACTGTCAATGCCACCTGAAACCTTTGTACCCAACGTAGTGCCCAAACTAGCAGTACAAAGTCATCCAAGAGGCAGACAACTACACTCATCAAGAGGACATTCAGTTGTGTATCTCATGGGAGAGCATTAGCACAGATTCTATCATTGCCAATGAGCAACCAGGAAAGACTTATTGGAAAAGGATTGTTGATCACTTTCATGCCCATAAGAACTTTGAGTCCGATAGGAGTGCTAACTCTCTTGAGGACCGTTGGAGTATCATTCAAAAGGAATGCCAGAAGTTTCAAGCAATGTTTGAAGCTATTGAGCGTCGGCATCCAAGCGGTATACCATATAAGGAGCATGTAAGTTTATTTGTGCATTGTGAATTGTCCTAAATTTACAATAAAATGTGTACTAACTTTGAAACCCATTTGTACCTCTCCTTGCCGCAGTTGCTGAAAGCGCAAGCTATGTGGGCAGGAAAGGATCCAAAGCAAAAATCCTTCCAATTCACTAATTGTTGGCTCAAGGTGAGGAATAGTCAGAAATTTCTTGCACTTGATACAAACAAGAGACCAAGGATTAGCAACTCTCCACCATTAACTGCCTAAAATGGTGCACAAGAAAAGAATACCAAGAGCCAATCTCCTGATTCATCAGAGCCAACTTTAAATAAAAGACCAATAGGAAGAAAGCAACCAAAGTAGAAGATGAAATTGCCATTCATATCCACCGCCATTGCTGTCTTCCCCTTCCTTAAGCTCTAACTCCCCTAGCAACGGTAGGCATGACGATTGTTGGATGGGAGGAATGGCATCCAAGCCTGTCAAAGGCCAACCTTGTTCAGTAGTGGCATTGGAAGGCTGCAAGTATAGCGAGGGGTGACAATAGCAACAATTATGGCAAAAAAAGATAGAATGATGAACTAGCTAGTAATTAACTATGTGATGAGAAGATGAACTCTTAGCCACATCCTAGTGTGCATACCCATAATTGTTGCAAGATCAGCATCATCTACCAACAAAACTTATAAGAGCTAAGAAGGATGATGTTAGAATTGGTGCAAAGGAGGACATTGGCCCTCTCCCCTAATGTTGACCGGTGGCCACCTCACCCCTTACCTGTGCATGTTGGTAGATTCTTTGTCCTACCCGATGAACTCATTCATTGCATATGCCCGCATGTGATTTGATGAGTCGGGGTAATTGTCAATGTATGTATATTGTTGTCTACGAACTACAATGTATATGGGTAACCCTAACCTAAACCCATTCAATTAACTCGACAAGATTCTCAACGAGAGTATGTACTCGATAACTTGTGGATTTATTGTTTGACGACATGGCTATTGACACCGAAAATCACCGGCAGCGTTGAGAACAAGCCGATGATATGGTTCGACGCACTAGACACGCGAAGGCCTGGGAGATCTGCTTAGCTCCAGTGTAGGTCCTAAATTTGAGGTTCGCGGACATGCCAGTCAATTTGACCCAGTAATTGACAAGGAGATAGAAAAAATTAATCACTGATCCAATCGGCCAACCAGTCGATACAGAATTCCTCCAGCCGATTGCCGATAGTAACTTGTATATCGGCTAGAAGCCGATGATGATATAAGCAAATAATAAGCCAGCCGACTGCCGAAAAAACACTTGGACATCGGCTAGAAGCCGATGATAGAGTAGATAAACAGAATAATATTCAAGACAATGCAGTCGGCTTTATCTATTGAAAGATAACTTATCGGCTAGGCACTCCGATAAAACATCGCATAAACACCCATCGGCTTAACAAGGATAAATCTATCATTATCAATCTAGTAGGTCAAACTTAACTGATGCAGCACAGATTAATGATGATAAAAGAACTTCGATGAGCCAATAGATCTAATGCAATTGTGATGAATTATATGATAACTTACCGGCTATACATCCCGATAAGACACTTGCATAAAATCTATCAACCTAGCAGGAATAACTTATCACTAGCAGTTTAGTAGGTCAGACCCAACCGATGCAGCACAAACTGACGATAAATTACACCCAGTAAGCTGATAAATCTACGCAGGTGTGATGTGATATATCCACTCGGTTTAAGAGATCAAACTTAACTGATGCAGCCATAGACAGAATAGATACACCGTGGTAAGTCGACTACCGTAGATCAGCTAGAATATTGGACCTAACCGAGGAAGTCCTAGCCAACGAGGTAGTCAGGGTAACGAGACTTACTCTCTCGCAGGAGTTCGGACCTAACCGATGCAGCCCGGCTCGAGAAGCAAGAACCCGTCGAAAAGGGTGGCGATGCGCCGAAGTTGTATTGATCTGTGAGATAGTTTACATGGTCCCCGGGCATACGTATTTATACCCCGAGTTGATATAGTCCTGATCGGATACGAAACAGGAGTTTCCTAGCTATAAAAGGAAAATTAACAAGCCCTGATCGGACACGAGATCAGATTTCCTAAAAATTATTAGCTCTGCCTAATTACAGATAAGATATTAACTGCCTTTCCGTGGTCTTCACGATCCTTTTCCAAATTCGGCTTCTTCTGGATTAGCTTCCATCGGTTAATATAGCATCTTTCCTTAACCGAACATGATAACGAACCGTACCAAATTTTGGTGTTAACAATGGCCCTATATGGAACTAGTATTTATACCTCTAGATTCCTATTAGGATATATAAAATATGGCATACCCCTACAATAATGAGAAACACCAATTGTGTGTATAGAATACCTATACTTCTATTGAAGGATTCCCCAATCGGGGATAGCAACCCGATCAGATAAGAAATATAAGATTTTGGCAAGACCAGCAGAGACCTGATAGAGCTCAGACGCAACAAACACCGAAGAGTTCTAAGAATATATATACGAGTCCCTCATAGATATGAGGGGCCCTAGGGGTATAAATATACGCCCCAGGAGGGGGCCAGGAGAACAAGCTGAATCAACATAAGCCCAAGCCATAGCAATCCGAGGTCTGCTGATCCAGAGACTGACGATTTCTGACTATAAATCTTGTCGGAATCGCCAATGAGATTAGCATATAGACCTAAACTAAGTCCCCATACATAATCATACTCTTTTACCATACCAATACAAACAGGCCACAGGGAGTGGGTTATTACTCTAAGGAGTATTCAAAAATGTATAAAAATCCCCCATCGTCTGACAGGCATCGATCCTAGTAGATATAGCACGCAAATAGGGCCCATGTATAGAAATTTACTATTGTCATATTTGTATCAACGACATCCATATTATTAAGGAACTCGCATGGACAAACTTGGACGTTGCCCGGGCAGCTCTTGTCATATCTAACTCGATCTTGCGGTCAAACCTTTTCGGTCGCCAATTCCTTGTCTCTCCTACGCTATCCCTTGGTCTAGAGACTTGTATATTCGTATGTCTATGAGAATCATATATTTAGCACACCAACACCAATTATTCAAACAACACAATCAAGCAATTATGTAATTGCTTTGGACTCCATTAAACATGAGACATTACTACACGTAAATGACCCCAAGCTACCAAGTGGAAGGTTTCATGATGAAGTTTCATAATCCTTGAGGAGGAAATTAAACGTGTAGCTTTTCAAGTTGCCTCATTTTTATCTGAACTAGAATGACCTGTAACATACTAGAATGCACGTGCAAATTTAGAAGGACAACGGTGTAGCTGCAAAAGTGTGAGAAGGATGAAGATAACATTCATTTTACGTGCTGAAGCCTAGAGACAACGGTCATACAAATTTTATCTAGTCATGGATGGAGATTTAGAAATATGCTTGTTTCTTGAATAATGTCTTCATTTTTTTTCATTGTGATTCGTTTTTTTTTTGTCATCATTCAAGATATTATATCCAGACGGTTGTGCTGCAAACTTTGTAGTAATAATGAACGTAGCTTCTTCTAAAGCAAGGTCTGGTTTCCCATTGTCTGAAAATGCAGAAGCACAACCCTCTTTACGATCCCTTCTATTGATTTTCTTGGAAATTTGTATGAATGAGCCCTTAGATTTGCTCCAAGTTGGACGGCACAAAACTCAAATGCAGCAAACGTACAAAATCAACTACAAACACAGAACTCATCAGATCAATCGTCCCTTCCAGTTGTCATTGGCTCAATATTGCAACTGGCCATCGGGCGTCGGGTCGATCGGGAGGCCGTCGTCGCGGCCGCCCGGAGAATCCTTGGATTTGACTGGGTTCTTTATCACAAACTCGACGTACGTGAGGCCCTCGCCGCTGGTACCGGCCACCGGCGCGGCAGCGGTGCCTTCTGGGGATTCCGCAGCCGCGGCGGGCACATCGGCCTTGCCGGCTGGGGATTCCTTGGCCACGGCGGGCGCGTCGGCCGGGTACTCCGGCGCCGCGTGGGCGAACGGCCGTGCCACCGCGGCGAGGGCGACCAGCAGGAGCGTTGTAACGGCGAGGCCGTGAGCCATTGTTATCCGTTGTTTCTGTGCTGAGACCCTGGAGATGCGGTGCGTGGGTTGCTCCATTGTTGGCTACGGATTGGCATAAATAGTTGGGCGATGGAGAAGACGGGTGAGGCGAAAAAATGGCGGCATCACGTTCGCGGCCACGCGCGCCGAGCGCTGCGTTGACGCCGAGGCTATTCTTGGCGTTTCTGCTCGCGTCGGTGTTGCTTGCTCTTGATGTGTGCATGCGAGGTTGGTGGCGGGAGTACATAACGTAAAGCCAGCCGCGAAGCGCGGAGCTTAGGACACTGTTTAAACGTGAGGTTAGATTTAAGTTTATTCTTACATGAAAAGTATGATATATCATTAGTACATAATTAATTAACTATTAAATTTATAAATATGAAGAATTGATTTATTTGATTTTCTAAAAGAACTTTAGCATAAATAATTTTATAAGATATAACATTTAGTAGTTTAGGAAACGAATTTATAAAAGTGAATGAAAGTAGTTTAAGGTAGAAGACGACAAGATCAACGGTGGCTAGAGTGGCTGCACGGGCGGTTCGATCGACGTGCGCGCGTGGTGGATTTATAGGTGGCCAAACGGGTGGACCGGGCCGGTACGGCCCGAGGCACGGTCCGGCACGGCCCGCTACGGCACGGCCCGTGTAGGCACGGTTCCTGTAGCGGGCCGTGCCGTGCCGGCCCGCGTGCCTCCCCCTCGGCCCAGGCACGGCACGCTGAGGTCGTGGACCGTGCCGTGCCGGCACGGCCCGTCGGCGGCCCACCGTGCCCGGGCCGCCCCGGTCCGCCGACACCTGTCGCCGCGCGTCCGGCGTCCCCGCCCTCTGCCGCCTGCCGCCGCCTCCCCGCCTACGCGTCGCCCCTCGCCGCCCCGCCGCCTCGGCCTCCTCCTGGCCTCCTCGGCTCCTCCGCCTTGTCCCGCCGCCTCGGCCTCCTCCGCCCCCTTCGCCGCCGCCTCCCGCGCGCGCCTCCCCGGCCTCCACCGCCGCCTCCTCGCCTGCGCACCGCCCCCTCAGCCGCCTGCCGCCGTGCCCGTGCCCGTGCCCAGTGCCCGTGCCGGTGCCCGTGCCCCGTGCCGTACCGTGCCGGCCCGCTACAGTCCACGGGCCGTGCCGTGCCGGCCCGCCGTGCCGCACCGTCGGCCCAGGCACGGCACGGCTACTCGGGCCGTGCCGGCACGGCCCACGGCTAACCGTACCGAGCCGGCCCGGGACATGGTTACTGTAGCACCGTGCCCGGGCCGGTCTGACGGAGCACGACCCATTTGGACATCTCTAGGTGGATTTTCTTGTGGGTTACCGGCGGCTGGGCCCGGAAACGAGGAACGTCCGGCCTGGTCGGTCGCGTGCACGGTTGCAAAGTGATGCGTATCATCGCGTCGCAATATGGGAAGGACGAAGTTGCAGGGGGGAGAGATTGTAATGTGTTGGGTTAAATCTGGGAAGAAGAGGCCCGTCACGGCTCACGACCCTGGAACATTACGGCATTGCTCTCTCTCACTCACCTGGTGGTCCTGCCATTCTGTGCATAACTTGGTTAACTGCATACAAGTAATACAACTATGCAAGCCTTGGATTCGGATGTGCTGTTCTGCTTCTGAATTGGGCAATAAATTCCCTACTAAAACTTTCTTCAAAACAGAATAATATTATGTGAGATGGATATGAGTCGGTCCACTGCTAATATGTGTCCGATTCTCAAAAATAAAACTAAATTTATTTAGCCAAACTTAAACCGGTCATCAATTATCCGTAAATCGACTCACGTCCATATCTATTCTGTGCTGAGATTTATTATTAGTAGAAGTTAAGCCTTGCCGTGGACTTGCTACGGTGTTGAGCAAAACACAGAGATGTTTACAGAACAGTAGATCGTTCAGTAGTCTCGAAAGCAATCACTCAAGGATAGAGATGTAAACAGGGTATTTTTTGTCTGTCCGTCAGACCCGAGACTTGCACGAAGAATATGGATGTGAAAAATGAATATCTGATACTATTTGAGTTTAAATTCAAATCCGTTAAAAAATATGAGTTAGAATAGAAAAAAGTTATATCTATCCGTATTATTAGATTATGGGTTATTACACTTTGGAGGATTCAGACTTCTTGAGTCAAGGATGTGTAAGCAATGGAGCTTTACACCCACCGACAACTTAGCAGCAGCTAGCAGGAGTACGTTCCTAGTGCTGCAAGTGTCATTTAGTACTAATTCCAATTTATATTTAATCCTGCGCCACCCGTTCACCTTTTTCACGCCGGGCTGCGTTGGATTCGGAGGATAGGCTTAGCTTTATCTTAAAACAACTAACTATTTTAAGCTTAAAAAATAATTTTTTTAAAAAACTACTATATATAAACTTCTCCTAAAAACATCATCGATAAACATGCTCACTGGTAAATTGTAGGCCTGGGTTTGAAGGTACGCTTAGATGAGATTTCCAGACACGAAACAAAATATTAGCATGATTAATTAAATTTTAATTATTATAAACTTAAAAATTAATTTATTTAATTTTTAAATAACTTTTATATAAAAAGTTTTTTTAAAAACACATCATTTAGCTGTTAAAATAGATACTAATAAAAACATGAGGGAGTAGCTTGCAGCTCCGAACGCACCCTCATCAGGCACGGCTCAACAAACTCATTTTAAATCGAGGACAAAATTAGGTGAGCACCAACACAGCCGCACTTCATGCTGCTGTACTCTAGCCAATTTTTTCATTAGTGTGACGAGTAATCCCTAGATTATGTAATAGCTGTGAAAATGTACATTAACATTTGGGAAATTTCAGCTTCCCAAATTCCGATCCAAACTGTTTGAGTATCTCATGGCACATCAATATTTGATTTTCATTTTAACAACATCAATGGAGTAAGAAAGAACAAAGAAGAAAAAACAAATTTATGCAGTTTCCATCCAAGAAAAACACGTCTCACGCCACTAGCACACGCACTCACTGACACCGTCACACCGCCCACCGACACGCCGCCGCCGCCACCACTCACACTCCTGCAGATCCACCTCGAAATGGGAGCGCCGCTAAGCCAAGGCGGTGGCCACGGCCACAGCGACGGGCAGGGCGGCGAGCCACCGCAGGCACGGGGCGCTGGCCGCGGCGTTCTTCTTGGAGGCTCTTCCTCTGGTCGGCGGGCGGCGCGTCGTCGCCGGCCGGCCCGGGCGCGTCCGCCACGTGCCGGTGGGACGCCTTCTTGGACTTGGAGGGCTTGGGCGCGTCGGCGACCGGGGCGGGCGCAGGCGCCGGCGCCTCGACGGGCTCGAAGAGCTCCACCGGCTCGAGCACCGCGTCCAGGGCGTAGATGGCGATGGGGTCCTTGTCGTACACCGTGTCCTTGATCCGCGCGACGCCGTCGGTGGCGTCCGTCTTGATGGTCACCTTGTCGCCCTCGTTCTGCACCGTGAAGTTGAAGTTCTTGGCGGAGCCGTCGGTGGCGAGGGTGTTCATGACGCCGTTGTTGGACTTGAGGCTCCGCAGCGAGTAGTAGACGGGCACGGCGTGGAAGAGCAGCAGCGACGCCTTGCCGTCGGCGGTGAGGTTCTTGTACTTGGGCATGAACGACCTCATGGCGTCGTCGGTGGGGCAGAACGCCGTCACGCCGCCGTCCACCGCCGACTGGAACGTGGACAGCGCGTCCGGCGAGGCCGCGACCAGGGACGCGAACGCCTTACATCCGCCCTTCGCCATCGACGCCGTGATGTTCGGCGGGGCTGGCGGCGGCGCGGGCGCCTTCGCCTTCGCCGCTGCCTTGCCGTCGGCGGCGGAGACGGCGAGGGGGAGGAGGACGAGGAGCCCGGCGGCGAGGTGGAGGTAGCGCATTGACGGCATTGTGCCTAGCGTGTGGGAAGTGTCTGCGTGGGAGTGAGGGGAAGTGGGAGCAGTGTAGTGATGAGTGTAATTGTGTAACAAAGTGGGATGTGAGCTGGCTCTGTTATGGAGGTACCCTTGGGGTTCAGCAGTAATATCATGGTTTGCCATTCCTTTTTTTAGTTTTATTATATTTTGTCAGGTTTAAAATTTGGTTGGTTGTTCTTTTGTTTTTTCATTCAGGTCTTCATGTCCTTTTCTTAATATTTTTTTGCAGACAATTTAATGTCCTTTCTTATATACTACTACTAATTGATCATTTTGGATTAGTTATGGTATTTGGGGAGGCCTGATTGTGGAGGGGGAACAGTGTGGTGATGTTATTTGGTATTTTGTGGGTTTTAAAACAGAGGAGGTTGCCACATGAGCTCTATATTTTCTTTTTTTTTCTTTCATGACATGCTATGCTGTAATTGCATATAAATTTGGAACTCAATGTAAGATGACTGTGATACAAACAGCTTATTATAAAAAAGGTTTTCACACACAGACCTCCCCGCTCGAACCAATCAACTACTGCTCCGTATCTCCTAACAGTTGACTTGGATGCATATTGGAGTAGAAACTGTTTCCGTCAAACTTACCCAGGTTTAGATCATTTGGAAAGAAAAGTTTTTTTGGCGACAAGATGCTACCCTGGTTTATAATTCGCCTGACAAAAAGCTCCGCCAAGTGCTCACTTAAACTTGAACTCTACTCATTCATAACGATTATTAACTTGTCAATAATCGAAATTAAACCACAAAAAAAATTAGCAGTAGCTTGCAAACGAGTAAGGCAAAGAATCAATGGCCGACACTGGAATGTATTATGGACGAAGAACCGGAGGTCCCTTGCACGGCAACTTGCAGGACGTAATGAATAGTGAGTCTAATTATGTTACGGATCGCCAATGTTTGTACCTATTCGCTCTTATAATTGACGTGGGGACAATAGGCAAAACACACACCACCTAGTGGGCTAAAGACACGCATACACGACAATTGTACATTGCCTCGTCAGCTCCCTGCTATTATGTTTCTTAACCATACTACATATGCTATCTTTTTTTTAAAAAAAACTACTGCAGCTTTAATTAGTAGAGTAAATTCCATGCGATTTCAGAAATGTCGCAATGCAAATTATGCAACGTCGTTGTCCAGTCTGCCAGCTTCCATGGCCGTTTGTGTTAGCAGCGGTAACGCATTGCCGTTGCTCGCGACCCGTCTACGCGACGAGAAGTGTAGCGAATTTTATTCAGGGCGGCGACGGCGACGGGTGCTGCCACCGACAGCGGATGGAAGGGGCAGCAGGCACAGGCAGGCATCCGGAGACGCCGCGCTGGGTTTTCGCGACGCGACGCTGATGCGCGGACCTGCGGACAAATCGGCCCGGGCGCGTGACAAACGCGTAGGTGCTCGCCATGCAAATGCAACGCACGGTCACGGTCCCATTGACCAAAGTGCCTATCACTAAGAGTAAGTTTAATAGTGCAGTCTTTAGCGGGCTATAATTTTATCCATATTATTTTTTATATCATCTGTAGTCTATGTAGTGCTCTCTCCATCTAAAAGTATCGTACGTATTACGTTTTTTACCGAGACCAAAGGATAATGCTAACTCCTCCGATCTATTTACTCATCCGTATCGATTTAGATGCATCGTCGCTTCACTTGTCCGCGTATCACGCACGCGCAACCAGCATCCTCGCCCGCCCTCGTGATCGCTCTCGGACTCGGCGGCCGTTGCTTCGTTGCCGCCCTCGCGTATGTTCTCGGACTCGGTGGCCGCTGCTTCGTCATCGCCCTCGCTCTCACGCTCAGACTCGATGGCCGCTGCTTCGCCGCCATCCTCACGCTCGCACTCGGCGACTGCCTCATCGCTCGATTCCCAATTGACATAACGGATGAGCCATTCATCTATCTCGCGTCGTTTGGCTAGTTGTGCAGCACCAGTGATTGAGTGGCCGGGGTTGAGGAGATGTTCTGATCAGTCCATCGATCTCTCATTAAAAGGAGCTATTTTCCCTCGTGCATGCGAATTACTGGCTGGCTGCTCGGGTCACACGAGGTCACATTAATCCAGCTGCAAAACACGAGATCGAATTAATCCAGCCGCAAAAACGAAAGGCCGCACGACTGCTCTTTCGAGACACAAGCAGAATACGCTTATCTCTTTTGGGAAAACTACAAAAAGTTATACGCACAATACTTTTTGGATAGAGAGAGTACAACGGTTTGGTTATTATCTGAATACTAATTTATTCTTTTAAGACCACTTATTCTCTCCTTAGTTCTTTCTTATTTTGTGCGAGGTTAGCATGCATGCACAACTCGTCTTGATTTGCGTGTGTAGCGAGGCTATAAGTTAGTCACCCGTTCCTCCTTTCTCTCTCTCCCCATCTCTCCTCTAGCTCATCTCTACAACCGATGTGGTGCTTTTGTAGCCTACTGATCTCACCCTATTATATCTGCTCTAATTGATCACAAAGTTGCACATACAACGAGAAATTGGATGCGATGGCTAGAGTGTAAGTGGGCCGTGCTACGAACCAACATGTAAGCCAATTAAGTGGTGGGTTGGAGGGTCCTGTGAGATGAAGCTAGCTTGGAGTAAAATTGGATCGAGATTACTCCTGCAAGCTTGACTAAGGTATAGTCCGAAGGTGCATGTTGGGGTGAAAACTCCCTAGTTTCTCTGAGCATGTTTTTAAAACTGCTAAATGGTGTGTTTTTTTAAAAATTTTCTATCTAAAAGTTACTTTAAAAAAAATCAAATAAATCTATTTTTTAAGTTTATAATAATTAAAACTTAATTAATCATGCGCTAATGGCTTGTCTTGTTTTACGTGTGTTGAAATTTAGCGAAATCACCAGCTCCGTACAAAGCCTAAGAGGAAGAGTACCCAGGCAACCAAATAAGCCCTAACCTAAGCAACCTCAGTTATACCTTTATAGAGTAAATCACATATTGATTTAGCTTTTTTTTTACCTTTATTGCATGATGGACTACATGTTAACATATATTTTCACTTTGGACCATGTATGACACCAACTTCTTCACATAGCACTAATGGTTCATATGTTAGTGAGCCTCCCTCTACTGGCGAGTGATGATGTTAGCTTCAGTCTTTATCTACTGTGTAACGTTCAGAAATTCGTAACAAGAATTCTGAACATTACTGTGTATTGAATCCCTATCTAAAAAAGCTAGGGTACACAATACCAAGTTGCCATACAGAGTGCGTCTTATAAACAGAATAAAAGTCTTATATAAATACAGCGGGTAAATATAAATAAAGCCTATATATAGTTGGCCAAGCGGAGGCTTTCATTCCACAGGCGTCTTGACGGCAGATCCAGTCTAGTCTTCCTGATGATCCTTGTCGGATAGGTACTCCACCACTGAGAGGGGAAATGGAGCAAGATTGAGTACCACCCACAGTACTCAATAAGTCACACTCGTAAATATGCACAATGCATGGGAGACAAAGATAGACTAGGGGTTTATTTGCGTAAAAGCAATTGCAAACAATAGTAATTCATAAACAGTAAAAGGTTGATTAATTGAACAATATTAATCTTCCACTGATTAACGTTACACCATGTTAATCAGGCCCAATCATCCATCCTAATACTATAGCAAATTTTCATGTCAATTTATTATAGTGAGACTAATCACGGTGAGTCTTGATCAAGATGTCCATGACCGCGGGCGCGGCTATTCGAATAGATTTACTCTGATCAGAGGTGTACAACTGTACCCACAAGACATAGCCCCACACACGTTCCCGTGTGCCGGCGTGTCACCACAACACCCCACGAGAGGCTGTGACAAGACCGTTCACGTAACCTTTCCCTAACCATCCACACCATGTTGAGGTTGCACCTGCCAACAGGACACCCCATATCGGCTAGGCTACCCTCCTTGCGCCACAATGGATCTGGAAGCCGATCAACCTGACCCCGAGCCGACCCAACTCTATCACGTCCATTCTCACCAACGGTGCCTAGGAGAGGAAGAAGAAATGCTTCAAGCCCAGTTGTTGCCCACGCTGGCTTGTGGAATGTATGATTAATTGCCCAAGAGGTTCCCGCGAACCGATCCTTAATTGCCATAGGTGTGACCAACAAAACCTATGCACTCACAGCCCACCATTAAGTCATATTTTAGTAATTTAATATCAACATATCCAAAGTTCCATTCCCGACATAGTGTCGAACAAAGAATATAAATAAGAATATTTAAATTCCCATGTGAGCTAATTGTTTCTAAGCAGGGCTAAGCATCCTAACAATAGCCTCTAAACATATTATTATCCAACTACAAAGAAATACAAGTGGAATTAAGTCAGAGCAATTAAAATTGCTTTTATATAGATCAACCTTCCCACATGAAATGATGAAATAATATATGTTTGCTGATTTAAAACAAATATTTTGCAATTGATGGGTACAAAATGATCGAGAAAATGATGCGACTTGCATTGCTCCGGCTTGACGAACTCAGCAACGACTTCGTAGTAAACTGGAGAGTCGATGGCATCGGTTTCTATAGCAAACAATGCACAAATAATTAAAAATAGTATATGTAGACACTGAACAGGGGATGAAAGTATTTTTAATGGATTCTTGGCATTTTTCTGGATTTAATAAAATTTGGATGGAATTAATCGGAGCTCGTATGAATTAGTTATGAATTTTAGAAGTTTACTGTGATTTTCCTATGCAAAAATAATTTCTAAATGATTTATTGCGCATTAACAAGGATTTAATGCGTCAGTGGACCACGGAGCCGGCGCTGATAGGCGGGACCCACGGGTCAGTGGCGCATGAGAGTACGGCGCACGGTGGACGCAGTCCATGCGCGTGCGACCATGAACATGAGCGCACGAGCGGCCCCGATCTGCCGAGGCAGATCGGACGGCTCATATCAAGACAGACCAAGCTCCGCTGGCACGCGTGGCACGGCGACAGCGCGTGTGGCCCGATGGTCACGGCCAGCAACCATCTGGTGCGGCGGAGGGCAGCGGCGAGCGGCGAGCGGCGGAGGAGGTGAGGAATACGACGGGGTGCTCATCGAGGTGCGGCGACGAACGGAGAGTGGTGAACAATAGTGAGCAGAGGGGATTGGCGGCGGCGTGGTTTAGGTAGATGACGGCAATGGTGTTCCGGCGGCGCAAGGCGACGACGGAGGCATGGACGAGGTGCGGGAGTGAAAGCCCGTTGATGTCGCCTAGAGGGAGGGTGAATAGGCTTTCCTAAAAAAAAATCTTAAAATGCAGTGGTAAAATTCTGGTAGGAAACTCTGACCAAAATGGTAGGAGGCTCCGACTGGCTCTCTCGGGCTGGCCGAAGGTTCTGGCCAAGAACGCTGGAGGTTCTGACCCTGATGTTCTGACTCTACCAAGACACTTCAATAATGGATAAATTGACAGAGACCAAGTGTAGTGCAAATAATAGGGTAGGAGATAAATGCAGCCAAGTGTAGAGACAAATTAAGGCAATAACGAGCAAGCACAACGGAGACACAAAGATTTTTTTCCCGAAGTTTGGATCACAAAGATCCTACATCTCCGTTGAGGAGCTCCAAAGAGCCAGGTTTCAATTGACCCCTTGCCTCACCAAGAAACTACAAAGATCAGCTTGGTATCCACTAGAATTTACCTCTTTTCCTTGCGGAGGCGAGGTTAACCTTCACAAACTTTTTCCGGGACAATCCACAACTCGAGGAAGCTCGTGGGCGACGCCTAACCATCTAGGAGGTTTCCCTTCAAGAGAAATAAGCTCCAAGCAGCTGATCCGCGTCCTCCTCAAGTGCACAAGATCCTCCTAGCCTTCTCTAAATAAAAATCACTCAATTCCCCACTAGATCCTTACAAGAATCACAAAGGTGGCCCTAGAACTAGTTGGGAGAGCTCAAAAGACCTTAGGAGAGGCAAGGAGACAGTGGAATAGAAGTGGAATGGCCAAGTAACGGCTAGAAACAGGGTTTAGGCTTTATGGACATTGGCATACGTCACTGTTGACGCCGAAAATCGCCGGGTCTTGGTTCGGCGTCTGGGTGACACGCGAAGGCCTGGGAGATTTGCTTCACTCCAGTGCAGGTCCTAAAGTTCGAGGTTCGTAGGCGTGCCAGTCAATTTGACCCTGTAATTGACAAGGAGGAAAATGTTAGATCAATGAGCCAATCGGCTGGAAGCCGATCTAAACTCGTTTCATCAGCCGATGGCCGATGCACACTGTAGCATTTACACATCGGCTCAGGTCCGATGACGGCAAGAACAATAATGTAATAATAAATAAATATCATGCTAGCCGATCATCGAAGGAATATTCAAAAACCGGCTATAAGCTAGATAAAATAAGCAAGTATAATACACAAATAAATCAAATAGATCCTAGCTGATCATGATCTAGTGTTACTGGTGTGGTTATGAAGGTATGCCAGCACCCGGGCCCTTGCTCTCGAGGTCTTCATCCGCTATCCGGGCCCATATACTGGTCCTTACCCGGGCTCATGCCCGGGCCCTTACCTGGGGTCGTGCCCGGGAACCTGCTTGTACTTGTGCTTGGATCGGCAGAATAAACCCGTCGGCTAGTCCTTGACCGATTGTGACAATAATACAGGCAAGAACATATAATAAAATATGCAATAACGCAAATGATAAATAATTGGTAAATTAGCCGACTGCTTAACAAAGCGAGTACAGGATAAAACGGTAAATAAATGTAGTCGGCTTTGACAGGTAACTTATCGGCTAAGCGCTCCGATAACACCATCGCACAACACCATCGGCTTATTAAGAGTAAAGCTATCATTGTCAGTCTAGTAGATCGGACCTAACCGTTGCAGCACAGACCGATAACGATAACAATGCCTCGATGAGCCGATAGATATAATGCGATCGTGATGAAAATAACTTACCGGCTATACACTCCGATAAAACGCCTGCACATAGCGCATCGGCCCAGCAGGATCGACTTATCACTAGCAGTTCAGTAGGTCGGACCTAACCGATGCAGCACGAACTGATGATAAATCGCTCCCGGTAAGTCGATACGGTCTGTGCACACGTGATGTGATATACCTAATCAATCTATGAGATCAAACTGAACTGATGCAGCCATAGATAAAGTAAATATATCGTGGTAAGCCGACTACCATAGACCGACTAGAATATCGGACCTAACCGAGAAAGTCCTAGCCGATTGGTAGTCGGGGTAACGAGACTTACCCTCTCGCAGGAGTTCGGACCTAACCGATGCAGCCCGGCTCGAGAAGCAGGATCCCGTCAAGGGGGTGGCGATGCGCCGAGTTTGTATTGATCGTTGTGATAGATTACAAGGTCCCCGGGCATACGTATATATACCCCGAGTTACATGAGTCCTTATAGGACACGATATATGATTTCCTATCTATAACAGAAAACGCTAACGAGACCTGACCGGACACGAGGTCAGGTTTCCTAAAAGAGATAAACCTTTTTCTAATAACTATAGTAATTATCTGCCACGCGCGGTCTTCACGGCTCCTTCTCAGACTCGGTCTGCTTCTTGGACCAATTTCCATTATCCGACTGCAACCGTCCTCTTGACCGAATCTGATACAGGTCCTTACCAAATTTTGGCGTTAACACATGCCCCCCAATTTCGGAGTTCTTCTGTAGGATTCCGAAATTCTTCCAACTTTGGGCCTCTAGATTTCTCCCATACCGGGCGGCCCCAAGATAGCCCACTTGCCATAAATGTTTGAAACAGTGCCAACGGCCTCAATTCCCGCTCGGCTGTCATACCTTTATAAAACGCTTCGTCTTCTTGCCCTCTTTTTTATACTTTCACATCACCAGAGCACCACCGCTTCATCTTCTACATCCTCACCAAGCTCTAGCGAATCTAGACGAATTACTGCAATCTCTCTCTCCGTCCGTCGACCCCTGCAACCTCTCCTATTTCCGCGATGGCAACAGCATCTGTAATTCCTGAGGTAATCTTCTCACCCGGTTACTTTTCCCCAATCTGCAATCTGTACGAACCCGATTTGCCATGTTCTTCACCTGTTCTTCGTCGTGTTCTTGTCTACTGTAGCATCTCAGAGCCCAGATCTTGATTCCGGCTGCCGATTACCCCTGCTTTTTCTATCATGGCCCCATGGGCAGCGAAGATCCCACCGATTTCATCAGTGCCGAAACCCAACGCACTCCCTTCAAGAATTCGGCCATGTTGGTCAGTGACTGGACCAACAGCTTCAGGTCCTGGCCGAGCAGATTGCCCGAATGGAGAGATTGGTACATCAGAGTATCGCTGCAAAGAGGATCTATTGGGAAGAATCTCACATCGGCCACTGCATCAACCTCTCCTTGGCCGATATGGAAAGGAATGAATCTCTGCTCGCATCGGCCTCGTACTTCTGGTCTGATGCTCTCAATGCCTTTCTGTTCGGCCATGGGCCGATGACCCCCACTCTGCTAGATGTGACCATGCTCACCTGCCTGGACACGACAAGCTACATCAACCCCTTCAAACTCCGGTTCAAGCCTGCCCACCGGCTCCAAACAAAAAACATCGGCGGCTGGTCCAGGTATATATCTCTTCACAACAAAGGAACTGGACCGGTTGATGATCGGGAGCACGTCGCTTTTCTGAACTTGTGGCTGGAACGGTTCGTCTTTGGTGGCGCAACCCTTGGCCCGACGACCAATATGCAATGCCTAGCAGAGTGCTTGGCCGATAGGAAACAAATTCCGTTAGGGCACTATCTCCTTGGCGCCACCTACCAGCTGCTTCATCAGGTGGCAACTAAGCTATCGGCCGGCCAGCCGTCGGCCACATTGGGGGTCCTTGGTGGTTCGTACAGCTCTGGCTTAATGTTTACACCTCCAAGGCCATCCCAGAAACTTCCCTCCTCAAGCAATCCTTCCCAGCTGATTACCAGAAGATCAAGACCCCATCTACGCCGATGCATCTCTATGGGTGAGGCTGCATCGGCCCTTTCCGGCGGCAAGATATCCCCTGCCGAAGTTAGTCAGTGGTTCAAGGGGTTTTATTATGGCTTTACCAGGGATGCTACTCTTTGGTTTGCTTACAATGACGCATCATCATTCGAGATGCTTCCAACTTTGATCCACTCAAAGCTCTGAACGATGATCAATCTAAAGCCATATTCCTATCGGCCATCAGTCCTTGCCTGCTGCCACCGGCTTTTCTCTAGGGCCGAACTCAACCATCGTATGAGTTCTACCACCCATCAACCGCTCCCGTCAATTCGGCCTTGTCCAGCTTCCGATCGGCCTGTTCTTCCACCGACAAACTCCAGGCTCGGGGCAACGGTCAGCAGCGCCCTGGAATATGATCGGCTGCGGTCTTTGACAGACTCCCTCCTGCTAGGCGCTGCCACCGAGGTGTACGTCTGCACTGCCAACACCAAGCCTTTTGTCCGATGGTGGTCGGAATGGAAAAAACATCTGTTCTGCTTAGCGCCCACTTGTTATTGCTCCCGTCTGGACGCCGACTATGTTGAATCCGACAACGAGGTAACTCTTGCAAGCTTCAAATATCATCCTCAATCGTCTCTGACCCTTGCTTTGCAGGCCGCCAGCGTCGAGCCCTCATCAACAAGCAACAGCGGTCGGCCGATCTTGTATCAACCCTCCATCGCGCTACCCAAACTTAGGACGCGTGACGCTCCATCCCCATCGGCTCTCCTCAAGGCGCCTCGGCCGATGGGACCAAAAAGGAAAAAAAGTTAGCGCATCGCCCCTCCCTGAAGAAACAGAAAACCGATGCCGATATCGTTGCCACGACGCCATCTTCTCCCCAGACCACATCGGCTCCCTCATCTCCTCAGGTATGCGCCAAATCTTAACATCATTATTACCCGCTTTCTCATTTATCTCACCAGCTCCATCTTCAGCTCGAGTCATCGGCTCCAGATCTTCAACCTCCTTCTGCCATCCCTCCAAGCGCTGAGCCGATGGCCCCTTCAGCTGCCCCACTCTTTGCACCAAGTCCTCCAGCTGTCGATGAGACTGCCCCTATTCCATCGGCTGACATCGGCCCCTCCAGAGAACAACCTATTCATCCCCCTGAAGCCGATGTCGCGCAAGCTGCCGATGTCCTACCTCAGGTAACTCTTTTGTCTATACTCCGCTCTTAACTTTTCTACTGATCCCTTTACCGATGCCAATTTTGCAGTCCATAGCCGATCTGTTCTCCTTTGACATCGGCAAGTACCTAGAAGTAGAAGAATCCACAGCCACCAGCGCAACGACCAAACCATCCTTTCCAGCCGACGTACGTGAATATCTGACGAGCATCCTCAGTCGGCTGGAAAACCCAATTGACGCGCTAGCGGAAGATTGCGGGCCAATCCGGGCAAGATTCGCAGAAATTGAACACCATCTGCCCGAAGAACTTGTCGGACGCATTAACCCCCGCAGCATATCTGGAATCCCATAGATTTAAACTCATCAAGCTTAGACAGCGCATAGCCGATCGCGCTGACCAACAGAAGACTACCGAAGACATCCAAGCCGATCGGCTATTAGCCCAAGCAGAGAAGAAAAAGCTTGATGACATGGCCGCTGCCCCCCAAGAGCTCCAACCTAAGTTAGACCAGCTGAAGAAAAAGGAGGCCGATCTGCTGGCAGAACTTGAAAGAGTTCGTAAAGACCTTACAGCAACAGAATCCCAGCTAATCGGTCTACCGCAAGCCATCCAAGACCAAGAGGCCAAGGTTGCAGCGACAGTGCGTCAAGTCATTCATCGGCGCAAGAACCTGAAGACCATCCCGGGCTCCGATAAAGATGACATCCGTGCTATCAATGAGATTGACCAGATCCGCCTGCACGCAATTGAAGTGATCCAAAAATTCTTGTAAATCTTAAACCTTCGTAACTAACGGTTTTCTGGAACATGCCGATCACCCTTCTGCTGTCATATAACCAGATCGGCTCTGCTACTCATCTCTCTCAGTCCTGATATTTTTTCCGCTTGTTTTGATCTAAAGGCGATATCAATTGATATCGGTTGTCTTTAAGCGACGTATAAAAACATCGGCTTTCCTAATTGTTTAGAAATCGGCTGTGCTTAACCGATTTAAGAGTTGATCCAAACGCTAGGGTAGTATTTCTTGAGATATTTCCCATTAAGTGCTTTAGCAAACTCCGTCCCGTCAAGATCTTCTAATATATATGCGTTACCAGGCACACAGCGATTAATCCGATAAGGCCCTTCCCAATTAGGCGACCATTTTCCGAACTTATTATCTCTGGACCCGATCGGCAAAATCAACTTCCACACAAGGTCCCCCTCGGCAAACGACTTATTCACCACCTTTTTGTTGTAATGCCGAGCTGCCCTAGCCTTATTCTCCTTGATTCTTTCTAGCGCTCTCAACCGATTCTGAGCTAAATCTTCAAGTTCATCTGCCATCAAGTTATAATAATCATCGGCCGTCAATTGATTCTGCAAAGAAAGTCTTCTAGAGCCGATGTTAGTTTCCCACGGCAAAACCGCCTCATGTCCATATACCAACTGATACGGCGGTACCCGAGTAGACCCGTGGCATGCCATCCGATAGGCCCATAGTGAATCGGCTAATGTAGAATGCCATCGCCGTGGCTGCTCATCAATTTTCCGCTTAATCAACTTGATCAAACTCTTGTTAGAAGCTTCTGCTTGCCCATTGGCCTGAGCATAATAAGGCGATGAATTTAATAACTTGATTCCCATACTGGCAGCAAACTGTTGAAACTCATCAGAAACAAAAATAGACCCCTGATCAGTAGTTATCGTCTGAGGAATCCCAAACCGATAAATGATATGCTCCTTGATAAATTCAATCGCTTCTTTGGACGTGACCTTCTTCAAAGGAATTGCCTCTACCCACTTGGTGAAATAATCTGTTGCTGCCAATATAAACTTATGTCCCTTACTTGATGGAGGAAAAATCTGGCCGATCATATCAATTCCCCATCCTCTGAACGGCCACGGTTTGATGATAGGATTCATAGCCGATGCCGGTGCCCGCTGTATATTCCCAAACTTCTGACAATCTTGACATCCTTTATAATACCTAAAGCAATCTTCCAGCATTGTCGGCCAAAAATACCCTACTCTTCTCAACAACCACTTCATCTTATGAGCCGATTGATGAGTCCCACAGATGCCTTCGTGCACTTCACACATAACTACCTTGGCTTCTTCCAAATCCAGGCATCTAAGCAGAACTCCCTCAAACGTCCGATAATACAACTCCTCATCAAGTAGCACATATTTAGTAGCTTTATACCGAATCTTCCTGGAAACAGACTGCGACGGGTTTCGCAAGTAATCAATTATCTCCTGCCTCCAGTCATCGGCCTTGTTCTGGACATCAATATCGGCTATCTCCACCTCAACCTGCCTATTCAGCCGATATCCTGAAGCAATCTGTGCAAGATCATTGGCTTCCAAATTCTGCTCCCTGGGAATATGATTCATTGACACCATCTTTGAAACCTTCAAACAAATCCACGCACTCTTCATAATATGACCTCAAAACATCGTCCCTGCACTCATATTCTCTAGATAACTGTTTGATCACCAACAAAAGAATCACCAATAATTCTATAATATCGGCCCCGATCTCCTTTAATAGTTGAAGTCCTTTCAGCAACCGCCTCGTACTCCGCCTGATTGTTAGTCCGATAAGGCTTAATTGTAAAAGCAAACTCAAAAACTTGCCCCCGAGGCGACACAATAACCAAACCGATACCAGATCCATGCCTGCAAACCGATCCATCAAAAAATAAGACCCACGGGATCGGCTCCACATAGTCCTCGTGATACCCCCTGTGCTGGACAATAAAATCGGCCACTGCTTGTCCTTTGATTGCTTTAGCCGACTCGTACCTCAAGTCAAACTCTGTCAAGGCAAAAACCCACTTGCCAACTCGCCCTTTCAAGACTGGAGCCGACAACATATATTTGACCACATCGGCCTGGCAAACTACTGTACACTCAGCCGATAGGATGTAATGCCTCAACTTTGTACACGAGAAATATAAACACAAGCATAACTTCTCCACCGCTGGATATCTTGTCTCAGCATCCAAAAGTCTCCTACTTAGATAGAACCACAACTCGCTCTTTACCTTCAAACTCTTGGATCAAAACAGAACCGATGGACTTCTCATCGGCCGACAAGTATAATCTGAACGGCACTCCTTCCTGCGGGCGGAATCAAAACAGGCGGGGAACTAAGATAATTCTTGATCTCGTCAAACGCCTTCTGCTGCGCTGCCCCCCACACAAATTCTTGATCGGCTTTCAACTTCAATAACGGCGTGAAAGACTCAATTCTCCCTGATAAATTTGATATGAACCTCCTCACAAAATTAATCTTGCCGATCAACGATTGCAACTCTGTCTTATCGCTTGTGGCTCTGTGGTCTTAATGGCTCTGATACTTCGCTGACTAACTTCAATCCCTCGCTCATGAACCATAAAAACCCAAAAAATTGCCCAGCCGATACACAAAAGCACACTTATTGGGATTCATTCTTAGTCCGTATTCCTTGGCCCTCTCCAGCACTCTTCGTAAATCGGCCTATATGGCTTTCCCCACTTTTAGATTTAACCACCACATCATCAATGTAAATTTCCACCAACAAACCGATGAGATCATGAAATATATAATTCATTGCTCTTTGATAGGTTGCACCGGCACTTTTCAATCCAAAAGTCATTACTACCCACTCATACAAACCGATAGCTCCAGGACACCGGAACGCAGTCTTGTGTATATCCTCTTCGGCCATGAAAATCTGATTGTATCCTGCATTGCCGTCCATGAAGCTGATAATCTTATGGCCTGACGCTGCATCCACCAACAAATCCGCTATCGGCATCGGGTACTCATCCTTGGGGGTAGCTTTATTTAGATCCCGGAAATCAATACATATCCTCAATTTTCCATTTTTCTTCTCCACCGGGACGATATTAGAAACCCACTCAGCATATCGGCACGGCCTTATGAACTTGGCATCGTACAACCTTGTGATCTCCGCCTTGATCGGTTCATATAATTCTGCCTTGAATCTCCTTGGAGCCTGCTTGAATGGCCGATACCCTGGTTTAATAGGTAGCCGATGTTCAACAATCGATCGGCTTAATCCTGGCATCTCATGGTACTCCCAGGCGAAACAATCCCGATACTCCTTCAACAATGCTATCAATTCTTCTCGTAGCTCAGGACTTAATTTTTTGCTTATATACGTCGGCCTTGGTCTATCTCCTGGTCCTATATCAATCTCTTCCAAATCATCAGCCGACGTAAATCCTTGCCCCAATTTTCCCTCGAAGTCTTCAATGGAGCCCATCAGAGTAACAATTCAGAGCCGACTTGCTGGATCGGCTGTATCCCCTGACTAGTAACCTTGAGGTAATCTCCTTCCCAAACTCTTCCGGATAAGCAGTCAACACCATCGGCTTCCCAGACTGGTAGATCGGTCATGGCAATATTGGTCGACCGATCTGCTTGCACCACCTCGACTTGATCTCCCTGCCACTGTATTAGACATTGATGCATTGTCGAAGGCACGCAACAGTTCGCGTGAATCCAGTCCCTGCCGAGGAGCAAACTATATGACCCTTTTCCGTCAATTACAAAAAACGTGGTGGGTAATGTCTTACTCCCTACTGTCAGCTCCACGTTTAATACGCCTTTCGCTTCAGATGAATTCCCACCGAAGTCTTTTAGCACCATATTTGTCTTGATTAGGTCTTCGGTAGTCTTCCCCAATTTCCGGAACGTAGCATGAGGCATGAGATTAACCGCGGCTCCTCCATCAACCAACATCTTTGTCATCGGCTTCCCATTTACGTATCCCTTGATGTATAACGGCTTTAAGTGCCGATGCTCTGACTTCTCAGGTTTGTCAAATATAGCTTGATCAGATTGCAACGTTAGTTGAGCGAAAACCTCCTCATCTCCTTCTTCATCTGATGAAAGCGCTTTATACTCCCGAGGCAAAAAGAACACCATATTTACCGGTGCTGATACGTCCTCATCGTCCTTTTTCTTCACTTGCCAAACCTGCCTAGTCTTTTTGGGACGATGATCAACCTCCTCTTGATCCCTGGCATTGCTCCTTTTGCTGTTCTCGGTGTCGTGAGCCGTTGTGCCTTCTCTTCTGATTCTTCGTGAATATGCCGCTAGGGACACCACTGAGGATTCTGGACTTGTTTCCCATGTGCTTCCTCTTCATCTTCCTCAAAGAACTCTTCATGGATCGGCCCCAATCGGCTATGGACTGATGTTCTTTTCCAGGCGACGATCCGCGAACACTTCCTGCTGGTGATCATCGATTTCCTGGCTACTAGCTGCACTCGGGGCAATTTTCAGCTGATGGCAATCTCATCCCTTGATCCCAGCAGAAACGGAAAACGGGCAGTTCCAATGCGGATTATAATTGTTCCGGTCCATCCCCCCTGTTCATCGTACCTTGAGTACTTCTCTATCATAACCTGATGAAGTAATCCTTGATTTTACTCTGACGTTTTCCATCGGCTCGAGTCCTGGACGGATGAACCCCGCCCATAGACCATGTTACGGGAACGGGTGCCAGTCTATCTTCATTGGTGTTACTTCAAACTTGATTCGTCCGCCTCACAAGCCAGCTGAATTTGTTGCCGAAAAAACTACACTCGTTAGTATGGTGCGATAGGCGCGTTGTTGCCATTTGCAATACTTCTTCTCTTTAGCTTCTCGGCTGATGGAATCACGTGAGTTTGGCGCAATTGATTTGCTTTTCCTGCAACAATAATCAAAGATCTTATCGGCTTTGCTCACATCGAAATCATATCGTTCCTCTTGCCGATATCTTTTGACCCATGGGCATGATACCGACTTCTTGTATCCTGGCCCACTCCGCCCAATCCAACCTCAGCATCGGATTCCTCAATCATCTTGAATCCGTTGAATAAACCGGAACTGAGCAACTCTCCTCTGGATCTCTCTCTT
>RYFJ01001962.1:0-45515 GCA_003991445.1 Oryza meyeriana var. granulata
CGCTTAAATCGCCTCTACCTCCACAAACTGCTTAAAGACGGCAGAAATGAACGTAACGTAACAAACCCCAAGTCTCCTACTGCATGTTTTGTAGTTGCAAAATTATATTGATAAGAACCTCGAATCATCCAAGGTTGCTCACAAGTGAGAAGATTCTACCGGATATAGTCAAAATGCTCACACCTATCGTGTTTCAACAAAGTCTCTCTTGGGAATGTTGAAACACGAGAGACACTGTGACCATTTGATAAACTAAGGCTCCTAAGTGAGCAAGTTGAGCTTGAGATGCTAGGTGAAGGAGTCACGGACACGACATCGAGAAAAAGGCAATTGTAGAAGTGAGCCGCTAAAGAGTCGAAGAGAAAAGAGACCAACAACTCCTTCCTTCAAGCAACGCCCAAGCAACAAGAGTTATCACAGGACAGTCTAGCCTGGGCGAGTGGATGTGGATCGATGCCGAAGGGCACTAGTGAGCCAAAGAGACACCCGTGCGAGCTCAAGTCCTCTCGGTTGCACCATCCAAGAATCACCACACCGTGCAAAGATCATCCCGTCGACAAACGTTCGGTGGTGATATCCAAAGAGAGGGGAACCAACTCCGTCTCGGTAGCAGCTTTTTGTGAGAATTACTCTTTTGTCTCGTCTTTGGAGCCAATTAGGTGGAGACACACTTGTGATCCGGATTGGGTGATGGCATGCAAAAGAGTTGAACAAACTTCACCCGCAATTCCAAGTATGGTCATTAGTGGAGACCAAGCCAAAAACGTCATACTTCGCACCCAAAGGAGTCTTCCGCAATAAGCAAGACGAAAATGGAAGTCGTTACTCGCAACAAAGCACGGTTGGTGCTCAAGGTCACTCAAGTCGAGGCCTCGACTTCGTTGAAACCTTTGCGCCGGTTGCGTCGCCTGAGTCCATTCGAATATTATTACTATGCCGCAACCATAATTTCAAGCTTTATCAAATGGACGTTAAGTGCGTTTCTCAATGGACCAATCTCTGAGTTGGTACATGGAGCAAATACCGCCCGGGTTTGAAGATCCCAAATATCCAAACATCTCTACAAGCTTCATAAGGCGCTCTACGCTTAAGCAAGCCCCCTAGAGCTTGGTATGAAATGTCTTCGGACTTTCTACTAAAGAATGGCTTTGAAATAGGCAAAGCCGACACTACTCTCTTCACTAAAGAATTCAAGAATAATTATTGTGTGCCAAATTTATGTCGATGACATAATCTTTCTCTACTAATCCCTCTTTAGTGAAGAGTTTAGTAAGATCATGCTAGGATGTTCGAGCATGTCAATGATGGGGGAGCTCACCTTCTTCCTCGGGCTTTCAAGTCAAGCAACAAAAGGATGCACCTTCATCTCGCAATCCAAGTATCTCCAGACATCCTTAAGAATTCGAGATGGAGGGAGCCAGTCCATCAAGACTCCAATGCCAAACTAAAAAATGGGCATCTCGACCTCGACGACAACGGCCAAACCGGTGGATCAAAAGTATATCGCTCCATGATTGGATTCTCTTCTTTACCTTTGTGCATGCTAGACCGGATATTATGCTTATGTGTGGATGTGCAACTCGTTTTCAAGCGGCGCCTAAAGAATATCATTTTTATTGCCGTTAAGAGAATTCTAAGATATTTGGTGCACACTCCTAATTTCGTCTTTGGTAACCTAAGGGTTGTGATTTTGAGCTAATTGGATATTCGATTCCGATTATGCCGGGTGTAAGGTGACCGCAAGAGCACAACGGGACTTGTCAATTCCTTGACGCGTCTCTAGATTTCTTGGGCTCCAAGAAGCAAAAACTCCATTTGCCCTATCCACTGCCGAGGCGGAGTACATAGCCGCCGGCTCATGTTCATGCTCAAACTCCTTGGATGAAACAAACCCTTTCAAGACTATGGCTACAAAATGACCAAAATCCCACTTCTTTTGACAATGAGAGTTGCTATCAAAAATAGCCAATAATCCCGTCCAACACTCAAGAACCAAACACATTACATACGCCACCACTTCTTGAGAGACCATGAAAAACCAAAATCAAATATCACCATTACCCATGTGAGAACCGAACACCAACTTGCCGATATTTTCTCCAAAAGCCCTTAATGAGACGAGATTTGCGAGCTTAGAAGTGACTCAATATCATAGATTTCGAAACATTGCATGACTAATTGCTTGACTAATCAATATCAAGAAAATGGTCAAAACATGTAATCAAGTGGAGCTTCTGTGTTTTTTAAGGACTCTTATTGATATAGAAAATTGGTCTTAACATTTAGAATGGAGCTCAACATTCCCAAACTCGTTTTCCAAAAATATGTGAAAATCCTTGTGTGATAATTTGCACATTGCGAAAATTTGGCTCTTTTCATTGTTGATCTTCATTTGTGACCATTGTTATGTGCTATTGATTGCTGCTGGTCACATATGGTCAACGAAAAATCATTGTCCACCTCCTTTCAGCCAAAATACCTTTTTCCTTCTTCCAGAAAAAATCTTGTCGGATTCCGACCAACAGGCCGGAGGCTCCGACCTAATCTCTTTGTCCAAAAAAAATTCAGCCGGAAGCTCCGGCCACTTAGCTCGAGGTTCCGGCCCACCATCGGTTTTAACCCCTGGGTGGCTGGGAGTTCTTCTCTCTCCTCTCATTTCATCTTCTCCCAGCCCTAACTCGCTCCCATTTTCTCTGTGGGCGATTTTCAACTCCAACCAACAAAAATCTTCGGGCATTCACGTTTCCCTCCTCCTTGGTGTCGAAAACTCCGTCCGTCGATGTTTTGTGCTTCCTCATCTCAAGGTATTGATTTCGATCTCTTCTCCTAGGTTTTCATATTTTTACCCGATCTCTCAATCTATAAACCTAGGACTAGTTTTCCTTGGTGAAAAACCTTCCCTACACTCCCTAGACACCGATCTATAGTTTTGAATAAAATGCATTGGCTAGTTTTGTAGATCAAGTCGAAACCATGTGCGGCCGAGGTTCCGGTCCTCCTGGTCGGAAGGGTCCGACCAGCCACTCTCGTCTGGCCGAGAGGCTGGCCGAGGCTCCGGCCCGTTGTCGGACCCTCGACTGGCTATACTGCTAGCCTTTGTAACCTTGGATCTTCCAATATCCTTGACCTCAATACTTCCTTTGATTCCTTGTTGTATTTCAGTGTCAATGGCTCGCGAGAAGCATCAAAAGCAACAAGATGTCTTCCACATCCGGTACCCAAAGTGATCAGGACTCACCTCCTAGACGGGCTACAAGGGAAAGGCACCGGACTCGTCAGCTAGCAGCAGCAGGAGGGCAGGGAGGCAACGGCCTGCTACACAGCCTCCATCTACAAGACGGACTCGCAGCTCTGCCTGGTTATTCAGGATTCGGATGCACACCACCGCCGCCACCAAGCGCGTGCTGGATCTGCCGGTGGCACTCCGCAGCTCTGTTAGTGGACTATCAATGACCCAATCGAGCAATGAAGCATAGAGCTGTCAGCACTACTCCATTTGGCCACATTGCAGGCAACGCTTTGATTATCTACACGATGTGGCAAGAGCGCAGAGACAGGAAGCTGAACCCAGATACTCTTCCTCAGGAGTTGACAGATCCTCGCTTTGTCACCGCCGTCCAGGTAGACTGGTTACAACTCAGTTCTTCATGAGTCGACCCAAGCCGGTCGTGGAAATGATGTATATAGACTGGAGTACATGCAGCGTCAGAAGGGCAGATATTCAAGGATGTAATCAAGCTTTGCCTGGATAAGGATATTGGAGGTATCATGGGATTACAGTATGATTGGAGTGAGGAGGTGATCGGTCAGTTTTATGCGACCGTATTCTTTGAGGAGAGCCCACAACATGAGTATCAGATGAGGTGGCGCACTCAGGGTGTGGAATATACAGCTACTATCTCTCAGTTCGCTGCCATCTTGGGATTAGACCCTGAGGATCTGAACCGGCCTAACCTGCACAGTGAGAAGACACTGCCCGTTCAGAGGACCATATTTCTCTATGCCGATGGGGCGCCAAGAAACTGCATGGGCACCACTAAGGGCCTTTTTCCCCCTTACAAGATTCTTCTGAACATGATCAGGGCAACTTTATCTCCTAAGGCTGGCGATGCCACAACTCTTTCCGCTCGCCACTACACTTTGCTTGCCAGGCTGAGGAGAAATTAGCCTCCTGTCAGTGTGATGAAGTACATTTGGTTTGAGATCTTCAACATTGTGGTGGAGCCCAAAAGAGGATGCGCCTATGCTCCATATATTATGAAGATGATAGAGGAAGTATTTGGACTTGTGTTTGAGAAGGAGGTGAAGCACAAGGCTTACCGTCCACCAGCTCCGCCGGCAGTGAAGTTTCCCTCCGCTACTTCTCAGCCCGGCTCTTCTTCTCAGTCTTCCGAGTCGCCTATCAGGAAGGCACTCAAGGCCATCTTCAACATCTACACCAAGAATGCCGTGAAGATAAAGAAGATGGAGCACCGGCAGAAGGAGATGTTGAGGGATGCCGTAAGACAGTCTTAGATGATTCTTCAGACGAGGTCTTTGAGGATCCTTTTGTCGCTTATGAGACTGCTCAGCACATTGCCAGTGGGGTCGGCCCTTCCAGAAGACCATTTGGAGATTCTGAGTCTGAGGCTGCTTCTGAGGAAGACACAGAGGAGGTCTCATATCATGATGATAACAATGGGAAGGATGATGAGGTGGATGGGGACAGCAGTGAGGAAAATGGGAATGAGGATGATGAGTCTATCGCAGCATCTCCACCAGTACAGCCTGGCTTTACACATCTTGCTCCCCTTTTTCAGCCAGTCTATGACATTCCTCCCATCATTGAGAGAGATGATGATGCCGCCAGTGGCGATATAGAGGTTTTTGCTCCGGATGATGAGACCGTCACTGCAGGCAGTACAGCGTCCGGCGACACTGAGATTATCCCCTCCGACGACGATTGAGCCATTTCTTCCCCTGTCTTTCCTCTCTTTTTGGTGCCTTGATACCAAAGGGGGAGAAAATTCAGAATGAAGGGGCCTCCTCTTACACTTTTGTGGCATGATCTGCAGTATGGCCGGAACCTCCGACCCTGAGGCCAGAGGTTCCGACCCCCTTCTGTCTTTAGGTTTCCTAGACTTCTTTTCGGCCATTGGACATGTATTGACAAATTGTTTGAGATGTAATGAATGCTCAATTATGGCTCTAGATTAAATTTAGCATTTAAATCTATTCTTGTAATGCCATGCAAAGTGATGTGATATTTACTTCTCATGTTTTGTGTGTTTCCCATGTCATATGCACTTGATATTCTATTCATCATGTCACACCTTGCACCCCACGGATGAAAATAAATGAAAAATGCTTGTCATGTTTCACAAAACTCAATATGCATATATACTTCACTCTTACTAATATATGCATATTTCTAGGGGGAGCCAAATTCATCTACATTCATTCAAAATCAAGTTTATATACTCATTCTGTTGTAAGCTTTAACCGTGTTGTCATCAATCACCAAAAATGGGGAGATTGAAAGTGCATCTATCCCCTAAGTGGGTTTTGGTGGATTAATGACAAAGCGGTTAAGGGACTAATGAGTTTATCAAGAATTGTGCAGAGAATTAGTCCCAGGTTGCTTAGTGTGGTGCATGGAGACCCCCCACAAAGACATGATGAAAAACGGCGAAGCGACTCGGAGTTTATTTTAAATTCATTTGAATTTTCTTTAGAGTCATAGGAAAACCGTTTTATCAAGAGGGGTTGCAAGCAGTGTTCCAAGACTACTCAAGTGCTTAAGATCAAAACAGCTGAGAGTTCATCACTTTGGCACAACACATACACTTGGGATGGGCAATTTTCAGTGTCAGGGTCGGAGGTTCCGACCCCCAGGGTCGGAGGCTCCGACCAGCTACTTCGGCCACAGACTAAGTGTTGGCCGGAGGTTCCGATCCCCCCGGTCGGAGGCTCCGGGACAAATTCTGTGAGTAACGGCTAAGTGACGTAAGCCATGTCCTATAAAACCCAAACTTGGATTCTAGCCGTTGCTGATGCATTCCACTTCATTCCAACTGTTCCCTAGCCTCTCCTAAGGTGCTTTGAGCTCTCCCAACTAATCCTAGTGCATTCTTTGTGATTCTTGTGAGGATCTAGTGGGAAATTGGGTGAATTTTGTTGAGAGAAAGCTAGGAGGATCTTGTCCACTTGTGGAGGTCACGGATTGCTGTTTGGGGCTTATTTCTCTTGGAGGGAAACCTCCTAGACGGTTAGGCGTCTCCCGCGAGCTTCCTCTTGTTGTGGATTGTCCCGGGAAAGTTTGTGAAGGTTCATCTCACCTCCGCAAGGAAAAGAGGTAAATTCTAGTAGAAACCAAGTTTGATCTTTGTGGTCACTTAGTGAGGAAAGAGGTCAATTGAGACCCAGCTCTTTGGAGCTCCTCAACGGAGACGTAAGATCTTTGTGATCCGAACTTCGGGAAAAATCTTTGTGTCTCCGTTGTCTTTTCTCATTATTGCCTCATTTTGTATATTAACTTGCCAGTATTTATCTCTTACTCCATTTCTTGCACTTTACTTGATCTCTATCAAATTTATCCTTTAATGAAGTATCTTGGTAGAGTCAAAATTTCAGGGTCGGATCTTCCGGCGTTCTTGGCCGGAACCTCCGACCAGCCCTCTCGGCCAGCCTGAGAGAGCCGGTCAGAACCTCCTACCATTCTGGTCGGAGGTTCCTACCAGTATTTTATCGCTGGTTTTGGAGAATTTTTCAGGAACGCCTATTCACCCCCCTCTAGGCGACATCAACGGGCTTTCACACCTAATAAGTGACAGCACGGCGGAGTTTGGGGTCCTCCTCTCCCCATCCACTATTAATCACCGACACCGTTCCTTCTCACTGCCGTCCTCAATCCAAAGCACCGCTGCTAGATCCTTGACACGCCGATGCACACCTCGACTCACCTCCACTTCGAACTCGTCGCAGCTCCTCTCGCGCCCTTGGTGAGGGGAGAGCTCCACGGCCACTGTTGGCAACGCGATGACCAATACGGTGAGCACGAACGCTACCCCAACCTTCCCAGATAGGGCTCATCGTGGACTGCCCCGCTGCCGAAAGGAAGGCTTTGAGCCTTCGGAGCCACCTCACCAGCGGCGCGTCTACTCTGCCCCGCTAGGAAGGAAGGGAGGAGAGAGAGAGGCGGAGGAGGAGACGAGACGTCAGCTCCAGTTGCTCCCGTCGGGATAGTATTTCATCCTCTAGTTTTTTTCTAAATTAATAATAACTAGCATAATGTCCGTGTGTTGCAACGGATTTACAAAAGAATAATATTGTAATAGCGGCAGACGGATGAAACACATGAAATGACCTCTCACTCACCTGTGTGCGCGGGCCTAGAGGTTCAGAAAAAGAAAAAAGAATTGTGCGCGATGGCCATGTCTTCCCTTGTTCCGAAATGGTACATTTTTTTTACGAAAACTTTCTTCATTATCATTTTTTAGAAAACTTTTTAAATAAACTTTTCAATTATATAATATATATATATATATATATATATATATATATTCATTTGTTTGTGCCTTTAAAAAATTTTTATAAACTCAGTTGCATCAGCACTTTAGAACAGGGCACAAGACAAGTAAAAAAGCACATATAAAATTGTTTGTTAAATTCATGTTTAAGAAATTCAACATTAGCTAGCACCTGACCTGGACCAATTCTTCTCTGATTGTTCGAGGCCCATATGCAAGAGAGAAGTGGAATTTTTTTATTTATATTTTTTAAAAAAATATTTACAAAAGTATATTTTTGTTTAAAAAATTTACAAAAATATACTCCCAACACCCTCCGGGAGGGCTTTTTTTTTTTCAAAACGCCCTCCGAGAGGGCGATTTGATGACGTGTCAGACGGCCGTAGGCCATCTGTCCTTTTGCAGGGAGCCCCCTGGCCAGAAATAAACCGCCCTCTAGGAGGACGGCAAGGGGGCCGCCTGCAACAACGCCAACCGCGGGGCCGACGCTTTTGCGGGCGGCCCCCTTGCCGTTCTCCCAGAGGGTGGTTTATCCCAGCTAGAGGGCCGCCTGCAAAATGGCCGGCCCGTGGGTCAGCCATTTTGCAGGCGGCCCCCTTGCCGCCCTCTGGGAGGGCGGTTTATTGCTGGGCCAGTATAAAACCCCCTCCTAGCCTCCAAAAATGTCATAAAATTCATCAAAATCACAGAAAAAAAGAGAGAGCTGAGTGCGAGGCTGAACGAAAGCAGCGAAGCTCTGCCGGTTTGCTGATTCATCTGCAGGTAAAATTCATTGTTTCTTTATAATTTCTATTTGTATGCAAGAATTGATGTAGTATTCTACTAGTTACGTGTATAGTACTATATAAAAATAACTTGTTACTCTAGATCTGTAGGTTTTTAGTTAATATGTTAGCCGACGTAATTCATGTAGAGATGGTTGTCATAAAATGTCGATTACACGGTATTAGATGTGAGGAGAATGTTGGTACCTAGTTTAACTGTATTTTTTCATCAATAGAGATGTTAAATAAGGTGATATTTCAGTTATTTTACGGGCAAGGGAATGTTAGATATGGTCCATAAGGTGTAGATCTGTCGGAGTTTAGTTCAACGGCTAAGGGCATTGATAGGCTAGCTGAGAGAAGTTTCAGGTCAATGTACAACTGGCTAATGCGAGGCTTTCGACTCGACCCCCAAATCAACGCAATAACCTTGTATATTGTAGTCAGCATGTAGTTGAAGGTTATTTTTGAAAACTAATACTGGTGGATTGCATAGTCACTTGGAGATGGTACGTGAAGAATGCATTCCAATGTAGTTGGCCACTAGGCATACTTGTGTCGGTGTATGAGAAGGATAACACCGTTGCTGCAATGCCCGTGCAAGATGATGAGGGTCCAAGTATGACGGGAGGTGATGCCGAAACAATGAAAGAAAATGAAGGAGGGAATGGAGAAGATAGGCAGCCAACAGGTGCGATAGATAAGAGAGAACTAATCGACACCATCATTGAAGAAATGGATAGGGAAGATGCTGAAAACGAGCATGCAGAGGATGATTCGTCTGATGAGGACAACGTGATGCCTGTAGAATGGAGCAACGAGGATTTCTTCGGCCTTGCTATCTCCAAGCAACATTATGTGCCATGGGAGTACGAGTAGAACAAGGTCATCCAGGGGGCCAAGTATGCATATATAGAGGATTTAAAGGAGACAATAAAACAATGGGCTGTGTCACTTCAGAGAGAGTTCTCGGTCGTGAAGTTAAGCAAGTCGGTGTATGAAGTGAAATGTGTAAAGGATGTGTGTCCATGGCGGGTGCATGCATTTAAGGATAAATAGAAAGATTATTGGCAAGTTTCAATCGTGAACGAGCATTCATGTTACTTATAAGGTATCGAGAAATATCATAAAAATATGGCATCTGCATTTATTGCAACAGAGATGTACTCCCACATTGTAAACAACCTGGGGTACGAATCAAGGTCAATCGTTAGACATATTGAAGAGAAATTCAAGTACACAATTAGCTATGCTAAGGTATGGAGGACGAAACAGAAGGTTATAGAGATAAGGTTTGGCACATTTGAAGCATCTTATGATAATTTGCCTCGTCTGTTAGCTTATATTCTTCAGAGGAATCTAGAGACCTGCTACAACCGGAAAGCTTTTCCATCAATTGACCATGGTAATCAAAGTGTGCTGCAACGGGTATTCTTTATATTAGGTGCTTGCATTCAGGCCTTTGTGCATTGTCGTCCTATCCTCTGCATCGATGGGACATTCCTGACCGGAAAGTACAGAGGGTAGATATTGACATCAATTGGAGTTGATGGGAACATCAAATTCTATCGGTGGCTTTTGCTTTTGTTGAGAGCGAGAACACTGATAGCTGGTACTGGTTCCTAAAAAGGGTTAAGTCTGCAGTTGTACGGATGAGGCCAGACGTATGCCTAATATATGACCGTCACGGCGGCTTGCTGTGGGCAATTGAGGAATTGAGGGATGGATGTGCTGAGAAAGGGTACCCACCAAGGTGGTCCGATGTTCAAAGTAGATGGTGCATGCGTCATATGGGTGCTAATTTCTACAGGCAGTTTAAGAATAAGCACCTTATGGATCTTTTCAAGAGGCTGTGTGCCCAGAATCAGGAGAAAAAATTCAATGAGCTTTGGAGGATGTTGGATGAGCTGACATCTAAACAAACAGATGAGCAGTCCAGGAGGGCTACCCTTGTAGGGGATGAGGCTCCACAAGCTCTTGGACCTCTATCAAGTGACCGACCTCGGATGAGAAGAAGGTCGGCATCATTGGTTAGAAAATTTTCGGAGTGGATTGAGAATGAGCCAAAGGAGAAATGGGCATTGTTGTATGACAAAGATGGTTCTCGATTCGGCATAATGACCACAAATTTGGCAGAGGTTTATAACTGTGTCATGCGTGGTGTTCGAAGGCTCCCACTTGTTGGCATTATTGAATTTATCTTGTATGACACATGCAAGTACTTCAGTGATCGGATCCAAGCAACTAGCCCCTCAATGGCAGATAATAATTATTTCTTTGACACACTACTGACTAAGTACATGCAAGATAAAAGTAATAAGACCCGAAGACATCAAGCTATACCTCAAGGTACACAAGAGCACATATTTGAAATATTGTGTGTCGACAAGGGCATGCGTGGAATCTACCGCAAAAGAGTTGTGCAGGAGTGCGTGTTGAAGGAAGATGGGACTTGCAAGTACTCGTGCCGAAAGCCTAATCTACTCCACAAGCCATGTTCTTATGTTATTGCCGTGAGCGGTGAGTGCGGAATAGAAGCATGTCATTTTGTCTCACCTTATTTCAAGAAAGAAGTAATCTACAATACATGGAGTGGAGAGATATATGGCTTTGGTATTACGGGGACATTTACTGCCGAGCATACTCAAGTTATCTACATTCCTGACGCAATAAAATTGAGGGACAAAGTAGGTCGCTGTAAGATAAGACGCATTCATAATGATATGGATGAGTCAGAAGCTGGTGGGAGGTATAAACATTGTTCAAAGTGCGACCAAACAGGTCATACCTATAAGAAATGTCCGAAGGATGCAACCGGTCCAAGTGCAGCGGAAGCTGTACCGTCGGGTTCAGACGCTAATGGTAGTCATCTTACGGGTGAAGGCAAAATTTCAAGACGACCCATCCTAGACGTTCTCGTGCATTTGGTGGTGCTGCAGTGTAGTGTTAGTCCATGCATCGATGTAACAGAGATTCTATAACTTAAATTCTCCTGCTTTGTTGCGTGCTTGATCTTTGTTATAGAACGATATGTACCGTATTGTTGTTTTTTATTGTCATGTAATAATGCTATAAACTTTAACAATAATTTGTAATGTGGTTGTTCAATTAACTTTGCGAACTTACTCTTACTTGTTGCTTTGACAATAAAATTTACACTAACTCTCTATTTGCATGCAGGTATGGCGTACTATACACCGGAGCTACTCGACCAGGGCCTGGACCGATCCCACCGGTCTTACTTGTTAGCCGTCGAGGGTGCCCAACTAGTCACCTTCCGTCCATGGCCTTCACGTCACCTCCTGCAGATAGACCCCCAGTTCTGTGAGAGGTAAGGGTTGTACCAACATTCATTCACATCATTTGTCTATAGTTATGTTCCCCAATATTGACTACAGTACTATATTCTGTAGGTTGCATGAGGCTGGACTTTTTCCGCTGTGTAGGCTAGTTGAGCCTGCACCGGACGAGAGGGACCCCGCCAGGCGATGGGACACTAACCGGTCACTTCTAGCAGCACTGGTGGATTGCTGGAGACCAGAGACGCACACATTCCACCTACCGTGCGGCGAGATGACTCCCATACTCCAGGACGTGTCCTACCTACGGAGACTTCCCCTCGCAGGGGACGCAGTCGGTCCGGTTGGCGGGAAGCATGGTTGGTCGCAGGACATCACTGCTCAGTTCGAGGCCGTGCACCGTCGACACCGTCGACCTGGACTTGGTATGCCGGTTTTGTTACCGCCTTACACCACGAGCGGCCCCTCGCAGTCGTGGCTGCTACAGTTCACCGTAAGTCGTGGATTCCTTCGATTCACAATCATCTGATCTATAAAGCAACAGTGATGCTGACTATAATCTTGCTTTACAGCCTGATCAGCTAGACCTTAATGCCGACGAATACTCGGTGTGGCGGAGCTTGGAGGCGTACCTGCTGTGGCTGTTCGGGTGGGTGATGTTTACCAGCACGATGGGGCACGTGGTGGACAAAGGACTGATCCACTACGCTCGTGCGATCGCCGACAGGGAGGACGGCTGCGTATCGCAGTGGAGCTGGGGATCTGCTATGCTAGCGGCAACATACCGTGCTCTTTGTGACGCGTGGACAAAGACCGATCTAGGTACGATTCTCGCCGGTTGCCCTCTCCTTCTGCAGCCATGGGCGGCTGAGTGGTTCACGATAGGCCACCCTCTGATTTAGCACTCTCCCTACGAGGACGGCCTTGGAGGCTTGTATAGGCAATTGCCCGAGGACCGTCCGACTATGGGGACGGTATGGTGTCGCCGTGAGGTACGTAACGTGAAATTCTAGGTTTACCACTTATGCGCAAACACTGATGTGTTCCCCCTGTCCTATTTTGTAGTGTCGTTACGCCCACACGCAGGTTAGGAGGGCCTACTCCGACTTCGTTATGGAGTTCGACCGCTTGTAGCCCAGCGACGTCGTTGGGAGCCGTATAGTCCGCAGGCCATCGCGGCCCGTGCACTGCTTGGACTCTCGGCTCTTTGCACGCGGGACCAGGCGTACTGGATGAGGACAGTGCCGTTGGTGTTCGACATCTTCGTCGAGCCCCACTGTCCGTAGCGCGTGATGCGACAGTTCGGCCTATGTCAGCTCTTCCCTGTGCCTGTGGAGATGGTTGTGCCGCGTGACGTGCACCGGTTAGTACAGTTGCGATCTTTGTTGAGTACTATAACTCTTTAATGAAGTCTAATGTACTCTCTGCAAATAGGTATAATCGTAGGGGACATGCAGGCGACACTCAGTGGTATCCCCGACTGTAGAAGTACGTGGACGACTGGTTGTTGGCGACGGAAAAGGTCATCGACGAGGTACGCCCACACATTGAGGACACCTACCTGGCATACCTCAGGTGGTACCAGCCCCGCACCCACACAAGCGTGATGTTCACCCCAGATGATCCACAGCCACACGTCGCCGCTGCGACTGACAGGTATCCTAGACATCGTGACCAGGACTATTTCCGCGTGGTACGTCATATTCTCTTTGCACTTTGCTATTCCCTTTGTAAGTGTCCACGGTTCTATCACATATTCACGTCACATTTAAAATAGACCGATGCAGCGCGACAAGTTCAAGCTAATGTGGACGCGGTGTTCGGACAGTTAGACGTTGGGAGGATCCGTCAGTTGATACACACAATGATTCATGCACTCACTTGTCGTACGGTCGACGCGGTACCTCCTGTAGCTATACGTCAGCACCAACCACGGCCTGCAAGAGCAGGAGTGCACCAGCACTGTCGGAGGATGGAACTCCAACCGCGGGAAGTCTGGGGACCCCCCTTTGAGGTTCGGCCAGGGGAGTTGTTCACAGGACGGCAGTGGCGTCTGGGAGATGATTGATGCTCGGGCGCCGGGGGCCCGGGCTGAGAGATGGCATGCAGGGGAGACAGGAGGAGTAGACAGGTTCGGGCTGTGTGGAGGCGTAATACCCTACTCCTGTGTGTGTTTGCTCTGTGGGAGATGAATATGGTTTTGGTGTTACAAGATGAACTCAGAAGTGCTCTAGAGCTAGCCCTCCCTTCGGTAAAGAGAGACAGAGCGAGCTGAAGAAGACGAACAGTAGTCCCGTCCAAAAGCCCCCTTTCCGTTGGACCGGATCCTCCTTTTATAGTCTAAGGGGAGTCCACAGTGTCCAGTACACAGAGAAAGCTAGCTACGATTTGTCTTGTCGCACGCACGCGGCCGCCTGCTGCGCCGCGCCGGAGGGACGTCTAGTCGCCGCCTGGCTCAGTTGCTGCAAGAGGCTAAATCGTGGAGATGTGACAGCGCATGCCCTCGCCGCTGAAGTCAAAAGTCTTTGACTGCACAGAGAGCAAGCCCGCGGGGGGCCATAATGGGAGACCCACACGTGGCCAAGTAGGCGACAGGGGCGACACACCCCGTCACCTCGCTATTAATGCGGGTAGTTGGCGAGCTGATCCGCTCGAGTCATGCTCGTGCCTGGGGACAGGCCCTGGGAGCGAAGCTGCAAGCCCCGGGCACGGGAAGCGCACCCCGGGCCCGGGAATGCCAGAGTGATGCACCCCGGGGACGTGCCCCGGGACCGAGTTGTGGGCCCCGGGCCCGGGGGCGAGACCTGGGCACGGGAAGTCCCAGTACTACGTCTTGGGGGAGCGCCCCGGGAAAGGAGCTGTGGGCCTCGGGCCCGGGGGCGAGACCCGGGCACGGGAAGCTCCAGCAATGTGTCCCGGGGGCGCGCCCCGGGACGGAAGCCGAGGCCCCGGGCACGGTGGCGAGACCTGGTTCCGGGAATGCCCTCGGGCCCTGGGGCCTGAGGTGGATTTGGGCGCCGTCGCGAGGCGCCCGGGAAAAGTGTACCCGGGCCCGGGCAGTACCCGGGCCCCAGGTACATGGCGGGGAAACAGCCGTAGCCGGCCGTCATCGGTACAAAATATGGGCCCCGGAGGAGCTGATGTGGCCAAAGATTCACGCGTCCCCGGAGAATGTGGGACCCCCATTCCCGTTTCGCCGACAAGCACGGTTCCAGTCAGCCAGCTGGGCCCTCCAGAGGTAAATTTCGCTAACCATCGGTTCATAACATGTTTCCTTCTACGACATGCACCGTTTTACATCCATGTGCTTCCGTACAGCTTTCGCTACACCGTACCTACATCCCTTCAGAGCTGTCACGTCCACGCAGGGAGCGTACCACACATGACCGCACGGGCAGCAGGGCATGAGCAGTGCCCCCGAGGCCACCACAGGAGGTCCTTCAGTTTAGATCAAAGTTTACTTTTGCCTTGTAAAATTCCGGTTTGTAATTATCAACAATTTTACGCACGGAGTTCCACTCTACAGCGTCGGGGATGTTTGCTGGCGCTAGCCTCTACGCGCAGGGCGCACGCAGCAGCGGTTGGGCACCAGATCCTTTCGAGGGTGACGACTTGGAGGACGAGGAGATCTAGGAGGTACTAGGTTTCTCGCAGCTCAAAGGAGCTCCGCCACCGCAGACACAGGACCCACCAGCTGCCACACCAGTGCAGGTGGGCCGCACTGGCCATGCCATACTAGTAGACCGGCTGATGTACTCATAGGGCCAGGTGCGAGCGTAGGGTAGGAAGACGAAGAGGCCTAGAGGTTATGGCCAGCGGCCGTAGTACGTTGTACCAGTAGTAGTTAGCCTGTTATACGTCATGTTTTATTAATCCTACATTTACTCGAGAAATCTCTTTGCTTCGTTTACGCTCGTCGATCAAACGATGTACTCCTCACGGTCTACATTTGCGACGAAACTGATCAAAAACCATGAATTTTCTAGTTTCAACTTCATGGCGAAATTAGATTTCGAGCGATGACAACCAAGCACACATTAATTGCTTATAAACATAATGAAATTATCCATCCAACGAGTACAAATGGCACATGAAACGTTTCTAGTTATCGTTATTACATGCCTTAGGGTATTTCAAACGGATATCTGACTAGATATGCAACTACTGTGTACAGCGTGGGTACTTTCCCTTCCTTGCCGCCTCCGGCCCAACTTCCTTTGCATGTAGTGCCCTTTCCCGCTTCCTCTCCCTATCTACCTCACGGGCTTCCTTCTCCTACCGCTCCTTCTCCTCCTTCCTCTTCTGCTCAGCCTCCCACTCTGCTTCCGCCGCCCAAAGATGTTCGCGCCGCTTCCTGTTATATTCCCGTAACCTACGAAGAAACTCTGCATCCTGTGGATGGATCTCCGTATCTATCCACTGCATAAAGTCGCAAAGAGGCGGAGGAGGCTTCGGTGCCTTGGCATATGCAAATTTGTTAGTTCAAAGGTTTAAATATTTTATACTACAAGATAATTCGTATTACCTCCACTGGCTTCTTTGACTTCCCTTTCTTTTCTTGTGGCTTCAGCTTCTCCGGGGAGTAGGTGTAATTAGCACACATCCAATACCTTTGTCGGTATATGTGATCCTACTCACTTATTGCAACTTTGCAATCATCTCCGCACCAACACATCGGTGGAGGCACGCCAATCAGACGTCGTTGACAACTAGACATACTGAATACATCTATAGCAACCTACATTATAATCAAATAAACACAAGTTATAACTTGCTATGCCAAAAATACCTTATACAACTATATACCTAGGGTATACTATACATGACTACAAAAAATAAAATATCATCGTCCTCATTTCCATCTCTCTAGCGTTTCTTGAACTAGGGCTACTCATCTAGTAAAAAAAACCTAACTTCACTCATCTGACCTATCAATGTCCTTAGCCGTTATGCTCAACTACAATAGATCTACACCCTGTGGACCATACCTAACATTCCCTTACACGTGAAATAACTAGTACAATACTACACATACTACATCACTTGATGAATAGAAATAGAAATTGCAAAGAGACATAAAATATTACCTGCAGACGAATTCGCAAACCGGCAGGGCTTCGCTGCTTTTGTTCGCCTTCGCTCTCAGCTCTCTATTCTTTTTTTGTTATTTTTGTGAATTTTATGAACTTTTCAGAGGCTAGGAGGGGGTTTTATACTCAGCCAACAAAAAATCGCCCTCCCAAAGGGCGATTTTTACTCGGAACGATTTTTTAAAAGTAAAAGGGCCATTTTGCAGGTGGCCCCCTGGCCGGAGGCGGCCCGGGGGTTGGACATTTTGCAGGCGGCCTCCTTGCCGCCCTCCTAACGGGCAGCTAGGGTGCCGCCCGCAAAATTGCAGAACATCACCAAAAACACCCTCCCAGAGGGCGTTGGGAGTATATTTTTGTAAATTTTTGAAACAAAAATATACTTTTGTAAATATTTTTTTAAAAAAAATATAAAAATTCAAGAGAAGTGTACATATAACGTGGGCTGGTCTGGGCCATCAATTTACCGGTCATAACATCATGGCCCATAAGGTCAGGTGGCCGCGAGCCCCACTTGCAGTGGGAGGTCAGGTACAGCTGCTTCCACAGTAAACCCTAGCCTGCACCGCTGCACCATATATAAGCTCGCTCGCTGCTCTACCCTTCCCTGTTCTCTCGTGTTTCCCAGCGGCGGCGAGCTCGTGATCTCAAGTGGCAGGAGGAGGAGGAGAGCTGGTTGGGCAGTGAAAGGTAGTTACCCCAGTGGGCGAAGCGGGCGACTCCGGCGAGGAGGAGAGGGCGGCGGGAATGGGGGGAGGAGTGGAGGAGTGGAAGGTGGTGGACTTGGAGGCGGGGACGAGAAGGAAGGGGAGGATGTGGCGGGGGTGGGTCGAGCAGGGAGACGTAGATGCTGCTGAAGATGCTGATGCGGGTGCTGCTCGCCGAGGGCGACGACTCCACGCACCACATCATCTGCGCGCTGCTCCGCAAGTGCGGCTACCGAGGTGTTGCATGCTCCCTGCAGATTGTTTTGGTCAGGTCAAATTGCTTCGACTCTGACGTTAACATCGGACTGATGATGTCGGCATGACGTCATGCTGACATCAGTGATGACGGATAAACTGAAACCATCCGTATTTTAATAATAGTAGAGAAGAGATTAGCAAGTAGTAATTGACATGGATTGTTCTTTAATCTAATGCACTATAATTCAAGAAACGACCGATATAAAATATAATAAAATTCGAAATTAATAAATGTGAAGTTGAACCCATCTTTGACTCTCATTTAGTATCTTATTAATTCAATTATGAAATCCAAAATAGATAATTATCAATTTGTAACTAAAGTGGACTTCTTTCTAATCTAAGCCATAATAATTACAATACGATTACGATTATAATATCTATTACCGTCCGGGTTGGTGACCAGTTATGAGTAGTTGATCGAGGAAATGGACTCTGAACATGCCACGCACCATCTAGATTGCAACAATATGTATGCAGTATAATTGAGATCTGTGAATATCTAAACAATAAGTGGTCTTGATCACAGGATATAGGATGCATTTTTCACGAGAGCGATCGTGACAACGAAATCAGAGCTAGCTGGCTGATCAAATAAGTACTGTTAATATCTAATCCAAACCATGTATGACTGTAAGCGAAATCGACATGCACGGTTGTAAATCGATCTCACGTATTTCTTATTATACACATTCAAGATGTTGTGTATGTGTTAAGACCGGGAGATAAGGTTTCACCAGTGCCAGCGAGCTTATCACAAGGAACGAAAAGGGCCATATAGAAATCTGTCAGAGAATAAAAAAAAATACCGTGAATCATATGTATATATTTTAAACAACACATATTATATTAAATAAAAAAGTAATTGTAATCTTGTTATTATGGTATAAAAGAAAACATAAAATCTACCATGCAACTCATAACACAAATAATCTCCATATGTTAGAACGCTGCAATTAAAAGGTATATAGCCACAGTGCTGACAAAACATTGTGGACAAGGGGGGCTAGAGGGCCATTCTGGGCTCACACGTAAATTGATTGGTCTTTAAAATGGGAGTATAAATATATTGCTAATGCTTAAAATGTAAGTACCCCATTATTTAAAATTATAAGATGCATTAGATTTGTACACAGTCTTTAATATTATATTTTGATCTTAATTTTTTCATAATATATTATTACCGACTATAAAATTAATATTATATAAAAATATTTTCAAATATAAATCTAGTGATACTCGTGTATAGCACTGAACACATAATTTTAGTTTAATTATTAGTTAAAATTTTAAATATTGACTTTAAGAAAAACAAGAGTTATATTTTTAAACGGATGGAGTAATTAGTAGAGGATTGAGTCCTTTGATTCGACATCTAGGGACATTGGCGTATCGCTGAATCTCATCAATAAATGGTGTGTGGTCCTATGATTGTTTTCAAGAAATTCAGGTCGACTTGACCCATTCATTTGGTGATGTCTCCCGTCACAGACAATAATGCAAAAGTTCTTCATTCAACCACGTATTCAAAGAATTATCTGTCCTAAATTATTTGCTTCTAATACAAATCGGTCATGCTTTAGGGTAATATCTGGGCCATACATACTACCTAATCTTCATCGGTGTTTATTTTCATAATTATATGGTTGGATATGGTACAACTGAGCCTACATATCCATGTTATTGTGTGCAGGCCTTACTTATATGACTGGAAATGAAACTTCAGACTAATTTGAATTTGTTTCTGAATTTGATATGGATGGGTCCAGCTGCTAATTTGGAGAATGCCTAATTTATTAGACTACGCTAAAAGCGTTGCATGTTTGTATCCTCTTCGTTCTAACCCTTAGCTGCACTAGAAGATGATATGAAGCTATACCCACCCCCCTTTTGTCCTATCCATGTGTTAATAATTTTATTTTTAAGTCCCTAAGTCTTCTCTCTTTTTTCGATGAAATCCCTACCCTACACCATGAAAAATAGGGTTGCAGATTTCTAATAGAACAAAATAAACTTGCATACCTAGCAGCGTACCCATGATATATCCTTCGGACAACCAGTAATATTGCTTTAAAGTGAAAAAACCCTAAGTAATACTTTGCTACACTGTTTTGAACTAGCATGCGTGGAGAGCTAGTCGGTAGAGAGATACTCTTAAAGACAATAGTTGGCATGTAGCACACATTTTAGGAGATGGCCATTCTAGTTTTTACATATGTTTGGTTGTTGGATGAGGGTGAATAAGATGGCCACTGCACAGCATATTCTATCAAGATGGCAAATTTGGCCGGATAAGACCCTCTACCTTCGCTAACCTTGTAGTAAGTGATTAGTGATAGTTAGTCTATTCTAGTATTAATTAGTAATTATCCTATCAAGATTAGTGTTGACTAAGGATAATTAATCTATTTTGGTGGTAATTAGCACTCATTATAGTAAGTTTAATGATAATTAACATATTTTATAATTAATTAACAGTTAACCATGCTTATTTCATCTACCCTCATCGAAAAGAAATTGGGGGATAAGCGATGTTGTTTTTTAATGCGCAAGATATGGTTCATGTCACGTAGCTCAATCTGCTTGGCGACGTGTCTTCTTTGCTTTCATTATTGCCCCCCCTCCCTCCCCCCGCCCGCGTAATGCCAAAAATATATTTGAAAATTGGCTTATGGGAGTTCCTAGGTCCCAAAAAAATAATTTTATTTAGGGCCAGTGCACTATATTGGTCAATTTGGTATTGCCGAAAAGTTTTTTATAACAAAAAATGGCTAATCTCATGCAGTTTATTTTCATGTCTACCAGCTGCCTCCACTCTTGTCTTTGATGTTATCACATAAGGAGGAATATACTATGCGCAGTAGTGATACACTCTTGGAATTGATAGCCAAGAGTCTTTTATTCCGCTTGGGATGGCGTAGTACCTATAGAATTATTTGCTAGAATCTATATGATTTGTGTTAGCCTTTAATTCAGTTGGTCAACTTTTATCAGGAGTTGGGGAGTTGTCCCGTCACTTATTTTTTCTATCGACAACAAACCTTATTAGTTATATGCCTATTGGTATAAGTCGGAGATGTAAACCATTTCCATTGTCCGAAATAATTCACCTACCCTCATCTATCCAACTAAAAAAATTGGCTCATCCCATCTACCCAAACAAAGAAAAAAAATTTGAAAATATTAATTTTTTTTGCGTTTTGCAAATATATACGGTCGAACGGGGGAGTAGCAAAAATATTCTTCCTCCGCGGCGTCGGGGCGCGGCACCGCGCGGTCCCGCAGCACCAAAGAGTGGCACCACGCGGCCCCGAGGTGGTGCTGCGTCGCGGTCACGCGGCACCATGCCTGCACCGCGGTGACTGCGGTGCCGCGCTTTCGTTGCGCGGCACCGGTAGCGGTACCGCTCGCCGGTGATGTGGCTGCGACGAGTGGTACCACTCTACTGCCGCGTGGCACCGAGGACCTCATGGCGCTGCTAGCGTTGAAGGCGCGTGCTGGTCAAAGTGCGCCGGCGAGCACACGCGAGTGGCCAATGCGCGCCAAGCTAGCTCAATCAAATACGTCGCGTTACCACGCGCGATTGATCTATTCATTTTTTTTTCTTTGAAACGGGAAACATTAGTCTATGTCAGCATGCATATGGAAAAGCTGCCCTGATCTGTGTCACTTGAGTCAACAGTCACCACTCAATTTGGCAAGTGCGCTGGGTTCTTATCCTCCGCTCAAGATTCCTCCATAGACCATAATTAAAGATTGTCCCCGGCAACGCCAGCGAGGTGACGCGCTACCGGCACAACATGTTGACCCAGCGGCAGAAGGAGATATTGGCCATCTAGCCGTCACGAAGGACGCCAAGAGGGTCAGCGAGCTGCACCTTCGCTAGCGCCATGAGGTCCTCGGTGCCGCGTGGTGGTAGGTGGTACCGCTCATCACAGCCGCGTCGCCGGCGAGCGGTACCGCTACCAGTGCCGTGCAACGAAAGCGCGGCACCATGGGGTAGGCACGGTGCCGTGCCCCAACGCCGTGGAGGAGGAATATTTTTTCTACTTTCCCGTTCGACCATATATATTTGCAAAATATGAAAAAAAATTAATATTTTCAATTTTTTTCCCAAACAAACACCTAACTTAGATTGCTCCATCTCTAAAGCATGAATGGCTATATTCTACCTAACCTTGCTCATAAACCAAACGAACCCTTAACTGCCATCCTGCTCGCTGCGTACCGTGTAGTATCAAGCATAAACCACGCGAGCACAAAGAAGATGCTCGAGACAAGAAATTGACAGAACCATGTGAGGATTCCATCGCGCTTGTCAGCACCTCCCCATCGTCGTCAATCGATCAACTGAAGATGACGCACCTATATATATCCAGGTTTCACCTTACCGCGATAACCGTGGGGCGGTAAGGGTATTTACCGTAGGGTTTAATGAATTTTATTTAAATTTAAATTTAAAAAAGATGTAAAAAATTTAAAAAAATTTCTACAAGTAGTACCTAATTTCTATTAATATCTAGTGAACAAAGTTTATGAAAATGATGAAGTTTACTTCATATTTCAGAGCTCCATCAAAATTTAAAAAAAAAAGAGATGGATTGGGATATAATTTCTACTTTGTTTAAGTATAAAAATGGAACAAGATTATGAAAAAAAATATGCAATATTACATTATTTTTCTAGAGATATCCATAATTTTTCTAAATTTTCTATAATTTTATAGAATTTTTACTACGTTTTACATTTTTTCCTTAATTTTTTTTTCAGCTTCAATATACCGCGGTTACCGCGCGGTAACAGTGTATAACCGCGTGGAGTTCAAAATTTTGAAATACAAATTTGTTGTGGTTTTTCGCGATTATCGCACCACCGGAGGACGATAAACACCCGATGGTAGGGTGAACCCTGTATATCCGGTTCCACTGTTGGTTGTTGCAGGTCCGTATATTAGCTGTCGATGCCACTGCTGTGAAAAACGAAATACGGTTATCGGACCGAGAGGGTGCCACCAAACGATTATTTGAAACACGAATGATTAATCGGAATTATGCGTAAATTTAACGTTGGTGTTAATATATGTATACAAATGATAATACTCTTTGTTTTGGAGATATTTAAATGCCTAACATTGCATAAAATTGATGTATTTATGTTATTATTAATTTGAGCAACCATAAAAAAAAAAGTCTTGAAGGTGTCAAAGACTTACAATTCCACACCAAATGATAAGTAACTAGTTCACTTCATTTTTCATACATAAAACATAAAAAACATGCAATAAAATATAAAATGATAGTAAACATACTTACATGTATGCCTAGTTAGTTGCCAATGATAGAAATACCAAGCATGTAAAATCAAATGTAGTCTAAATGGGGTAGTTGTTGTGGGCTGGACTTTCCTAATCATACAGATTATATGTGTGATTAGACGAAAAAGCGGATGATTAAACGCTAAATACGGTAATTTAATGTTCATAAACGCAAACTGATAACCGAATCACCGGTACGTGACCTTTTCCTACCGCCACCGATTAAACGGCCGAGTCGGCCCTTTTTCACAGCACTGGTCGATGCACGCGGCACGCCCCTACGCGTATATCCGCGGCAGCGGCGGAGCATATCCGCGCGGTGAAGGGGGCGTTGCGAACTACTCCAGCAGTGACCGTAACGCCGAGCGAGCGTACCCGTCAGGACTATAATGCGGACAGCGCGGAAGGGACCCGTTGTGGAATTATTGCAGTCCCCGCACACGGGGGCCGACGGGTAGTTGTTGCTGGATCGGCTTTGGCTTGGATTCTGTCTTTCATAGGCTTTGCTGCGTCGTGCGTACACCCTCGTGTTCTGCACAGAACACCCACCAGCTAGGCTGCTTCCCGTTTCTCTTTTTTCATGTTTCACTAAACGAACGATCGTTATGGAGTACTACTTCATACAATTTAACTAGCTACAATAGTACAATGTATGGATGGGCCATTATTTTGTGTTGTGGTTTTGTAGGATTCAAATTTTATAGGATTTTTTTTTCTATTTGACCTATTGAAACAAAGGAACGGAGCCTCCCAAATCCTATAAAATTACTAAGGAATAACTCAATTCATATAAACTTTAGAGAAAAGTTAGCAAAAGCTGAAACCTCTTGAAAAATTTCTTTTAAGTCTATTTTTCTCATCCGATTTCAGTGTTTTTTTTAAGTCTATTCAAACAATCATTCCTGTGTTTTGTAATCATATGATTTTCATTTGCATTTTTATCAAAATCATATGTTTCTTCTGTTCCTCTGTTTCTTTAATCCTATGTTTCGAAAGAATCCTTAAGACTTCTTTGAAACATAAGATTCTCAAAAGACATAAATAGAAAAAAATATAGGATTAGAATGTCATAACCCCTTAAATCCTAAGAAAAGAAAAAATAAAAAAAACTACACAAGAAACCGTTTGAATGGAGCATATGAAAAACAAAGGATTTGAAAGAGAGATAGGCACGAAGAAAAAATATCATGAGGTTGAAGCTTATGCCAGAAATCCTCCAAAATTCCCATAAAACATGCATTCTATAGGAATTTCAAAGAAATTCTAGAGGCCCAATCCTTTATTCTAAAGGGTCTCTTAGGAATTTTTTTCTAAAGGATTTAAATCTTTTGATATTTTTTGATTTTTTTCAAAGAAGCCCTTAAAATACGAACTGGTTGAACGGTGTGGACAATGTTTCTCCCCTGTTCACATCATACTGCTCTTAGCATTGAATTTTGATTTACATCAGATATTATCCTGATAAGATATTATTCATTAATCATGTGGCAAAGAGCATAACCCTGTTGACCACCACGTTGGTATATACTGTCCCTACCCCAAAGGCCCAACCTTCCATTGATTCATAAGTACGAAACCAACTATGGAGAACAACAGCCGAGCGGCGTGATCGAATCGGCTCCATGCCGCCTGCGCAAAGAATCCAGTTCGGTACCTGACGTGGATCCTTGCTGTTCCCGTGTCCCAACCAGCAGGGTGGACCCACTGCCCGTCCCCAATTGCCTCATCCGCGCCCCAGCCGGGCCCACCTGTCGGACCCACCACCGCCACCGCTGTCCATTCGCCACGTCCTGGGTTTATATATAGGCGGTCTTTGCCTGCCTGAGTGGACCGAGTCGCAGAGCGCCGTTGAGCAAACAGCTTAGGTAGCCGCGTACAAAAAGATCTGCTAGCCTGTGGCGATCAAGAAGCCAGGAGTTTAACCAAAACACGTCATGGTTACGGAAGACGGCGAGATGAGCCTGTCGAACCTTGTGCTCGGCTTCTTCGAGGAGGCTGAGAGGGAGCAGAGATGGCCGGAGAACGGCGACGAAGACGACGAGGGCTCCAGCGGCAGCGGCGCCGCCGAGAGCAAGGCCTTCTGGCAGAACCAGCACTCCCAGCTGCATGTAAGAATCTTCCCCTCTTCTAGCTTGGCAATGATACGTTTGCATTCGTCAGGAGCAGAATTATTCAGAGCTCTCCTTCACTCCTATGGCCGTAATTTAACAACCACCACATGCATATCCACGCGACACTGATGTGATCCCGATATTTTCAGTTCAACTTGTTTGGTTTGGGCTAGCTGATAGATGAAATATCTTCCGTTTATGTTTCTGACTTGTGTGTACGTGGATGTGCAGGAGGCTTTGGCCAAGACCAGCCAGGTAGAGAGCAGGATACGGGAGGACACGGAGGAGGCCATCAAGAAGATGCACGCCGAGGGCGCCGACTGCTCCTGTGCGAGGCGGGCGGCGGCTGGGGACTGCCGGGCCTGCACGCTCCGGCACGTCACCGAGCGGCTGCGCGACGCCGGGTACAACAGCGCCATCTGCAAGTCCAAGTGGACGAGCTCGCCAGACATCCCTTCAGGTAATTTGGTTGCCTGCAAACTAAATTCAGACGGCACAAACCAGCTCAGCTCCATAAGAAAACGCAGCCACGGTTTGCCTTGCTCTGCTCTTGTGCCTGTGTGGTCTTGGACGTTTGCTATGTCGCACCAATCAGAGAGATCCTTGTAGTTAAGATTTGATCTTTCTGCGCCTCCGCAAGTACAACACCGCAAAAGTTTGTTCGAGCCACAAATCAGGATATTTTTTTATGGGAGTTGAATAAGGGGAGCATATTCGTATGCTTATAATAGTGTGCTCGCTTTACATGCAAGCAGTTAACAACCAGCAAAGATTGTTGGCACCATGGTCACATGACTCACATGGACAAGGCCATCCTACGCAACAAAAAATAGCAACAGACGTTTCCATAACCAACAGCCAAGCGAATATCAGGAACCCGTCACTGTCTCTATTATTTGTAGCTACGCTCGTAAAGTCGGAATAGATCCAAACTCGTAACATGAACTTGCAACAGGCAACTCACGAGTTGCCACGTCAACGTCAAACTCGCACGAACCAGAGGAATTACACCACTTTTAATTTGCTGCAAAACCTGCACGAGGTATCCCAAAATCGGCGCAACTTTGGCCGCGCGATCGCACCGATCGATCGAAACTGACGTGTTTTTTCCGCTCTCTCCGGGACGTGCAGGCGAGCACAGCTACGTGGACGTGGTGCTGCAGACGAGGAGCGGCAAGGCGGTGCGGGTGGTGGTGGAGCTGAGCTTCCGCGGCGAGTTCGAGGTGGCGCGCGCCAGCGCCGAGTACCGCGCGCTGGTGACCGCGCTGCCGGAGGTGTTCGTCGGCCGCGCCGACCGGCTGCGCGCCGTCGTCAAGGCCATGTGCGCGGCGGCCAAGCAGTTGATGAAGGAGAACAACATGCACATGGGCCCCTGGCGGAAGCACAAGTACATGCAGTCCAAGTGGCTCGGCACGCCAGAGCGTGCAGCCGCCGCCGCGGCGCCGGCGCCGGTGACGGTCGGCTCGCCGGAGAAGCAGACCAAGTTCAGGGCGTCCATGCTCAGCTTCGACTTCGCCCGGACGGCCGTGGAGGTTGCGTGACACATGACAATATATAACGGCATGCAACAAGAGAAGATCGCATGGCGGTAACGTTTACATATGTATATGTATGTATTCTGCGGGAGCTGTATGAGCTAGAAGAGTCAAGAGTGTACCAGCGATTTTAGGTTTTAGATGGTCAGTGTTCAAATTTCAGAGATCGATGGCTCAAAATTGAGATGTACTACTATCGAATTTCATGAGCCTGTTCTGCTGAATGACACCATATAAGAAGGGGACAAAACTGGGCTTCGCTGGTAAAGAGTAAATACAAGATGAGCCAGCTGAAGCGCTGAAGATATGAAATTATGCATGAGTAATGTCATGATTCATGAATAAGGTGCTCAGGGTGGGCATACATACCCTTGTTATTGGCAATTAAATCACTGTGGAGGATCGAAGAATGCGCTTTCAGAGACGAATTCGTAAGTTGTTCAGTTGCCAGAGGGGATGGTTTAAAACCATGCAGGAATATGTGGTGTAGGATTGTGCACTATTTCTAGGTGCGCAATAAGACAAAAAGACTTTATCCAAATATCAAAATACATTCCAGCATTTGCACATCGCACAACATACAGAAGGTGTTAAGGCCATAACTCAAAGCTGAATGAGTAAAACAAGAAACTTGCAAGAAAAAAAGGTGTAATGTTATTGGGTGCTGTAATAGCCTGACTTCATACAAACTAGTACGAAGAATTTTTACTGTTACTAATTTAATTTTTTTTTTAATTTACAAAACTAATTTTCGATTTGGATCATTTGCAAAACTAACCTCTTGCCGCCCTGGGCCACGGCGGTATTTAAAAACCGCCGTGGCCCAGGGCGGCGAATGGCATCCCGTCATCCGGGGCTAACGGCTCCGGCGGCCGTTAGCCGCGGGGAGGCCACGTGGATTCGCCGTCCTGTGGGACGGCAGCGAATGCCCCTAGGGGGCCGAATGCAAAATTGCATTCGCCGCCCTGGGGGACGGCGGTTTTTAGCATAGTGAACGGACGGTCCGCACAAGGATCGGACCGTCCGAATCCAGGGGGCCGCCTGCAAAATTTTTTTTTCTTTTTTTTTGATATTTTTTTCTCAACTAGCAACACGAGAATAGCAAAATCTTGTGAAGGTGCAGCTTAAACCGATGTAAGATGTGGCCTGTAGAAAATTACGAGTGTGCTTTAAAAACTGTGCTGAAACTTCGGACCTCAAAAACTTAATCTTCCCGGCTGAATTTCGTAAAATTTTTTTGGACAAACCCGACGAAGTAGGGGGAAGCGGATGTAAAATTTTCTGTAGATGTCCGTAGAGTACTTATTTGCCCGATTCCGAGGCCGTATGCGAAAGTTATGACTGTTTTAAGGTAGTTAGCGCACGTTACAACAATTTGCCGTCGATTCGGACCGTCCGATCGCTGTGCGGACGGTCCTATGCATTCGCCGCCCTGGGGGACGGCGGCGAATCCACGTGGCGTCCCCAGGGCTAACGGCGGCCGGCGCCGTTAGCCCCGGGTGACGGGGATGCCATTCGCCGCCCTGGGCCACGGCGGTTTTTAAATCCCGCCGTGGCCCACGGCGGCAAGAGACTAGTTCTGTAAATGATCCAAATCGAAAATTAGTTTTGTAAATTAAAAAAAATTAAATTAGTAACAGTAAAAATTCCTAGTACGAACGTGTACTGCTTCTTCAGAAGCCCAATAAGGCAAGAAGGCAGGCCTACTCTACCCCGTGTCAACGAAAGGCGGAAAGGCCGAAAGGGTACATTTATGAGTCCTTGTTGGCAAATATTCAACCACAAAACTAATAGCCTGTTTGAAGGAGCTTATAACCTTGTCTTATTTTCTCGTTTTCTATAAGTACGTTTCTCAAATTGTTAAACGGTACGTTTTTTTAAAAATTTTCTATATGAAAATATCTCTAAAAAATCAAATAGATTCATTTTTTAAGTTTCTAATAGTTAATACTTAATTAATCACATGCTAATGACGTTCTTCGTTTTGCGTGCGGCTTATAAGCCATGAGAATAAGCCAATTCAATCACCTCATAAAAGATATAGTTCGCAACTTGCAAAGAATTGCATAGATACATTTTTGTCACTTGTATCAAACCGTATAACAGCCAAAACAAAAAAAAAAGAAAAAAATGGTGTCACTAGCGAAGCTAAACAGATGCTTATTGTTCTATAAAATCATGAAGACAAACAAATGTATTTTTCCTATATATATCAACACAAAATTTTGGCAGTTACATTCTGAGCCCTATCAGATTAGCATAGTTTGGAACGGAGAGGATTAATTACAGCAATTTTGGTGGCGGAGGTCCAGACAAATCATGATGGGTATGTTTGAGCTTCTGGACCCAGTGAGCTAGCCAATTCTTGTGATCATGAGTTCCCTGCAAGTTTGAGCATGGCATATTGTCGAGTGTTCCATCTCTATCAAGAACCACCTTAAATTTATCCAGTATCTGTACTATTTGCCAGAATTCAGGCCTTTTATCCGGTTGTGAGGTCCAACATTGCTCAATTAGAAGTCGTAATGCCGCTGGGCAGCTATTGGGGATGACCGGCCTCTCGTTCTGAAAAATGGAATTTTCGTCATTTTCTTTCAGAAAATCACAGAACCATAAGACCATGGAACTGAAAATGTATTTTGCTTGTTACTTCTGAAATATTGAGCATACAATGCAACTAACTGGAAACAACTGAACATATTGTATCTTATGAAATGACTCCCTTTGTTTTGAACAAGACAATAATCAAGGCATTGAAAATGTATTACTAATTTACTAGTATGCAGTACGCAAATAAGAACAGGAAGACGAGTCCATACCTTATCAAAAACAGCAAAAGCTGCCTGGAATGGATTCAAGTCTTCATAAGGCACTGACCCGGTAAACATTTCCCATAAGATAAGGCCAAAGCTGTAAACATCAACCTTTCGACCATAAGGTTTGTGCTTCATCATCTCTGGAGCCATCCATCTGAAAGTCCCAGTGTCATTTGCCAGAGGGTCACACTCTGCTTCTTCACAGGATATTCCAAAATCAACAATCTTTGCACAAAATTCTGAATCAAATATGATATTCTCCGGTTTCACATCACGATGAACAATTCCTTGCGAGTGAATGTAACCTATGCCGTGGGAAATATCCAAACCAATTGAAATAATCTTCTCTAAAGGTAGAGATTTGTGCTCCTGCTTGTGCAGAAATGCTCTTAAAGAACCCCCAGAAAGAAACTCGGTGATGACACAAAAGACAGGTGGGCTACTGCATGCTCCGATCAGCTACATGAACAAAATAGCAAGAAAGATTTAAAGCACCGTTTATTATGATAAACTAACAAGGTGAAATCCAAGGAAGGTCATTAATTGTTACAAAATACTGCATTTTACAAAACAATACTACTTAATAAATCAATATAACCACGTAAAAATATGAATGACTGGCTATCTATATTTCTTAGTGCACATATAAATCAAACAATATATCTTATGAAATATCATATATTTGGCATGCATGACCACCTGGACAGTAATCCTATGTGTGCTGTTGCTAGAGTGACAAGTACTAATATTTGCACTTTGGAGAAAGCGGGACAGTAATCGGTTCAGCTGGGAAATAGAAATACATAAGCCACGAGTTACAGCCTTACATGTTAATTAAATGATTGCTCAGCTTATATAATAATTTATATATTCCATATCTTTTCAAACATGCTTGACAGTTGACCCAATAAACCCTGCTAGGATCTAAGCACAAATAGTCCAAGTAAAATAGCGCGAAAAAAGTACAGGATCAGTCAATAGAACAGTGCTAACTACAAGCAATTCCTCGGAAGACATTAGAACAGTGCTAATTCACAAACAGTCAAGACTCCAGAATTGAACCAGGCCAATCGAAGTTCATGAGGTTACCTTGATGACATTAGGATGATGGAGTCGGGACAGTGTGGTGACCTCCGTGTTGAACTGCTTCTCAAGCTGCGCGGCCAGCTCTGCATCTTCCTCGTCCTCAGGTTGTCTGATAAACTTCACGGCGACAGGCTGCTCCTTGTAGATTCCATGGAACAACCGGCTGTGCGCCCCGGACGCGAACCTGTGCCCGATGAGCAACTGCGAGCGATCGACGGTCCATTTCTCCAGCACCTCCAGTGCGGCGACCTTCGCCCTTCCATTGTCAAAGCAATCCTTCTTATGTTTTGGCTTGCCATGAGCTTTCACCGAAGCGAAGGCAGGAGGAGGGCTCCTACTCGGTGCTGGTGGAGACGAAGGCTTCCGGCGTGGTGGCGGGGTGGAAAACCTCTTGCTCGACGATTTAGCCTCCCTGAACACTTCGGGAACGTCACGAGTTGGGGGAGGGGACCTTGCTCTCTGCTTCAGCTTCGGCTTCGGCTTTGGCCCCTCGCCGGCAACCTTGAGCGAAGAGCTGCGTGGTGCAGCATCAGCAACCGGCATTTGGTTCTTGCTTGGGAAAGGGACAGGGCTAGAACACGCCCTCTGCAGCCTCAAGGTCTTCTCATCAGGATGGAAGGAGAACTCAAGAGGCCCAGGTGTGGCTGCCTTCATTGCATCTTCAGCCTTGTCATCCTGCTTGGTGAACACTTCTTGCAACGGGTGATGATCACTGCGCTTCTCTTGCTGCTCTGGTTTGGCGTCCGAGGAAGACGAAGTTGGCTTCGTCTCCGACGACGGCTGCGCATTCGACGATCCTGTCGTTTTTGGAACGGAGGAATTCGCCGAGCTGGTGGCCGAGAGCCTCGTTCTCGGTTCCAAGTTGAGGCCATGGAGCATGAACCCTGAACCGGGCCCTCTCTGCCTCCGCGCCGCGCCGCGGTTGAACTGCTCCACGAATGCACCGAACTGCTCCCTGCCGGAGTTGGACCGGACGACGGAGTGGGAGAACCTTGTCCGCCGCACCCACGAGTAATCCTCCTCGTCCATCTCACGACCACACAAACAGATGATCCCGGTGCAAACGGATGAGGTGGGGAGGATAGAGCTGGATTAAAGAAACCTCGATGAGAAAAACCCGGATCCTAGAACATCCCACAGCTCATTGAATAGGCGCCACATTTGCAACCTCAATCTCGTATAGGGATTTCCAATCTTGTGCCCTGCTCGATTGCTCGAACTTGACGAGCAATTCCACCAGATTCCATGAACCGGTTCCCGCCTCCTGAGTCAAATCACGAACAAAACGCCCTTAATCAAAAACAGCAAAGCAGGAAACCACCAGGCAGGAGCAGCTGTCTATAAAAAGTCGAAGAACAAAACGAAAACGAACGCTTCGATTGGTCAAACGACACGTTTTGTTTAACAGAAAAGGATGGACGGATCAGACGACGAACCGTGCAGGCAAGAGCAAAGAGGAAGAGAAGAAGAACGAAGGCGTTCAAGAAGCCAAGAAGCATCACATGCAGGAAAGCGGAGGCGAGAGAGGTGTGAACCAGAAGCAGGTAGCGCAACTGGTAGATCGACCAATAATTCAAACCCCATTCCACGCCTCCCCCGCCTGACACAACCGGTAACGAAATATCGAAGCGCGAGAGGACGAGACGGCGTTGCTTGCTTACCTGCTTAGGAAGAGAAGGCGCCGGAACCCCACCCGGCGGCCCGGCTCCCCGCTCCGGCCAAGAACGCGGAGGAAGCAGGCAGGCAGCGACGGCGTGGGCAAAGTCGGGCGGAGAAAAGGAATCGACGCGGCACGGGCACAGGGGAAAAGGCTCCCGCCGCGCGTGGCGTGGGAATTTTCGCGCTGAGGGGGGTGGGTGGGGGCGAGAGAGAAAGAGAATGTTGCGGTGGCGCCACCGGACGTCGCGATCGGTAAGTGACGTCGCGATCGCTTACCGATCGAGTCGAGAGAGCAACCACGACGAGAGGCACCAGATCCTATTCCAATCCTCCCCTTCCCCCACCCCCACCACCTCAAATCTAACTCTCCCCTGCCCGTCTCGTCCCACACCAGAAAAACGGGCACGAATCTTCCCCGTCCTTCTCGCCCCCGTTCTCTTTTTCCTCTTTTGCGTTTATTAGCTGGAGTCGTAGGGTTTACCTGGAGTGCGTGTGCTGTAGCCTGTAGCTTTAAAGGGAGACGAATCCGGGTTGTGTTTTATAATGGATAATTATTGGAGACGACTTTGGATTAGAAAAGGATTGGACATTGGGAAAGACGAAAGAGGGCTAGACTTGAGATCGAGACGGGTGTTTCAATAAACTTTCGGTTGCCATGTGGATATCGTGTAAAGGAGTACATTTGCGGACTACGGTGTCGGCGTAGCGTGGCATGGTCCGTGGTCTGTTTCCCTACGCTATTCTGAGTTTTGTCCCTGACCCTGTAGGGATCGCTTTTGGAGGCAGATTTGGGAGATCCCTGGGCCTCTGACTTAGGTAGGGGACCAGGATGGTGTAGGTTGTGGATTGCATGTGTTTGGCGCTTTGGATCCGGCTCACCTCATCGCGAGTCGTCTTGCCACGTCGCGTCGAGTTTTTCTTGGTGTAGGTTATTTCGGCACGAGTTTGCTAATAGCTTAGGAGGTTTTATCCATGGGACGACTCACTAGATATCGGCTTTGATTTAGCTGTCCACGTCAGCAGAATCTAGCGTGAGGATATATATAAAAACCGTTTACAAAACAAACGACCATCTTAGTTTGTACACGTGGATCAGGAGAGTAGACAAAGTAACGTAACCGCCTCTTTGTTTGTACTGGAAGAGAGGGATGGAGGAAAAAAAATGCATGGACATTATGGAAGGACTTATCCGGAGTAAGAAATACATAGATAGTTGACAAACTAATACTACAACTTGTAGTACCTACTAAAACTGGACTGCGTTTTATTGGTTTAATAACTCACGTTGGCCACGGCAGCACCGCCGTGCCGTTCAACTGCTCACGTTGACCCAATCGCTCTCGGTCGTGCACATGGGCTGTACTTGACCGTCGACTGGTTGGATAATGACCATCGACGAAACAGTTCGTTTCATGAAAAAGACATTTCCGTTTGTTTTGTTGACCAAATACTCTCTCCATCTAATAATATAATCATTTTTAGATTATTTAAGTAAACATTAAGACCGATGAGAAAAGACTTTAATATTCCTTATTAATGTAACGCCTTGTTTTCCGGGCCGCTAAAAGTATTTTAAATAAAACCTTAATTTCTAAAATTCGATGTTTTTTTGTATGCCTAAGGACTAAAGTGTCGAGATCTCAATTTATCCTCCTTTGAACCCCAAAACTTCCAAGTCAATTTTCCTCCAAATTCCGAGGCTCGAATTTCGAAATTCAAATATCTCCCTCTAACCTATCCCAATTTCCTCAAAAAATTCGATTTCGAAATCCTCCCCAAATTCCCGATCCAAATTCTCATTCAAATCCGAATACTGGAATTCGAGTTCCCAAATTCGAAATTCCTTTCGAAGCCTTTCATTGAAAACCGCCGTACTTTAATCCTCCCAAAAGAAATTCAAATTCTCATCCGGACCTCCCTTCTAAAAATCCCAAAAATTCCCCATCCCAAATCTAAAATCAAGTTCAAATTTTCCGTGAATTCCCTCTCTATTTCTTTCTTTGAAATTCCATCCAAATATTCAAATCCATTTCAAAAAATATTATTATCATCCAAATTTCAGTCAAAAAGTATCTGTTGGAATCTCCACAATTTTGTGAACCCAAATTTCAAATTTTGAGAATTCAAATACCCATCCAAAATCCCCAAAAACTCTCTCCTGAAAATCCTTGGAAAATAATAAATGTTACTATTCCATCTGGGCCACCATTCTCCCTCTCGGCCTCTCCTTTCTTCTCTCTTTTCTCTCCTCACTGCAGCCAAGGAAGCCGGCCTACTCGGCCTCCTCCCCCTCCCACCGCCTCTGGCTGACAGCCGGGGCCCATGCGGTAGCCACACGCCTGCCCACCGCGTGGCCGTCGTCTTCCTCACTTGCTCATCAGCTGCTCAACAAAACGCCCATGTGAACCAGACGCGCCGCTGTCGTCTTGTTGGACGCGGCCGGCCTCCTCCGGTGACCTAGGCCCTAATCAGAGCCGCTCACCGTGTTCGGCTTAAACAATTAAAATTTGTTTTGTTCGCCTGAGTTGTGGCAAAGCAATTTGCGGACAGGATCGAGGTGAAAGCCTCTTTTCAGCTACACCTGAATCAACCCACACTTAGAGTTTTTAAAAATGTTTTAAAATAAAATATTTACGAAATAAACCCCAGCCTTCCTTGGTGGCATGCATAACTCACTTTTCCCGTGACTTGTTAAGTACATAAGTACCCAATTCATTTCTTTTTCTCCTCATTTAGGAAGAGTGAAGTTGAAGTGAAAATTATGGTTTCTTTCTTAATCCCAAACCGTTGCTTGTGGATTGGGTTGTAACATACCAAAATTTTGGATTTCGAAATTTGAATTGAACTAAATTAATAAAAAGCCCTCGAAGGGAAAATTTTATTGTTTTTCTACATGAAATCAAAATAAGAGGTAAATTGACTAGATTTAAATTTAAAAGGGTACGTTGAAACCTTTTATAGTTAAATTTTCAAGCTAAAAACTCGCCTTAGATCAAAAGATGAAAAATACAAAATACAGCTAAGTAATTCATAGTGCAAATCCCAAAAAGACTTTTGGGTCAAATAAAAATGGAATTAATTCATCCAATTATGCATAAGAAATTTTGATCGAGTTAAAATGCTTTAAGGTTCCTTGCAAAGAAATTTTAAGAATCAATTTACAAAAATAGAAAATGCAACGCACCTAAAAGGGTATAAATAAAAGTTATTGCATGAAAATGTGGAGATAAATAAATGCATCATCATTTCATGTGCATAGCTTTCTTCTCAATGTTTTTGGCCTTTAAAGTGCATTTCCATAATAGGTTACATGTGCATTTGAATAGGCCAAGGAATTTCTAAAAATAATTGGTGCAGCACATGTGGGCACCTCAGAAATGCATTATAGAGAGTACCTACTATAACAACGCGAACTCAAACTATCTAGATGGATGAAATCTCGAATAAGAACCAAATAAGTACATTAACCATCCATCCTCATCGCAGACTTGTCATAATAGTTACCCGCCTACAATACAAGTCCAAAGCACCGAATTCAGAAATAAAGAGATGTTTAGAGAGTTGATTCACCAGTCCGAAAAGACGAAATGTGCCCGTCAAACCACACGAAGACGGTGACCAAACACGATACACATTTCTGCGGACATGGTCTACGGTTAAATCAACGTCCATGCATCTCATCATTTCTAAATTCTTACTGATGCGAGACTAGCCCAGGAAAGTTCTAGTCCCACACGTTCATCTAGCAAGTGATATCCAGTACATAAGGCATCTAGCTAGTCCAACGAAAGTATAGATACAAGTACATATTAACTATTAATTACATAAGCCGTACAGGCTGAATATTTAGTCCATCGAAAGCTTGGCTACACAAACCCTCAGGCAACCGACTAAGGGTAAACCCTTAGATAGGACCGTCCTGATCGATCTGTTCATCCCCACAATCATCAAACATGTCCTCATCTCCACCTGTATATGAATCTATAGCAGCATTCACAAAAACAAATAGAACTCAGTACACAAAGTACTGGCAAGGCCACAATCAAACCTAGTTATACATGTAGGCTATAATCAAGGTGAAGGCTGTATGAGAGGCTAAATTTTATTGCGTAAAGCCAATTTTGTTTCGCAATAATTTAAAGGAGAAGTTCATAAATTAGATTGCATAATAAACTAATAGAGTAGTATCATGGCATCCCTTTTCATGAATAATAATATCTTCATTGCCCTTCTTGACAGCAAGACTATAATACAACTTTGTACGCCATCTCCTTTTCATTATCATATCATCAATCACCAGGTATAAATCAGTAAAATTCTTCATCATCCCGTCCCATTTCATAAAGCATTTTAGAAACATAAATCTATACTCAATGGACATAACCATGCCGCTCATGACCGTGAGCACGGCTAACCGATTAGTTTTGACTCTGCAGAGTTTGTACATCGTTACCCACATGATGTGATAGAAGCCCAACGGCTACACTCTAGTTTATCCGGTACCCGTCGGTACCACCACACTCTTCACGTTGAATGCGGTCTAGAGGTTATAACACAGCTTTTACATTACCCAATATTTAGCCTTGCACTAGCACGAGGTGGGGCGCTACCCCAATGCCGTGGGTGGCGGGCCCACGCCTTAAACCCAGCGCCGTGGCGGTAGCCTTTCTGACTCCCCACGAGGCACACAACGTTATATTGGACACGCTTAGACGCCTATGCCATGAGGTGATCACAGTCCCTCATGGTTCACATAGGTAGCTCCTCTGAACAGCCCTACAGTACATTCGTAGGCACTGCCCTTACTACTCAGCCTACCAAAATGCAAGGCTAAATACTAAGTAACTTAATCTACTATGGCTATCCCATAACTAGCACATGTGGTTGTACTGTTTAACATGAGAATATGACACTGAGTTCGGTCCTTAAGCAACCCAGGCAAAACACTCCCCCTATCGGTACACAACTATCACATATGTGTACCACTTGCTTGCCCAAGTTTTAAAACGGTTTTGCTTCGGTTTTAGTTCACAAATATCACGGATATTCATCTCTGATCAGAAGTAAGTAAATTCCCTTTTTAAAACATAATTAGATAGCCATGATATATTTTGTAAATAGCTATGCATGTCTAAGCATATATACCAATGTATACCTTATAGCAAGCACTCAATAAGTACTTCTACCCATCCTAGGGTTACAAGTAGCAAGTCATCAACATTTCAAGGTTGGTTATGCAGGAAATGGGATTAACTACCTTTGCCCACATCTATATAATTTACATAGCCAAATAACAATGCAAGTTGAAATAAAATCATTTATAATCCCAAAATTTAGGAGCAATATGTTCAAAGGTAGTGGGATTCTTGCCTTGGTTCAGGTCTACTTCGGGTTCTTCAAAATATTCTACCTCCTCGAACTCCAAAGGCTCTCCTTCTAGTTTTAAATTTTAAAGTTAACACCAAACCGATAAATAATGCAAAAATGCAAAATGCTCTAACATGCATGATTTTTGTGCAGTGGCTTGGTACTGGTTTTATACTCTCTTTGGTGGAATTATTTTCATTTTTGCGCTTACAATTTGTGAGATATGATTTTTACGATTTTTATGCGTCCTTTTGGAGAAATAACATGTACTGATTATGTGCGGCCTAGATCTGTGCAAGCTGAGTTCATAGATGGAAAGTATACAGTTTTATAAGAATTACAAAATTGGTTTGACATTTTTCTGAGTTATAATGAATTTCTTATGAATTTTCTAGTCAAAAGTCCCATTTTTACTCTCATAAATTTTTAGGTAAATTTTCTGTACAGAAAGTGCTACTTTTCATTTTACCAGATTTTAGAGGATAAACTTACAAAACCAACAAAACTGGTTTCACCCAATTTGGAGTTGTAATGAATTTTCAAAGTTAAATCCATTTTCAATGTAACAGAAAAGCATTTATTCATTTCTTTTATTTTTCTGGATTTTACAAAGGATGGGGTCCACATGTAGATGAAACAGAGCAGAGCAGGCACTGAAGCATGGAGCGGACCGTCCGATTGCAGTTTGGACCGTCCGGCGAGGTGGAATATAGGGGCACAGCCACAATAGAACGGACCGTCCGATTGCAGTTCGGACCGTCCAGCCAGGCGAAACAGAGGAGGACTGAGCCGACGAGCTTCTCGGCGGCGGCGACGGTGATGGAGGCGTCGGCTGCAGTTGGGGCCAAAAGAGAAAATTCAGAGGAGTCCAAGGCGAAGCCTTCGGTGGTGGTCTCGTCACCGGAGGTGGCCGGAATCAACGGCAAAAGCGGCGGAGGCGGCGGTCTCTTTCGGCATGTATATGGAATGCATATGGATGTCATATTATAAGTTAAAGCGATGCATGCATGCGGTAACGGAGGTGCCAGGGATGCTCACTGAGGGTGTTGCGTAGCTCGGCAAAGCTAGAATGGCGACGGTTGCTCCGGGAGAGGTCCAACGGCGGCGAAGTGCCTCGGGTAAACGGCGACGACCGGATCTGGGCCAGGTAACAGAGAAATGAAGTAGGCATCACCTTAGTGAGTTGCTGAGGTGGGTACAGACGCGAGGAATCGGAGTTTGACTCACCGTGGTCAAAGAGAGCAAGAAGGGGGCACGGTGGCCGGCGGAGAGGAAGAAGGCGTGGTTCTACAGTCTCGGGACTCGGCTGCTTCTCGTGCTCTGGTATTGAGCTTGTCTTGAGTTGGCGATGAAGCTGTCCAAAGATTAGCTCCTATCTTGCTTCGGTCAGGGAGAACGCGTGCATGCCACGGCGGCGGTCGCCGGAGCCGAGTGCACACTGCGGCGTCTTCAACCTAGGAGACAGGAGGAGTTGAGTGGAAAAATGGATCAGGTATCCAGAGTCAATCACGTTCCCAAGTCTCAGTTGCAGTGAGGCTCACCGGAGAAGAACAACGGCCGTCGGGATCTCGCCGGTGCTGAGGAAGAAGGCGGTGTTTTCAGAGCTGTGGTGGTTTTCACCTCGGTCTTTCCGTGGCGGAGTGAGAGAGAGTGGTGAGGAGAGTACAATGGCGAAATGGCTCGGGTTGCAGTCGACTTAGCCGAGGAGAAGGAGGAGGGCGCGCTAGCACCGCTCTGTGAGCGCATCGCCGGTGGCCTGGCGCGTGTCCGCGAGCGTGGCAACAAGGTTCTGTAGGTGGGGCCGGGTTGGAGAACATCAGTGACCGACAGATGGGACCCACAATGGCCGGGACCCACTCGACAGTGGCAGAATAGAGGGAACATCTTCTAGAGAGTGTGTTTAATGAAGTGGTTGAGAAGACCACTTGAGCTGGCATTTTGACTGAGTTACAGTATAGGTAAAATTGTAGAAAATTTACTGTGGGCAGTGAGTGATAATTACTAGCTCTGTGCCAAAATTCAGAGTTGTGAGACTGGTGGATTTTTCCTGATAATTCCTCAAAGTTCGGCCAAAGATTAGTCTTCCCTGTCTGAGTCAGTAGGTTTTGTCCTATTATTTTATGTGCGATTTTTGTGAAGATTGCCCTGAAATTTTTACTGTAATTTCTTCACAATCTAACCCAGGTTCTGGTGGGTTTTGGTGAGGAGGTGTCTGATGGATTAGTTCTGGCAAAAATGCCAAGTAAGCTGTCTGCAGATAACAATTTTCCAGATTTTACTGAAGTGAAGGTATTTATTCGAGACATTTATATATTTGATAAAATCCAGTGAAAATTACAGTGGTTGACTGAGATGGTGTATTTTCTAGGGTAATTTTCTCAGATTTTTATTTCTCCAAAAAGTTCCCTTATGAATTTGAATTGACCATGTGATTATTAGTTTTTCTTCACAAGAGAGCAAACATAGGTCTCCATATATTCTGGGTATGTTACAGCACAAAACAATGGAAAAATTCCTATAAGCACTATACAACCCATTTAGTCTACTATAAATATTACATGATTTTATCACTTCAATAAGTCCACTAATAAAATCCTTCAAAACAGCAAAACTAGTTAAAATAAATTGTTTACTTCTTATTTTCACCAAATGAAAATAAAAATTAATCTTGCAGTGACCTTTTACCAAAATGTGTACCGAGATGTACCCTACAACCAGAAAATTTGGCTTAATTTAATTCTTAAAGAAACCACATGAAATGGTAAGTGCAAGACTCTAGGGAACTAAATGGACTGGAAAACTCTGGGTTGCAATGCCCATTTCATCTTTTTGCCACATTAAAACTATAAGGCTTTTAGCTTTGAGACTTTGCAGATTAGTAAATCATATGTCCATCTATTCACATAAATTTTACTGACCATAGAAAGCATCTTTAAAACGGTGAAAACGTAAATGGAAAACAGCTAGTTGGCACAGTTTCCCACACTTCGTCTCTAGGAGATTATTTCCATTCTATCACTGCCATGTGGGCCCCATAGTGTTGCTGGGCCCATCTGTCAGCTGTGGACACCGCCCAGCTCGTCCACAGCTTTGGAACGTGCAACACGCGTGCGGCCACGAGCAGGACACCACGACACCACCTCATCGAGCGCCATCTCGCTAAACTCGAGATTTAATCTCTCCCTTGCCCTAAACTGTGTCGCCTAACCTCCCTCTTTGCGTTCTAATCGACCAAACCAAGAGAGGAAGCCCAAGCCGCTCTTTTCCTCCACCTTCTCGTCGCCGACCACCGAGAAGACAACGCCGCCCAACGCCAACGAGCCGTGGTCATCTCTATCTTTTTCACATTACAAGCTCTCCTCTTGATGCTTGATCTAACCCTACCGTTCTCATTCTATTTCATGCAACGGTTCGCCGGGAACGCCGCGTCATGGACATCCCGGGAGTGTTGCCATGGCGCTGCCGCCGTGACAACCACGGCGTTCCGGCCACCGTGGAGCGCCACCAGCCGACCCACCGTGCCACTGATCTTGCCTCCTCGTCAGCTCCAAGATGCCCCAAGAAATAGCCCTAACCAACCCCTAACAGAGGAGAATGGCCATTGTCTTCATCAATTTTGTTTTTTTTGCGCTGCCACCTGAGTACTCCTATCCCGGTGAGCCCTAGCCTAATTCCTTGCACATGCACCATCCCCAGGAGGCTACTAACCCTGTTCATGCCTAGATCTCAAGGATAGTTGGCTAGATAGAGTGGCCGGCATCATTCCAAAGATGAACCATGCCACCGTAGAATTTCGTCACCGCCGGAGCCTTTCTCGACCTCGCTGACCCCGTCTTTCAGCTTGGTTAGCTTCAACATGTCCATTAGTTACTCCCTCATGCATCATTTTAGCCAAATAGAGCTTTTAAATCCATATTCATTTGTAGCCCAAACTACACCACCGCTTGCGCCACCGCTGCGCCTAGCTCCAGTCACCTCCGGGCACGCTGCTGCCACCATTGGGTGCGCAAGAGAAGTCCTCTACATTTTCTCTTTTGGCCGCATCATGAAATTCCCCTCCGTTCGTCACCGGCAAGGCCAAATATGGACGTCGCACATGCTGCCCTGCTTTGTACAGAGCACAAGGGCTTCATTTTGAAAATTTGATTAAGAACAGGGTTCACACTGCAAACAGCCTCCTCACAGACATATGGGTCATGGACTATGTGATCACATTATACATTTGAAAATGGGCATTTTACAACTCCTAGACAGAGGTGAAGCCTCTGGTTATTTGTGAACCAAAATGAAGGAAAATGTGATTTCAGACTTGGGCAGCAAGTGGTGCGCATATAGAGTAGTTGCACACTAATAGGGGGAGTGTTCGCCTGAGTCGATTAAGGACCGAACTCTATGTCACCCTCTCTATTGTTACAGTACAACCATATGTGCTGATATGGGACGGCCTTAGCCTATTAAGTTGTATATGCGTCTAACCTTGCATTTGGGAGACGGTTGTAGTATGAACTACTCTTGACGATGGTTTATAGGAGCTACCCATGTGCGTGTGTTAAAATTTTTACTGGACCGGAATCGTCCCAGTGTGTGTTCTGTGAGTGGGTTGCTTCTCCACTTACAACATGGGGGTAAGCATGTCCAATACAACGGTGAGTTCCATGTGGGTTGTTTCTCCACGGCATCACGGTGTTTGGCTAACCATCGGGACGACATTAAGAATCTAGATTTAGTGTGGATTCCTACTCATCGTGCTCATGCAAGGTTAGACAAATAGACAGTGTAATGGCTTTCGTTGTGACCTTTAGACCGTATTGAATGTGTAGAGTGTGGTGGTGACCGACAGGTACCGGACAAACTAGAGAATTCACATCATATGGGCTAAAGTTTATACAAACTTTACAGAGTCAAAACTAATCGGTTAGCCGTGCTCGCGGTCATGAGTGACATAGTGACATGTCATGAGTATAGATTTATGGTTTTTAAAATTGGGATTGGTGATTTTTGATAATTATGATGCTTATGAATAACTTGTTGCCGAGGAGGGCGGGCAGCAAGTATAATGATGATATTATGATGATCACTTTATTTTACTTACTGTACATGTTCTAACTGTTTTATTAAAGACTGTTGCAAAAGATTGTGAACTAAAATTGGCTTTAAGCTTTACGCAAAAATAAAACTTACAAATAGACTTATTTGACTTAGAGCTTTGCATGTATTGTAGGATTGATATTGCCCAGTACATTATTTTCAGGTAATGTAATGATCTTGCTTGTATTACTGCTGGTTAACTTGTTGTAGGTTGAGTGATGTGGGATTTAGACATGCTTCCGATGAACTTTAATTATTGAGCCTATTGGCATATGCTGTAGTATATCTATTTATTTGTTTCCTTATACTTAGTATTGATGCCAAGGCTTGATGATGAAAAGTATAATAGTTAGTACTTTCCTAGGAGCAACTATATATGAGTACGAGTTTGAACATCTTATATTGATCACACCCGAGTTTCCCTTTAACATAGCCACACAAAGATATACCTAAGAAAATGTCCCAGAAAAATAATTTAAATTAGCCAAATAATTAATTAAATGTGTGAAAATGCAAAATAATAAATTATCATAGCTAGGAATATTTTTCTTATATTCTCCTTGCCAAAATGCAAGGAACTAAACAGGAAATTTTACTGGAAAAATTTTTAGAGCAGAAAGTATTTTTAAAAAATCAAAACGATTTATCGAATCTAAATTCCCTGCTGGAAAATCCTTGCTTTATTTCCTTTCTTTCTTTCTTTCTTTTTTCCCTTTTTCTTCTCCTTTCCTGGGGCCGCGAACCTGCACGCCCATGCGTCCCTCACCCCCTCTCACTCGCCAGCTGGCCCCACCCCTCGACCGCTACACTCCGCGCCGACCCCTTCACCCCTCTCACTGACATGATGGCCCGGGCCACACACGTCAGCTTCGTCCTCAACCTCCGGCGAATCAGCCGGAGGGAATTCAAGCCGCCCAGTCCCGTCAGCATTCCGCTTGTCGCCGCTCCCCCTCAAAGCGTCTCGGCTCCGAGTTCAGCTTCAAACCACGCAGACCGAAGTCTAGTCCAATTATCCCCACCTTCTCCGCCCTATCGCCCACGACACGGTTGAATCGCGCCACTAAGCCGCCATGGCCGCCGCCCTCAATCCCGGAAATTGGGGCCAACGCGGCCATTGATCTCTCCAGCCCAAGTCCTTAAAAACCTTCGCCGTTCTCCCCTCCTCACTTCCCCCTCAGTTGCCCACGCTTGCGAGTACCCAAACCTCCTCCACGCCGAGCTCCCGAATCGCCGCCACGCTCCGCCCGACTCCAGTCGCACGTCGCGCGACTACCACGATCGCCGCTCGCTAGCTTCACCACGCCCCATTGCAATCTTGTCCAGTAGTCAGCCGCCTCGGATTTCCATCGGAAATCCATCCTCTCCACCCCTTTCGGTAAGCCTTTCCGCCGATAGCTTGCCGTGAGATTTCCGTCCACGCCATGTGAGCGTCTTTTTCTCTCCTAAAACGTTAACACGCTTCGCTAAGAGATCCTCCACACCTCGTTCGCGTCTCCGTCATTCGCTTTGAACCACCGGAATGCGTACCGACGTCATCCCGAACATCATCATTGCCACCAATCCGCCAGGCAGGTCTCAACTCCGTTCCACCGACTAGTTCTGAGCTGTCGCCGATTTTTTTGCCTCGGCAGATCAGGGCCGCTCGTGCACCTATGTTCCGAGGTCGCCGCTATGGGCGAGGAACTACGTCCCATCCGCTGCCGTTTTGCGCCGTCCTCTTATGCGCCACTGACCCATGGGGTCTCGCCTATCGAACGCACAGCCGTCCTCCCGTGGGTCCGCTGACGCATTAAAACCCTCTTTGTCAATGCGCAATAAATCGTTTATATGAAATTAATTTTGTAATAGGAAATCACAATAAAACTTCAAAGAAGTTCATAACTAATGCAGTGACATACGACTCTGATTAAGTCGAGTGGAACAAGTTAGATTGTCATTAAATCCAAGAAAAAAATTAGCCAGAGAATTCATAAAAAATATTTTTCAGTCATGGTTCTGGCTTGCCTCATGTACTGTTTTTTTTAATTGTTTGATGAGGTTTCGCTATAGAATCCAACGCCTTCAACTCTCCCGTGTAGGTACGACGAAGAGTCGTCAGAAGGGCTGGAGTACGTGATCGAGCCGGAGAAGCAAGGCAGATAGACACTGTAATCTTGATCATTGTACTACTTTTCGTCAGTTGCCTTTTTGTTTATTAAAAACAAAAGCATGCATGTTTTTTAGTAATTTCATGTGGTATGGAGTGATTGACCCTTATATAGATAAGATTAGCCTTAGTTGTTGTAACCTTTTGTCCTTGTGCACCTGGGTACAAACATGATTAGATATATTAATCTTTAGGTGCTTAGCCATGCTTAGAAACTATTAGTTCACTGGGAATTAAATATAATCATTACATTCATGGGTTCGACTTCTATGGTTGGGAAATGCTTAAACACGTTGGGACATTAATTATATTAAATTACTAAAATTTTGACCCAAATGGTAGGCTGGGTTGCATCGTTTTGCTGGTCACACCCATAGCAATTAAGGAACTGATGGTTCGCACCAGGAGAACGCAGCAACGCGGGAACCCCCTTGGGCAATTACTCGTACTTTCCACAAGCCAGCGTGGGAAACGGCTGGGGTCGTGTAGCGTACGCGTCTCTTCTACTCCGCTCCTAGGCACCGATGGTGAGGATGGGCGTGATGGAGTTGGGTCGGCCCGGGGTGTGAGGGTTGATCAGCCTGCTAGATCCATGTGCGCGAAGAGGGGGTAGCCTGGCCAATGGTCCGGGGTGTCTGGCGCAGTGCAACCTCAGCTTGGTGTGGATGGTGGGAAGAGGTTTGCATGAATGGTCCTGTCACGCCACCCACGGTGTCGTGGTGATGACGCCGGCACCCGAGGCGAACTTGTAGTGGCTGTTCTGTGAGGGA
>RYFJ01001963.1:0-195762 GCA_003991445.1 Oryza meyeriana var. granulata
AGCATATCGCCTGTATTGGCCTCGACTCTGTACGGTTGGTTCGGGTTCCTTCGCCCCAATCGGCCTCTCTTCTGGTTGGCCCCTTGCGGGCGCTGTTGCTGATACGGACACCGTCGAGCCAAGCCAGTGCTCTCAGCCTGGACTCACGCGTGGCGTCCACTGTCGCAGCGGTGTCCTTTATCTTCAAGCTATCCGCTCGCGGCACGCGCTGTCCATGGCCCCCTCGCCCCGATATAAAATTGGCCTTGCTTCCCCGCTCTCTTGGTCGGTTGCGCATCAGAACTCTTGGCCTCTCTTCGACGCAAACCGCAGACAATGGGACAGAATCTTCATCAAATTCCTCATCCACGCAATCAAGTCGACAAGATCCATCACGCAAGTTGAACAAATCATCGTTCCACAGGCGTCACCACAGAAGGAAAGATAGAAGGTTACCTGGTCCCGGCCGGAATGAACTATAGGCAGCAAACTCGCCGGTTATCATCTTCGTGGCAACGACCCCTTCGGAGAAGTAGCCAAACAAGTATCAGTTTACTGCCCCCTTGTCCACTGTCTCGCGGGCTCACCCGTCGGAGATCGTTTTACCTCTGAAAGAGCCCAAAGCCGAAAGGCGCCTTTCAGCTTCACGGCTGGACGCGCCTCGCAGGAACGACGAAGCCACCCAGGGCCCGGTCAAGCCGGCCCTTCTGAGTCATCTATCTCGTCAGCAATATGTGTGCCTGCCCATTCTTCAAAGGTGGCTCCAAGACGCTGGAACACCACCGGATATTTTGTTGATCAGTAAACGGGCGCAAGAAGGAGCTAGATGGCACAGTAAAACCACTCCTTGTGCCAGCCTTCAGAGAAGAATTTCAAGGGCAAATCGATATATGTTTTCTTCCCATCACTCCTTAGTGAAGGCCAGCCCCCCCAATCACACTGATATTACTCTTGGAAGGCTGGGGCTTACATGGAACCAAGTGTCGCAAAGAGGATGAAATGGGCTCAACACCCAGAAAGCACTCGCAAAGAGTAACGAATATGGAGATGCTGAGGAATCGGTTGGGATTAAGTGCACCAACCAGCAGATAAAATCAAGGATGCGGGCGGAAGAAATCAGACGAACGGAAGACACAAGCCCCGATCAAAGAAAGAGGCGAAACCACCGTTCACCAGGCGGGGGTTGGGGGCTCGACTCATCCCTGCCGCCGACCGCCAACGGATCACTTCTTGGCTGGGCAACTTCAGCTCGCTCTCCAACCGTTCAGCTTCACACGAGCGCAATCCGAGATCGGCCAAGAAACTCCCCTGGCGCACCCCAGATTCGTCGTTATCGGCATGACTGGAGGTGTTGAGATTTGGGGGGAAAGCAAATTGGGGGCTTGGAATAAACGAAGAGGATTGAAAATTCGCCGAGTCCGGGTGGGGAATCGGCTGCTGCTATACCCAGCCGGGCGGGAGGCGAAAAGGCTAGGCGCGAAGGTGGAAGATGAAGAGATTGGTTGCTTGGGAAGACGATGGAATTCTTTTCTCTCTCCCCATCCTTTTATAGCCTGTACCGACTAGATGGGCCAGGCCTGCCAGTTGGTATTGGGCCGACAAGACATGAGTTCTACAGTAGCATGCTCTTGTGGCCGCCGCAGGCTGAGTTGAAATTATAGCGCTGATGCTACTAACAGGGCCGATGAGGTAAACAGATATGCTTCATGAGAGCCGTTATTGCTAAACAAATATGTTTGGGTATCTTCTTTATCCACAGTCCGAGGATATATCCTTACAAGGATCCACAAGCTGGTCTTCATAAAATTGGGATCAGGTATCTCTCTCGAGTACACCTAAACCACGCACATGGATTTATTTTTCATAAGTGGTACTTGGCCGACATGGCCTGGTCACCAGTTGCCCTGAGCAACATTTCCAGCCGACATGCGCTGAAGAGTCTAACTTTCGAGTAGTGTACTACTCGGGAGGACTTAAATCTTCATTCTCGCTGCATGAACGCGGATGAGTCTAACTTCTGGGTGGGGACGCCACTCGGGAAAGACTATAACACCCCCTTTCCGCTGACAGACGCTGAAGAGTCCATATACGAGTAGTATCTACTCGCAAGACTATAAACAACATTCCGACTGAATGAAGTCGAAGAGTCTATATACGAGTAGCCTACTCGGCAAGACTATAAATTATATTCGCGTTGACATTGATGCGAAGAGTCTCATATACCAGTAGTAATCTACCTCAGGGAAAAGACTCCCAGAGTTAAAAGATCTTTGACTTTATGTTTAATTGTCTTCACAATTAGGCACAAAGTCGGGGCGACCACCTAATAGGTGCGCCTATTCGGCGCACACTATTCATATATTTTACATGAAGCCCTTCATAGCTCTCCGCTGCGCTGACATGAAGCAGGACCGGGAAGACTTACTCGGACAAAGGTACTCGGGAGCTCGCAACTCGGTAACCTTCACCGTGGAGGAAGAGCATCGGCATCATTTGTGACTCAACTATGAAGGTTCAGGGGCTATGTGGGACCATGGGCCCCGGGTACCTCACTACAAGCATGGGCCACTCGGATAAGGATGGCCAGATCATAATAGAGAAGATAGCACCGGCTAGGCTGTGCCTTGTACAATAAGGAAACATAGCTTTAGTCGGATAGATTCTATTCTATAAGGAAATCCCTGGTCGTATCCGACTGGATCCTTACCATGTACCCTGTCCCCTAGATATAAAGGGAGGCAGGGCGCCCTATGGAGGGTAACCAGATAATTGATCACAAATCCACCTCAGAGGAATAAAACTCAACTGGACGTAGGGTTATTACCTCACATTGAGGGCCTGAACCAGTATAATCCCTCGTGTTCCTCTGCAATCCACGAATTCCAGATCGCGAGTACCCCCATAGTATTATGCCGGTGCAAAGCATCGACACCTGGTACAGAAGGTATCGTTCATGAAAGCCGATTTCAAAGAGGCGAAAAGGGATAAGTACAGAGAAGGGTTGTTCAGTACAGGTCTATTCATCGGATTCAGACGATGAGGAATCCGATGCTGAGGTTGGATTGGCGGAGTAGGCCAGGAACAAAAATCAGTATCATGCCATGGTCAAGATATGGGCAAGGAGGAGCGGTATGATTTCGATATTAGTTAAGCCGATAAATCTTGACTTGCTGTTACAAAGAGAAGCAGATACAACTGCCGCAAATACATGATTCCATCAAGCCGAAGAACTAAAGAAGAAAAGATATTGCAAGTGGCACAATACTATATCGCATCATACTAATGAGTGCAAGGTTTTTCGGTAACAAATTCAGTCGGCTGTCGAACAAGGCAGAATCAAATTTGAAGACAAGAAGCCGATGAAGATCGATGGGCACCCATTTCCCGTAAACATGGTCTATGCGGGATCATCATCAAGAGATCAGGCCGATGGAGCGAGACGTCAAAGGTATAAATCAAGGATTACTTCATCGGATATGATAGAGAAATATTCAAGATATGAGGAACAAAAGGATGAACCAGAAAAATATAATCCGCATTGGGACTGCCCGTTCTTCCGATTCTGCTGGGATCAAGGGATGAGACTGCCATCAGTTGAAAATTGCCCCGAGTGCAGCAGTATAGGGAATCGGCATGATCAGCAGCAGGGGTTTTCACAGGATCGGTCGCTTGGAAAAAGAGCATCGGTTCATAGCCGATTAGGGCCGATCCATGAAGAGTTCTTTGAAGAGGATGAAGAGGAAGTACGTGGGAAACAAGTCCAAAATCCTCAATGGTGCCCTAGTGGGATATTCACGAAAAATCAGAGCAACAGGAAGAACAGAGTCAAGATCAGGAAGAGGCCGATCATCGTCACAAGAAAATTAAACAAGTTTGGCGCGTGAAGAGAAAAGACGATGAACCTGATCAATCGGCCCCAGCAAATATGGCGTTCTTTTTACCTCGGGAATATAAAGCACTTTCATCAGATGAAGAAGGCGATGAGGAGATTTTTGCTCAATTGACGTTGCAACCCGATCAGGCCATATTTGATAGGCCTGAAGAGTCAGAGCATCGGCACCTAAAGCCGTTATATATCAAGGGCTATGTAAATGGAAAGCCGATGACAAAGATGCTGGTTGATGGGGGAGCAGCAGTTAATCTCATGCCTCATACCACGTTCCGAAAATTGGGGAAGACTGCTGAAGATCTGATCAAGACGAATATGGTGCTAAAAGACTTCGGTGGGAATTCATCAGAAGCGAAAGGCGTATTGAACGTGGAATTAACAGTGGGGAATAAGACATTACCCACCACGTTTTTCGTCATCGACGGAAAGGGGTCGTACAGTTTGCTTCTTGGCAAGGACTGGATTCACGCGAACTGTTGCGTGCCTTCGACAATGCATCAATGTCTGATACAGTGGCAGGGAGATCAAGTCAAAGTGGTCTTAGCAGATCGGTCAACCGACATTGCAATGACCGATCTACCAGTCTGGGAAGCTGATGGAGTTGACTGCCTATCCGGAAAAATATGGGAAGGAGACTACCTTAAGGTCACTAGCCAGGGGATACAGCCGATCCAGCAAGTCGGCTCTGAATTGTTACTCTGATGGGCTCCATTGAAGACTTCGAGGGGAAACTAGGGCAAGGATTTACGTCGGCCGATGAGTTGGAGGAAATTGACATAGGACCAGGAGATAAGCCAAGGCCGACATACATTAGTAGAAGGTTAAGTCCTGAACTTCGAGAAGAATTCATAACACTATTAAAGGAGTATCAGGATTGTTTCGCTTGGGAGTACCATGAGATGCCAATGTTAAGCCGATCGATTGTTGAACATCGGCTGCCTATTAAACTAGGATATCGGCCATTCAAGCAGGCTCCAAGGAGGTTTAAGGCAGAGTTATATGAGCCGATCAAAGCGGAGATAACAAGGTTGTATGATGCCAAGTTTATAAGGCCATGCCGATATGCTGAGTGGGTTTCTAATATCGTCCCGGTGGAGAAGAAAAATGGAAAATTGAGAATATGTATTGATTTCCGGGATCTGAATAAAGCTACCCCCAAGGATGAATACCCAATGCCGATAGCGGATTTATTGGTGGATGCAGCCTCTGGCCACAAGATTATCAGCTTCATGGACGGCAATGCGGGATACAATCAAATTTTTATGGCTGAAGAAGATATACATAAGACTGCGTTTCGGTGTCCAGGAGCTATCGGTTTGTATGAGGGGGTAGTAATGACTTTTGGATTGAAAAGTGCCGGTGCGACTTATCAAAGAGCGATGAATTATATATTTCATGATCTCATTGGCTTGTTGGTAGAAATTTATATTGATGATGTGGTGATCAAGTCTAAAAGTGAGGAAAGCCATATAGCCGATTTACGAAAAGTGCTGGAGAGGGCCAAGAAATATGGACTAAGAATGAATCCCAACAAGTGCGCTTTTGGTGTATCGGCTGGGCAGTTTTTTGGGTTTTATGGTTCATGAGCGAGGAATTGAAGTTAGTCAGCGAAGCATCAGAGCCATTAAAACTACGGAGCCACCAAGCAATAAGACAGAGTTGCAGTCATTGATCGGCAAGATTAATTTTGTGAGATGATTTATATCAAATTTATCAGGGAGAATTGAATCTTTCACTCCGTTGTTGAAGTTGAAGGCCGATCAAGAATTTGTGTGGGGAGCAGTACAGCAGAAGGCATTTGACGAGATCAAGAATTATCTGAGTTCCCCGCCTGTTTTAATTCTGCCGCAGAAAGGAGTGCCGTTCAGGTTGTACTTGTCAGCCGATGAGAAATCCATCGGGTCTGTTTTAATTCAAGAGTTTGAAGGCAAAGAGCGAGTTGTATTTTATCTGAGCAGAAGGCTTTTGGATGCTGAAACAAGATATCCTGCGGTGGAGAAGTTATGCCTGTGCTTATATTTCTCGTGTACAAAGTTAAGGCATTATATCCTATCGGCTGAATGTACAGTAGTTTGCCAGGCCGATGTGGTCAAATATATGCTGTCGGCTCCAGTCTTGAAAGGGCGAGTTGGTAAATGGGTTTTTGCTTTGACAGAGTTCGACTTGAGATATGAATCGGCTAAAGCAATCAAGGGACAGGCGGTGGCCGATTTCATTGTGCAGCACAGAGGGGCTCACGAAGATTATGTAGAGCTGATCCCATGGACTTTGTTTTTTGATGGATCGATTTGCAAGCATGGATCTGGTATCGGCTTAGTTATCATATCGCCTCGGGGGGCAAGTTTTGAGTTTGCTTTTACAATCAAGCCTTATCGGACTAACAATCAGGCAGAATACGAGGCGGTGCTAAAAGGACTTCAACTCTTAAAGGAGATCGGGGCCGATGTTATAGAGATAATTGGCGATTCTTTATTGGTGATCAAGCAGTTGTCTGGGGAATATAAGTGCAGGGATGATGTTTTGAGGTCATATTATGAGGAGTGTACGGATTTGTTAAAGGATTTCAGGATAGTATTAATAGATCATATTCCCAGGGAGCAAAATTTGGAAGCCAATGATCTTGCGCAGGTTGCTTCAGGGTATCGGCTGAATAGGCAGGTTGAGGTTGAGATAGCCGATATTGACATCCAGAGCAGGGCCGATGACTGGAGACAGGAGATAATTGGTTACTTGCAAAATCCGTCGCAATCGGTTTCCAGAAAAATTCGATATAAAGCTACTAAATATGTGCTGCTTGATGGGGAACTGTATTATTGGACTTTTGAGAGAGTTCTGCTTAGGTGCCTGAATTTGGAAGAAGCCAAAGTGGTTATGTGTGAAGTGCATGAAGGCGTCTGTGGGACTCATCAATCGGCTCATAAGATGAAGTGGTTTTTGAGAAGAGTAGGATATTTTTGGCCGACGATGTTGGAAGATTGCTTCAGGTACTATAAAGGATGTCAAGATTGTCAGAAATTTGGAAATGTACAACGAGCACCAGCATCGGCTATGAATCCTATCATCAAACCGTGGCCGTTCAGAGGATGGGGGGTTGGCATGATCGGCCAGGTTTTTCCTCCATCAAGTAAAGGACATAAGTTCATATTGGCGGCAACAGATTATTTTATCAAGTGGGTAGAGGCGATTCCTTTGAAGGAAGTTACGTCCAAGGAGGTGATCGAGTTTGTGAAGGAGAATATTATTTATCGGTTTGGGATTCCTCAGACGATAACCACTGATCAGGGGTCTGTCTTCGTATTTGATGAGTTTCAACAATTTGCTGCCAGTATGGGAATCAAGCTATTAAATTCGTCACCTTATTATGCTCAGGCCAATGGATAAGCAGAAGCTTCTAACAAGAGTTTGATCAAGTTGATTAAGCGGAAAATTGATGAGCAGACGCGGCGATGGCATACTACATTAGCCTATTCACTATGGGCCTATCGGATGGCATGTCATGGATCTACTCGGGTGCCACCGTATCAGTTAGTATATGGACATGAGGTAGTTTTACCGTGGGAGACTAACATCGGCTCTAGGAGAATTTCTTTGCAGAATCAGTTGACAGCCGATGATTATTATAATTTGATGACAGATGAACTTGAAGATTTGGCTCAGAATCGGTTAAGGGCGTTGGAAAGGATCAAGGAAAACAAGGCTAAGGCAGCTCGGCATTACAACAAAAAGGTGGTGAATAAATCGTTTGCCGAGAGAGATCTTGTGTGGAAGTTGATTTTGCCGATTGGGTCCAGGGATAATAAGTATGGAAAATGGTCACCTAATTGGGAAGGGCCCTATCGGATTAATCGCTGTGTGCCTGGTAATGCCTATGTATTAGAAGATCTTGACAGGATGGAGTTTGCTAAAGCACTTAACGGAAAATATCTCAAGAAATACTATCCTAGCGTTTGGATCAATTCTTAAATCGGTTAAGTGTAGCCGATTTCTAAAATAGTCCGGAAAGCCGATGTTTTGCATCGCCTAAAGACAGCCGATATCGATCGATATCACCTTTAGATCAAGCAAACAGAAAAATTATCAAGGGTGAAGAAAGCGGGCAGCAGAGCCGATCAGGATATATTACAGCACAATTAGTGTTTCAGGAGGCTATCGATCATTAATTTACATGAACTTTTAGATCGTTTCAATTGCGTGCAGGCGGATTTGGTTAATTTCATTGATGGCCCGGATGTTGTCTTCATCGGAGCCCGGGATGGTTTTCAAGTTCTTGCGCCGATGAATGACTTGACGCACCATCGCTGCGACCTTAGCCTCTTGGTCTTGGATGGCTTGCGGCAGGCCGATAAGCTGGGATTCTGTGGCTTCAAGATCCTTGCGAACTTTTTCAAGTTCTACCAGCAAATCGGCCTCCTTCTTCTTCAGTTGATCTAGCTTGGGTTGGAGCTCTTAAGGAGCAGCTAACATGTCATCAAGTCTTTTCTTCTCTATCTGGGCTAGCAACCGATCGGCTTGGATGTCTTCGGTAATCTTCTGTTGATCAACGCGATCGGCTATGCGTTGTTTAAGCTTGATGAGTTTAAACCTATGAGACTCCAAGTATGCTGCAGGGGTTAGCGCATCAACTAGTTCTTCGGGCAGATGGTGTTCAATTTCTGCAAGTCTTGCTCGAATAGGCCCGCAATCTTCCACCAGCGCATTGATTGGGTTGTCCAGCCGATTGTTGATGCTTGATAAGTAATCGCGCACATCGGCTGGGAACGACGGTTTGGTTGCTGCGCTGGTGGCTGGTTCGTCTTCTACCTCCAGATACTTGCCGATGTCAAAGGAAAACAAATCGGCTAAGGACTGCAAGATTGGCATCGATAAAGGATCAGTAGAAGGTTAAAAGTGAAGTATGGGCATGAAGAGATTACCTGAGGAAGGACATCGGCAGCTCGGGTGGCATCGGCTTCAGTGAGATGAATAGGATGTTCTTCGGAGGGGCCGATGTCAGCCGATGGAATAGGAGCAGTTTCATCGACGGCTGGAGGACTTGGTACCGAGAGTGGGGCAGCTGAAGAAGCCATCGGCTCAGTGCTTGGAGGGATGTCGGAAGAAGGTTGAGGTTCTGGAGCCGATGACTCGAGCTGGAAAGGGAACTAGTAAGATGAATAAGAGCGGGTAATAATATTGAGACTTGGCGCATACCTGAGGAGACGAGGGAGCCGATGTTGTTTGAGGAGAAGATGGCGTCGTGGCAACGGCGTCGGCACCGGTTTTCTGCTTCTTCAGGGAGGGGCGATGCGCTAGCTTCTTCCGTTTTGGTCCTATCGGTCTAGGCGCCTTGAGGAGAGCCGATGGAGATGGAGCGTCACGCCCTAGCTTTGGAGTGGCCGATGGAGGTTGATACAGAATCGGCCGACCGCTGTTGCTTCTTGTTGGGGACTCGACGCTGGCATCCTGCGAAATAAGAGTGAGAGATGATTGGAGATGATGGTTAAGGCTTGTGGGTGTTACCTCTTCATCAGATTCGATGTACTCGGTGTCAAGACGGGAACAGTAGCAGGTGGCCGCTAAGCTGAATAAATGCTTCTTCCATTCTGACCACCATCGGACAAAGAGCTTGGTGTTGGCAGTGCAGATGTACACCTCGGTGGCGGTGCCTAGAAGAAGAGGGTCTGTCAAAGTCCGCATCCGATCATATTCTAGGGCGTTGCTGACGTTGCCCCGGGCCTGAAGTTTGTCGATGAAGAATAGGCCGATCGGAAGCTGACCAAGGCCAAACTGGCGGGAGCCGACCGATGGATGGTAAAACTCATATGAAGGCTGCGATCGGCCTAGAGAGAAGCCAGTTGGCAGCAGATGGGGGGTGATGGCCGATAGGAATATGGCCTTGGACTCATTATTATCCAAAGCGTTGAGTGGGTCGAAGTTAGAAGGCATCTCAAATGACGATGCATCATTGTATGCGAACCAGAGAGTGGCCTCCCTGGTGAAACCATAGTAGAACCCCTTGAACCACTGACTGAGTCCAGTGGGGGTTATCTTGCCGCCAGAGAGGGCCGATGCAGCTTCGCCCATGGAAACGCATTGGCGGTAAATAGGGTCTTGGTCTTCTGTGTGGTCGGCTGGAAAGGATTGGTTGAGAAGAGAAGTCCCCGAGAAGGCCTTGGAGGTGTAGACATTGAGCCAGAGCTGTACAAACCACCAAGGACCCCCGATATGACCGACGGGCTGGCCGGTCGATAGCTTGGTCGCCACTTGGTGAAGCAGGTGATAAGTGGCACCAAGGAGGAGTTGACCCAAGGGGATCTGTTTCCGATCAACCAAGCATTCTGCCAAACACTACATGTTGATCATTGGACCGAGGGTTGCGCCACCAAAAACAAACCGCTCCAGCCATAAGTTCAGAAAAGCAACATGTTCCCGGTCATCGACCGATCCAGTTCCCTTATTGTGAATGGATATGTACCTGGACCAGCCGCCGATGTTCTTTGCTTGGAGCCGATGAGCAGGTTTGAAGCGGAGCTTGAAGGGGTCGATGTAGCTCGTTGTGTCAAGACAAGTGAGCATGGTCACATCCAGCAAGGTGGGGGTCATCGGCCCGTGCCCGAACAGGAAGGCATTGAGGGCATCGGACCAGAAGTATGAGGCCGATGCGAGCAGGGGTTCATTCCTTTCCATATCGGCCAGAGAGAGATTGATGCAATGGCCGATATGTGATTCTTCCCAGTAGGTTCTCTTCGCAGCCGATACCCTGGTGTACCAATCTCTCCACCCGGGCAGTTTGCTCGGCCATGACCTGAAGTTGTTAGTCCAGTCGCTGACCAGCATGGCCGAGTTCTTGAAAGGGATACGCTGGGTCTCGGCGCATATGAAATCGATGGGATCTTCGCTACCCATGGGGCCATGGTAGAAAAAGTTTGGGTAATCGGCGGCCGGGATCAAGATCTGGTCTCTAAGATGCTACAGTAAACAAGAACATAACGAAGAACAGATGAAGAACATGGCGGATTGGATGCGTCTAGGCCACAAAATCGGGAGAAATAATCGGGTAGGAAGAGTACCTCAGGAACTGCAGATGCCGATGCCATCGCGAGAGAGGAAGAAGATGCAGGAATCAACGGCCAAAGAAGAGGGCTGCGACGGTTCGTCTGGATTCGCTGGAGCTTGTTGAAGCGTTGGAAGATGAAGCGGTGGTGCTCTGGTGATGTGAAAGTGTAAAAAAGGGCTAGGGAGACGAAGCGTTTTATAGAGATATGATGACCGGGCGGGAATCGAGGCCGTTGGCACTGTTTCAAACAATTATGGCAAGTGGGCTACCTTGGGCCGCCTCGGTATGGAAGGAATCTAGAGGCCCAAAATGAAAGAATTTCGAACTCCTATAGGAAAACTCCGAAATTGGGGGCCATGTGTTAACGCCAAAATTTGGTAAGGCCCTATGTCAGATTCGGTCAAAGGGGAAATTGCAGTTAACTGGCGGAAGTTGATCCAGAGGAGACCGATTCCGGGAGGGAGCCGTGAAGACCGCTGTTTGGTAGTTATTTACTGTACCTATTAATTAGACAAGTGTTTATCTTTAGGAAACCTGACCTCGTGTCCGGTCAGGCCTTGTTAAAAGTTTTCTGTTATAATTAGGAAATCATGTACCGTGTCCAATAAGGACTCATGTAACTCAGGGTATAAATACGTACGCCCGGGGACCGTGTAAATTATCACTCGATCAATACAATTTCGGCGCATTGCCACCCTTCCGACGGGATCTTGCTTCTCGAGCCGGGCTGCATCGGTTAGGTCCGACCTCCTACGAGAGGGTAAGTCTCGTCACCCCGGCTACCTATCGGCTAGGACTTCCTCGGTTAGGTCCGATATTGTAGTCGGTTTATGGTAGTCGGCTTACCATGATATATTTATTTTATCTATGGCTGCATCAGTTCAGTTTGATCTCATAGATTAATTAGGTATATCACATCACGCGTGCATAGATCGTATCGGCTTATTGGGAGCAGTTTATCATCAGTTTGTGCTGCATCGGTTAGGTCCGACCTACTAAGCTGCTAGTGATAAATCGTTCCTGCTAGGTCGATATTTTATGTGCAAGCGTCTTATCGGGGTGTATAGCCGGTAAGTTATCATGTTTTAGCATCACGATCGCATCAGATCTATCAGCCTATCGAGATCTCGTTATTATTATCAGTCTGTGCTGCAATGGTTGGGTCCGATCTACTAGACTGGATAATAACGCTACCCTTAATAAGCCAATGGGTTCTATGCGATGTTATTATCGGAGTGCTTAGCCGATAAGTTGTCCCGTATTCGCATCATGATTTTCCAGAGCTTGCATGGGAAATGAGACAGACCAAAGATCATGTTTACGTAGCAATATGGTATCTCCTTCCGATTTCCTTTTGTTTTCCTTCCAATTTAGGATGCCAACGTTCCTAGCCACCGTCCAGTAACCAATTTGTTCGTATGTTGAGCCCATCGTAGGCGACAAAGCTACATTAAGATCGATGACGGCAGATCAAGGTCGCTCAAGTTGGATCAAGGCTGATGACGCCAGATCAAAAGGTCAATTTTGGATTAAGGGTAGGTGATATTATAGGACCAATTATCTTTGAGTACATCATCTACACTTATTACTCGTGGTCCACATGTACTTATTGTTGCGGCGTTGAGAGGCACCCTCCTTGATGGATGGACCTTCCAACTGTAATCCGAGCAATGCGAGACACCATAATATGAAATACTAGATTGCGTAGAGTTAAAAAAAAAAGTAAGAAAAGTCCAACAGCAGCATCTTTGTTTTGCTTGCACCGAAACATATACCGCTATAAAAAGATCTAATTTCTCTATTGGCTTCACCCGTTGCAATAAATAGATATTTTTTTCTAGTATTGTAAAATTTATACAAAATATCTCGTAGGGATTAGGTAATTGGCCCGCTGTTCCCGATGTCCGACGTTTGACCGAACAGGCGAACACGACTACCCGAAATATGGAAGGCCGAGACTCGCAATGATAGACCATTCTGATCGATCCTCTGGACTATAGGTGCCAGATTGAGAAATACAGACGAGTAACCGCGACTATTACCATTTACCAGCGATTGAAGGCTCGTTTCAAGAAAAACCGCGACGATTACGCCCATGACCTGGGTCGCACAGCTTGGGAAAATCCCTCTTGGCCCAACTTTAGCGGCCCGCACATTCTTCGCATTCCTGTTCCCATCAGCCCCACACGTACTCTGAGTCTGGCCCAACTAGCATGGGCCTCACGTATTCCACAATCCCAGAAAGTATGGGCCCCATGTATTCCGCAAGACCTCAATCTCCTTCTGGCCCAACTAGTTTGGGCCGCACATGTCCTGTATTTCCCGGCCTAACTAGTATGGTCCGTACATAGCCCAAAATTCCATTCTGGCCTAACTAATATGGTCCACACGTCGCCCAGAATACCGTTTCGGTCCAACAAGCATGGGCCGCAGGTAGCCGTTCCGGCCCAATTAACACATACCACATTTGGGGGTTATAGAGAGGAAAAAGTTCACTTTACGTGTCTCAAGTATAGATCAAGTTTACGTTCAAGTTTAGTTCCTTAGTTACAGAGCATTTTCTAACTTTTAAAAGTAGTGTAAATCGAGTCTTTTGGTAGTATTTAGAGTAGTTTTAGCTAATGTGGTGTCTACGTAGCTTGTTTGATTTGATCTTCATTCTATGCGGTATTAATACGATGCTTGGCACTGAAAGCAAAAATATAAAATAAAAACACTAATAGGATCCACATGTCAGGGTGTTTGGTTAGAAAAAATTAAAATAAATATGTGAGTCCCCCATGTCAGAGGGACCGACATATTATCCCTTCTCTTTTCCCGTGGAAGCTCGCCGACGTGCCTCCTCGCCTTCGAGCTCCTCCCCGGCGCCCGAGGCCACGCCGCCTTTCTCTTCCTCCACGGCGCAACGACATGCACGATGGTGGAGATGGCCGCAGCGAGAAAGGCGAGGGAGGATGAGCGGAGGGGGATGGGGACAATGGTGCTCGACGAGGTGGTGGAGGCGGACCTCAAGATCTAGTGCGAAGGCGGCGGTCATCCCTCCTCCGCATCTGGTGGCGACGATGGTGCTTGGGGAGCGGGATCCGGTAGCACAGTCGAAAGATGGTGGCGGCTCGGCGGTCGGTGATGGTGGGTGATGGCGGAGATGGCCGACAACGGCAGGTGATGGTGGAGTTCCCCGAGCCAGCCCCTCCGCCCATCCCCGGGTTGCCGCCGCCACAATCTCGTGCTCTTCGGCAGTTGCGTCGCTCTCCGGTGGGAAGTTCGGCGGGGGTAGGGTACCGTCACGGAAAGGGCCCGGGTGGTCGGAAAGGGCACGGCCGACAGCGCCGGCCTCCTCGTCCGTCTCCAGCTCGAGCGGCGGCGCCTGCTTCACCACCACCACGTACCTGCCTGGGAGCAAAAGGCCAGCCACCGCCGGACTCGGGCCTTCCCTGTGCTCCTCACCGGACTTGAGAGAGTAAAGGGACACAGGGATGACTGACCTGTGGGCCCACTATTTTTTTGTTTTTTTCTAGCTGGCATGTGGTCCCGTTGAGTTTTTATTTTTTTTATACCATGTAAGCGCAAAATAGCTGCCATGACACGAGTCATCACACTATATGAACGTCATGTCGAATAAAATCATAGTGCAAATCGTCGAGTGACTTATTTTTAATAGTTAAGGGAGATTATTTATCTGATTTTGTAATTGAGGGATATAAATAAAATTTAGTCTATAGTTAAATGTAAAGTGAACTTTTTCCAAATACAGAGAGACAGCGCGCGTGGCTTCATGAACATCGGGTCTCGGGCCAACTAATATGGAGTAACTCGGGATGCAAAGTACAAACAATTACTGCTGCTAAATCGGCTACCTTTGTTGTGCTGGCTTTGGAGGATCTGCACATTGAACTTGACAGTGCGGTGTGCCTATGGGAAACGCTAGCATATACACTACGCTTTGTTTATATGGAGTTCATTTAGGCCCTTAACCGAACTCAGGCTAAACCCAACCAGCCAAACCGGACAGTTGGACTGTTAACATTTTGATACACTTGCGTATACGGTATACCTCACCATACACTCCATACACCACCCGTTACTCTAGGGTCGTCGAACCTTACCAGGTGCTTGGTTAACTAGTATCGCGAGATGGGTAGGCTGCTGCCGCTGGCGTTGGTGGCGCGGCCGCAGCGGAGCGCGTTGCTCGGGATGGGGAGCTCGTCGCGGAACGAGTGCGACGGCGTGTACACGCGGAGGTAGAACTGCTGGCCCAGATACCTGCGCGCCCAGTCCTCCGACCTGACGTTCCACATCCCCACGTTGTCCAGCGCCACCACGACCGCCGTCCACGCCCTCGGGTACACCTGCACAGCGCCATCAAGCAACCAATTTTAACCGGTTTGCAATTCGTTTTCGTCGTATGCCCAGTGTCCGGTGCAGCGTCGAGTGAAACGCGACAACGTGTGCTACCTGGACCGTGCACCGGGAGACTGCATCGACGAGGTTGTAGCCCTTCCTGCTCTGCTCGCTCCACACTCCCTTATCCATCCTGCGAAGAAGCCAAAAACCGAACAGAAGTCCGCGAACTGATGAGACCAAAGATGCAACTTATGGTGCAAGAGCTGCATGAGCCAGGAGGTATGTGTCACGTGACAGTACCCAACGACGAACACGCTGTAGCCGTCAAGGTGCCAGCTCTGGACGCTGTCCTCGCTGTTCTCGAACACGACCTCGATGAAGGATCGGTGGTCAGAGTCCATCACGGCCGCCTCGCTCCGCAGAACCGCCGCGGCGCCCGCGGGCGGTGCGTCCGGGATGCCGCCGAGCCGGTACACGCCGCTGATCTTGAAGTAGTCGGCCAGCTTGAGCGGGGTGTCGGCCTCCACGAACGACACGCCGTTCACGGCGTACCTCTGCTTGCCGGCGACCCGCCCTGCCGAGTTGGCTAGCCGGATGGTGCGGGTCACGTTGATCGAGCCGTAGTGGTACGAGCCCTGCGGGTTCGGCCGTGGCCCGCTCGCCGTCAGGTTCATCCTGGCGATCAACCCACCGGTCAGTACCAGTATCTGCCGTCCATCACGAGAAACGGACGGTCAGGATGAGACGACCGAACCTGATGGAGCGAGCCTGGTCGAGCGAGAAGTCGATGTCGTTGGCGGGGCGCGCCGGCGGCGTCCAGGAGACGGTGGCGCTCGAGCCGGCGTAGCGCAGGACGGCTGTCGAGTTGAGTGCGCGCTTGGTGAAGCGGGCGGAGACGGCGATGTGGTAGACGCCGGCGGGACGGTTGGCGGCGAACAGCACGGACAGCGACTGGCCGGCGTGGACGTCGAGGGAGCTGTACGTGTTCTGCACCGTGTGCGTGCCCTCCACCTCGACCAGCGTCATGTTGTGGTCTTGGATCCTCACGTTGAGCGTGCTCTGCAGCCCGACGTTGGAGATGCGCAGCCTGTACGTCTTCCCTGCAAACCAGCTTACTAGATACGATCAGATTCACCAAGACCATTAGAAAATACTTCTATTACAACGTAAGAGAAGGGCAAAAGGCTAATCACCTTGCTCAACGGTGAAGCTTGCGCCATTTGGGCCTTTGCCGTTTATCAAGATGCCATCAGGGGAAGGCAGCTGCTTTCCACTGTCCAGCATGGCTTGCAGAGCCTAAGCAGTAACAGCAAACAGTCACTTAATATAAGGATCCATCTACTGGCAATGGCATAAGTGTATTGTGTGCAGTGTCTGTGACTGCAATGTCGTGCCTTGTGGCTGGTCTTGTACCAGTCGCCGATCAGCACGGTGTACTCGTCGGCCGGCGGGTCGAAGGGGACGGGGATCAGCGGGCGGCTGTGGATGCGGATGGCGCCGAAGCCGCCGGCGGCCTTGTGGAAGGCAAGCGAAGGGAAGTAGAAGAAGCTGCCGATCTGGTCCTTGGCCTGCATGTGGTAGGTGAAGTTCTGGCCTGGCGGGATCGGGCAGTTCGTGCCGGACACGCCGTCCTGCCATGAGTTCTTCCTATGCTGAAGCCCGTTCCTGCAATTGTGATTGCAAAATTACGAATTGATGTACTTGTGCGGCTGAACTCCAACTGATTCTTCTGAGAATCAGGGTGAAAGAATCCCTATATCAAATGGGCTTTAGAGTATCTCTAGTAATAACCCATATTTTAGTACTCTAAAGATTAAATGGAAACTGCTTCTATTTTTTTTAATCTCAAATATAGCTCGAACTCCAGTAACCGCTTTTATTTCTTAGCCCCTTTTTTTGCTATTGTATTTCACCATATGCTATATGTATATGCCTAGTTTAATACTATAATATTGAAACATAATATATTCATAACGCGTAAAATTCATCCATATACAAATTAATAATTTGAAACACCATAATTCAAATTTTTATTCAAAATTTAGAAAATAAAAATAACATATCCTGCAAGCAAAAGTTCAAGACTGGAAATAACCTATAGAAAATAGAATGAAATAAACTACTGAGCACCATGAAACACCCATAGATGCTCTACAAGATCATCTTGAAATTATTCATGCGCGTGCTTGTTTTCTATATCTTTATATATCTTTAGGAACTCCTCTAACACGAGTTTATTACGTTGCCGGTACACCTCTCTTAGAGGTCACCAGTGAAGCACTATGCGGAGAAGGATGGGGAGGAGGGGCTCCGGGGTGGAGGGGGCGCCAGGGAGGAACTGTCGCCGAGGGAGGAAGAGGAGGCGAGTAGCGTCAGGGGAGGTGAGGGGCGAGGCGAGGAGCGCCGAGAAGGATAGACGCCAGGAGGAGGAGGCAACCAGGGAGGAGGGCTACTGGGGAAAAGGTGGAACAGCGGCGGCGGTAGGGCGGTGGCGGGACGGGAGATGGAATACTCCATGCGCGATAAAAACCCGTGCTGAAATTTTACTTGCATAAAAAAAAGTAAAATGGGGACCGGTCACAGAGGCCTAAGAATAGGGGCTCTGGAAAGGGATTTGGGGGCCTTCCTATTTTAAGGCTACTAGTAGGGGACCTCCTGGATTTTTTTTTATTTCTCCTAAAAAGCTGTTTAGGGTATTAGTTCCTAAAAAGCTGTTTAGGGTATTAGTTTAGGGATCCTTACTCTTAGTGAACTATATTTCAGACTGACGAGACGAGAAAGGTTGCTGCTAATTTAAGACGTACTAGCATCATGGGAAAAAGTGGGAAACGATACTGAGAACGTACGCCAATAACTGAATTTCTCCAAGTTTGTGGTGTATTAGATGCACTGACGCGACTACAAAGGCTAGCTAGTCATGTAATCAACCTATCCTACACGCAAAATGCGTTTCAAACAAACTTCACGTTTGGGGTTCCCCATGATACATCTAGCTAGCCAAGTTGATTTTTAGCGGCATTCAACTAAATCAATATAAGTTCATCTACAAAACAGGTACGTAGAAACTGATCAAAATTGATCAAGAACGTAGATTGTAGATTTATTGGGTGCAACGCTTGAGAAAATTTATATGTAAAGTGAACTTGCCATGACAAAAGGAATGGCTCCGACAGATGGTTGCGCACGTTGATGATCAAATTATCATTCGTCTGACAGTCAATCTCCGGCCCCGGAAACTGCCCATCGATCAGAATACCCTACAGGAAAAAACACAGACAAGTAAAAGAATTAGACGATACAGCGTATGCATCAACCTCGCAAAAGACGAACAGAACAAATCCATCAAAATCTACACCTTCTGCCGGACGCCGAGAGGATTGATATCCCCACTAGTAACCTCCCAATCATAAAATCTGTAAGGATTCTCTGCCCGTGCGGAGGACATGAGGAACAAGCAGATGCAGATAGCAGCAGCCAGGGCTCCGGTGCTTCGCCGTGACGACATGACGCCGGCTGAGGACCCTGCTCGGAGAGGTGGAGGAAGATGGCGGCAAGGCGGCGGGGATAGCACCACGCTTGCTATGGCCTTCAGCTCCTACTCCCGTCGCACATTTTATAGATTAGATTAGGGACGCGACAGTATTAGAAGAAGCAACCGAACAGCACGATCTCTTATCATCACAAAGTAGTACTCCCATAGTACATACTTCTTTCCACTTAGGTAGAGCTGTTTAGAATTAGGAGGATTTTAATTCTGTTATGAAGTGATGAAGAGATAAAAGTTTACCCACAACCGTTTTCCTTTCCTCCTGTTTTGCTGAAAAGGTGTGTTTTGTTCTGCTTCTTGTTTTGCCAACGCGCCAACAATGTTTGGAATGGTACGATCAAAATAAAAGCGATCCGGAATAAGTTTTGTGACAGATTGTGATTTAGAAACAGCGCCCATAGATAGACATATGTATGCGTAAAAGGAAAGAAGTTTGGGCTCATTGTTGGCTGCATTACAAGGCAGTATTTACCGCTGATGTCAGACGTGGAAGACAAGTTCTTTAAAAAACAAGACAGTTGAAGCAAAGCCCTGGATAGGCACCGATCAACAGGTAATCGTGGGTTGTTTCTCCGTGCAATGCAGACTATCGTAGCTAATCGACTTCATTTCAGTTCTGAGAAAACGGGTAAAACTCTGGGATACTCTTTTAATCCCTTGAATCTCCTTGTTTGTTTAAACACTATCCAAATATTTATGAAAAAATAAAATTTTTTGTAACATATATATATATATATATATATATATATAAAACTCCATAATATCTTTAGTCTAAACTTAACTCACACATTAAGAAATAAAGATGACAAAATCGAACAATACTTGTACTATTAACAACCGAATTTTTTTTTTCTCAATGTGTGGATCAAGTTTGAACTTGATTTTTTATGAAGTGATAGGTGTTACTTATACTCTACGTTATTAATTTTTTGCCTTTTGACAATCATTTGTATTGAATTTAAAATAAAATATATACTCGTATGGGAGGTTGTCCTCTCCAGGATTAGAATCCACCTGAAAAAACCGCGCGGCTTTGCCGCGCGAAGCTCTATATGGGCTGTCAGCAGAAGGCAAAACTCTAGATACTTATTTTACTTTTGTTAAATAAGCATGATAAAGAAAATTAAAAAATCGAAGTCCACAAATATTACAAATATACTTTAGATACTCAAGAGATTAAGGAATTTTACTGTCTTGCTCGTCGGGGGTAATTTTATGCAGGAAGCTACGCTAGAGCATGAAACAATTGCTGGTTTTGATAATATTTAGGGTCTTGGCATGCACATGACCTGAACGATTAAGAGCATTCAGATAGTAATCGAGTGTTTAATATATAAAGCAGAAGGCTACTCATTAACATGTTAGAATTAGGCCTTCTCCATTACTGGCTAGGGGAGCTAAAAGACCATTCTCTTCAACAGTCCAGAAACCAAATATATAGATATCATAACTTGTCTGTTTCACATAAACATGCATGGCCACATAGAACACAGATACGATCTGTTCTGTCTAGACTTAACAAAATATAGATTGCCTTTGTTACTACTTAGCTATATCTAGTAGCTACATCAAAAGCTGACTGAGATCTTGTAGTAAGCTGGGCTCATTAGCTTAGTTTTTATATATACAACAAAAGTAAACAACAGGCTATTTCTTGGATTTTGATTTCTGCTATGCAAGTATTTAAGTAGATCGCTTCTTGTTTACTTTTGGTTTGAAGTAGACATTAATCAGTGTTTAATTCTTCATCATTTCCCTGAAATACAAATTAAAGAGCATATAGTTTTAGTGGAGCATGATCCTATAGTAAGAATAACAGAGCCTACAAAAAATTTAGAACTACGCCATGACATAATTTTGTGTAATAAGAAATAAACTAAGTCACTGCAACACAGGTAATGAAAAGCTACTAATATATTTGCACGTGTCATAAATAAACTGCATATTAGCAAACAATGTTTAAGCCTTTTATGCTTTTGTGTGACGGCTTAAATAAAAGACATGAATTGCTAATACGCAAGCACCATATAGTAGAACATTTGCATATACATCCATAGGTCACGGCATTATATGAGCAATTAAACTATTTCCAGCAAACCCATTACTTCGCAGCATGGAAAAAGAGTCTCCAAAAGAAACATTACAGGTGCAACACATAATGATCAAAATACTACTACTATATTTTATTTTCCAAAAGCCAATATTATATTCCAAGCTATAGGTCAGTACCAATGGTCTTAACTCCTGAGTTCAAGCTAAGTGTAAGTCTAAAAGCTAGAACTTAATCATCCTGAGCTGTTTGGTGTTGTGTTAGTAATTTATTCAATGTTCACCAAAAGGAACTCCTATAAATTCTTTGTATAAGACTTTTGTAGTAACAAAGTAATAACTCTGTGCGCAGTCCACACAATAAGTCTTTAAATATGTGTTGCAAATAATTTAGTCACAGCACTATAGGATTTTATTCTCATATTTCTAATCCACAAAATAGCACCCGTGGGGACGATATGCCAATCAATGTTAAACATAGTAATATGCATGGTATGTTATAAGCTGCAGAGAAAACACACAATGACAGAAGGAAAATATAGCAGTACAATAGCCACTACATCAGGTCTTGCAAAACTATTCAGTGTAGCAACTTTGATTTGTATATTACCACACTGACCAGAAACCATGCTTCACATAAATACCTTCACGGTTGTACCGATATGCAGCATTATTCCTTCTCTGGTTTGATGATCTCAATTCCTACACGGTTGTACTGATATTCACCATATAATAACTGATTCATCAGTTAACGATTTACTCATTAACTGATGAATGTTGTCCTATGCTGTTTACCATGGCAAGACATATTATTAATATATTTGAAGTGGGTGCTATGGACTTGATTCTGATGGTGTACTGGATAGTTTGACAGGCCGGTGGTTTCTGCTTATTAACTCTGTTACTCTAATAGCTCAAAATGACTCTTTTACGGAAACATACTGCTACATGATCTTCTATGTTCTTCTTGAGGTTAATCTGAACCACTGATGTACATATTGGTTTTCTGCTAAGCTCTAGAAGCTAATCTACTGAAAACATATCTAGGTATGGCTATACGCACATGCTGCTCTCCAATATAGATAATTGCTATGGTTCTGTTATTGAATCTGAAATGATCTTGTTTATTATTAATGAAGGCAGTTGCATACGCACAACTCCTAATCATACTAGAGCATGTACAGATCAAAGTGGATGCCATGCATATACTGATATACATAGCTATTCTGAAATTTTGTCCAGCAGTTTAGTAGTTCAAAACTTCAGTTACACTGGAAACATTTCTATACTTCAATTGCTCGGGAAATATATGGGGTAATGATGTAGAAAAGATCATATTGCCACATCCCCGTCACTCAGCTAACCTCGCCAACATGACAATGAAATTTGATTATGAATCTTACTTGATTTTATATTCTGCATAATTGAGCCTGCACCAACAAACAGGACAGTGCACAGCAAGGTACAATCAGGAAGGAATGCATCTCCAACAGCAGATACATTTTTATCAATACAAAAGGAAAAAGAAACATATTCTAAGCATTATAAATCTTTCCACTACTAAATTTTTTTCTTAACTAACTGGCAAAATAGAGAATAGCTTACCTCTCTTTGCCTCTCATCCTTTCTCTTCTTCCGTTCAATCTTGGCTTTGTCGGTGATGATAGTAGGGGTCCCTCAAATACATCAGCTTGCTTTTTGGGGGCAACTTTATCATCCATTCCCTCATTCATACGTAAAGGTATGACAAGACTTCGCATAGTTTGTTTAGGTTTCACCAGACCATGCTTTCCAAATTTTTCACAAAGCTTACTGTAGACCTATATCAAAAAGGAAAGAAAATGCATCATGGTCCTGCTAAATCAAAATCAGAATCGAACAGTTCCTCGTTTCCCCAGATTAACTAACATCTAATAGACCATTATAGAAAACATGAGTGGAGATTGAGCTTGTGTGTTGTTATACTTTGATGATAATAATTGATAACTGAATATTACCCAGAAAATGTGACTGTTAAAAGTAAGTTTTCTAGGCATTTGAAAATCCACAGAAGATGACTGGAATGTTTAAATGGATGGCACAGGCACAAATAACTGGAATCGAACAACCTTTTGCAAAAAAGCCCTTCATCATCCGCGATATTACTATGAGGTCCACCACACCAATCTATTACCGTCTGTTGTCGAAGAACAACAGTGAAAATTGAGAGTGGACTGTAGTAGTAAATCTTTTGTATTAATCTCAAAAACCTTACCATTGCAGTGGCCTGGGTGCCTATTGATAGGCCCATAGGTACAATTACATGCTCTAGGGTTTCATTTACAGGTGGTATTATATCATAGTTCCTTGATAAGGACGGTTAGAGGGGTATTCCTATTTTTTCTTGACTGCAGGCTCCTTGATAGGCTATTGGGCTGTCACGCGGGCCACGAGGCCCCTACCTGGGCCGGGCCCTCAGTGGGCCTTCCGGCCTTTTTGGCCACCTTGTTTCTTAGTCGGGACGGCCGCCACAAGGTTCTGTCCGCGGGGTCGCCTCTTCGGCCTTTCTGGGTCCTTCGCTGGCAGCCTTAGCGCTCCGTCCCGAAGTCCTTTGTCTTCGCTAAGTGTACTGCGCCTTTCGCCTTCGAGCTGGGCCTTTCGCCTCATGCTTTCGGTCTAGGGCCGCCGAAGGGGCTCCATTAGGTGTCTTCGATATTGAGCTTTCCAAAGGGGACTGTCCAAAGGGGTTGCGTCCTGCCTCCAACACCGTCGATCCACGATCCGACGGCTCCGAGAGGGGGACGAACGCTGGATAGAGGCTGCGCCACGTGGCATGCTTCTTCATTGGCCGCTTATTGCGATCACGGCGGTTCACCTCTCGAGGCGCCACGTGGCGCACCGTGGTTGGTTGGCGCAGGGTGGCTGCGCCTATATATAGACGCAGCCGGCCCACCCTTGACGCCATTCTTGCCTTTTAGCCTTGGAGAGCTCTTCACTGCTCATTCGCGCTCGCCGTCCCCATCGCTTTCAACTTTTTCAAGCCTTCGGCCTTTAACCTTCTTCGCCCAACCTGGTGCCCATGGCTCCTCAGAACCCTACTTCGGCGAGGGCCGATGGCGTAGACCCAATATCGATCGATGATGATAACACCGTCTACCTCGGCCCTTCGCTCATTTGCCAATCCGATATCGACGATCTTTGTCGGAGGGGGACCCTTTCGAAGGGTTTTGCTCGGACGCCCAGTGAAGACATTGTCCCCGCGCCTGGCGATGACGAGACGATTGTCTTCGCTGCATACTTTGACACTGGGCTCCGGTTCCCCTGCTGTGACCTGCTCCCTGAGGTGCTGGCCCTCTTCAATTTGGAGCTGCCACAGCTCAGCCCGAGCGCCTTCGTCCACGTCACCGTCTTCAAGTGGATGGCCCGGACTCAGGAGTTCGAGCTGACGGCTGATCTCTATCCCGTCGTTCACCAAGCCGCCCTGTACAGCAAGACGGTGGCGATGTCGACGGGGCCGAAAAAGAGCGTGTTCGGCAGTGTGAACTTCATCATGCGGCATGACTAGGCCGATTTGTGGCCCGTCCCTGCCTCGATGCCGAAGTGGGAGAAGTCGTGGATGAGGCGGTGGTTCTACCACAAGATATCTTACGCCACCGACTCCTGCGAGTTCAAGGCCCTCTGGACATCACCGAGCATGCCCCGCTTCGATGCCCGCCCGAAGATCTCCTCTACTGGCATACTGGAGGCTCACTGTCAGCTCCTTCGAGCCATCGCGAGCCGCCTCAGCGTCTAGGACCTCATCGAGGAGTACCTGATGATGGGAGTCAATCTGTTGGCACGGTCATGGAACATCACCATCAACCGCGACAATCGGATTTGCAATCTCCCCGCCATCGCCATCCCCGACGATCACCTCGGTATGTCCCTGCTGATTTCTCTCGATGCTTCGCTTGCCCATTGAGTTCCGTTTCGACTTGTTCTGATTCAGGTGACTTTGCATGGTTTGCAGTTATCTCCTTGGGCAAAGTGGAGAGGTTGGTGAAACACCTTGTCGGGGACATGACTCCAAAAGAATATGGGGAGATCATGAAGTTCCTCAAAGGAGGAAGGGTGAACCATGTATGTATGTGGCTTCGCCAGGAGGTTCCCCCGCGCGAGAACCCCGTCCAGCCCCAGGGCGATGACGGTGGGGACGCTGCGGGAAAGAAAAGGAAGAAAGGTACAAGCGATGTTGCGGGGCCAAGTCGCATGGCACCATGTATGGTTCAGCCTCTTCGGGCCATCCACCCTTCGCTGCCGCCGACCGCTGATGACGACGACGAGGACGGCGACGCATGGGACACCAACCTTGGCGCTGTCGGGTGAACCCCCAGCCCTGACGTCGCGATGCCCGTCATCGGCTGGGCAGGAACAGGGCCTTCGCCCATGAGCGGGTCTTTGGTGCTCCTTGCTCGTCCCGGGAGAGCTGGGAGGGTGGTCCATTTCCAGTTTACGCCGGTAGTACTGGGCTCGGCGTTCAGCGACTCTGAGTCGACTTAGCTAGTGCACCAGAGCCCGGTGTCGAAGAGGGCTAGGGTGGATTTGCCTCCGCCCGTCGAGGAAGAAGTTACCATGGATGACGACAGCGAGGACGCAGTGGAGGACGTGCTGGCCGGAGGCCTGTCGGAGCTTGCTAGTAGCAGCGGTCAAGGCGCCGTGGAGGTGAGCGGGTGGCCGACTACGACGCTGTCCACTTCCGATAGTGTCCTCCTGACTCCAAGCTTCATCACCGAGGACTTCGCCTGCCGCGATGAGCTTTGCTCGTTCGTCGGAGGCCTGAGCTCCTTGGCTTCGCCCTCTATTGTCCAGCCTGTTCTCGAGGATTGGTTCGACCTTGACGAGGCGGGCTTGTCGCTACATGGCCTGCTGGCCAAGGTTGGTTATCAACCTTTGCCTTTTTCTTCGGCCCATGTTATGGATCTTTAATCCTGCTTCGCTTATTTCTTAACTTTGTGTATTTCAGGCACTCTCCTTGACTGGGTTCTACGAGCGTATGATGCATGCTTGCTTAGACGGCCTTAAGAGTCATCAGCGGGACGAGGCGTCGAAGGCGGAATAGTTGGCCCAGGAGCAGAGTGTCTTGAAGAAGGCGCTTAAGGACGCCAAGGCTTTGAACTCCACCCTGAGGACCGAGGCCAATCAGCTCCGAGTCTGCCTCGCCGACCGCGAAGTTGAGCTTGAATGTCTTTGTGCTGAGCTCACGGAGGCGAAAGAGGTCGAGGCCGGTACTCGGTCTTCGGCCCTCGATGCCAGCCGTACGCTGCACGTGGCGCTCATGAGGATGGGCGCTTTTCCTCTGCCGCTTCCTGAGGATGATGCCCCCACCGAGGCGTTCACCGGTTGGTGTGTCATGGCCGGAGGGGCAGTGGGGGATGCTTCCGGCATCTTCGGTGATTGCTATGCCCGTACAGCGGGCTATGGCATTCTCTCAGCGCTCCATGCCGGTGGCTGCAACCACCTCGAGGGACCTCTCTTGATCTACCCCATGATGTCGAAGACAATAGTGTGGGGGAGGGCCGGGATGAGGTTCGGTCCCACTACCAATCCTTCCGGAAAGGTTTGGTGCCGAAGACAACAGCGTATGCCGAAAGGCAAAGAGATAGCCGCCGAGCTTCTTTGCAATTAGTTGGAGAAGCGAAGGGAGCACAAGGCCGCCGAGACGATGCCGGAAACCGGCAAAGACATGCCAGAGGCCGAGGCGCCGCCGCAGGTGTGACGGCCCTCCTCGCCTGGCTTATCTTATCTTTTTTTTTGATAGCTTAGGGTAGCTATTTCTGTTGAGAACCGGCCTCTTGTAAATTTACTTTTCTAAGGCCTTCGGCCCCACCTTTTCTTATGAATGGAAACATCTTTCGTACATCAGGTGTCGCTTAATCAAAAGCTCTGTTTTCCTTGCTTCGACTGCCTGCGGCCAGCGCTGAACTTCAAGTTCGTCGCGTCCCGGTCACCTAGGAAGATGAGGTACCCATGCCCCGAAGACCATATTCCAGCCGTGGTGATAAACGGGCAGAGCTATGCCCTTCGCTCTGTGGCGAAGTGGCTACGAAAAAACCTTGGGTGCGACGTGTTTGACTTCGACTAGGACTACCAGCTTCGCCATGGTGATATGGTGGAGTTCTAGTGAAATTTTAAGATGTCGGCCTGTCAACAAGGGATTCAAGACCGGCGGTATTCATTAGTCCCTGCTAGCTCCCCCGTCTGTGTGATTCCGGTCGTCGTTCTAGATAGTGATGATTCGGCGGAGCGCGGAGCAGCTGCTCGCGATTCTTTGGTCATCAACATCACCAGCGACGACTCTACTTCATTGGACGGAGGGGCTTCGGACGACTACATTCTTCGGCCAAGATTTTCTACTCCCAGTCCTTCTGAGAGTTTAGTTAGCCTTGTAGATTGTAGTTCTCCCGATAGCGAGGCAACGTCCTCTTTGGAATAGACCTGTTGTAACATTTGTATTGTAATTTGATGTATTCGTGTAATCTTTGTACTTCGACATTTTTTCGGAATAAAATCTAAGTTTTCTGCCACTTTTTTCATCTTTGACATCATATGGCTTCGATTGTTGTAGAGTCACTGCTCGTCCGATATCTAACGAGTTCGACGCTCTTATTTGCATCGTAGTTTAGTGGCTAAACGGTGCTTCGGCCGCTTGCCACCCCCTACCCTCAACGGATAGCGCTTAGCTAGTACTTAGCGCTCGTTGGTAGGTTGGACTTTGCGATTTGTTTTATTTTTGGGTTATGCTCTTCTTGTGACGAACGATGCTTCGGCCACACGTCGTCCCCTACCTTCAACAGATAGCGCCAAGTTATTTACTTGGCGCTTGTCTGGTGGGTTAGCTTTTTGCGCTATGCGTTCATAGCATTTTTCTATGGCTAAACGATGCTTCGGCCGTTCGCCGTCCCCTACCTTCGACAGATGGCGCTAAGTTATTACTTGGCACTTGTCTGGTGGGTTAGCTTTTCGCGCTATGCGTGTGCCTTATGTTTCCCCCTACCTTTGATAGATAGCGCCAAGTTATTTACTTGGCGCTTGTTTGGTAGGTTAGCTTTTCACGCTATGCGTTCGTAGCATTTTTTTGCGGCTGAACGATGCTTCGGCTGCTCGCCATCCCCTACTTTCGACAGATAGCGCCAAGTTATTTACTTGGCGCATGTCTGGTGGGTTAGCTTTTCGCGCTATCCGTGTGCCTTATGTTTCCGCGGCCGAACGATGCTTCGGCCGCTCGCCGTCCCCTACCTTCGACAGATGGCACCAAGTTATTACTTGGTGCTTGTCTGGTGGGTTATACTTCGTGCTATGCGTTTGGACGACGCCACGCAATTTTAGTGTTTGATCGAGCGATGCTTCGATCTTTCCGCTTCCCTCGTTAGACAGAGCGCTGATCAGGCGTTGTCCTTTTAGGTCACTTGCGACAAATGTGAAGATACAGGGAATTTTATACTGGTTCGGGCCTCTGTTGCGGATAATAACCCTACTCCAGTTTTTTTTAATGCTCATTACATGTAGTAACGCTTCAGCGAAGCGACGTTCCACGTATGGTCGAGCTCTTCGCCTTCCATGGTCACCAGTTTGTAAGCCCCTTCGCATGACTTGCGAGTCACAAGATATGGTCCTTCCCAGTTCGACTCGAGCTTGCTCACCACCACGGGGTTGTTTTTCTTCTTAAGCACCATGTGCCCTGGCAAGACCTCCTTCGGCCACACTTTCCTGTTGTATAGTTTTGCGGTCGACGCAGAGTATTTCTCCATGTTTTGCAATGCTTCGACTCGCACCCCTTCGAGCAGCTCTAAGGCAGCGTTTCGCCCCGTCTCCTCATCTTTGGACATCGTGACCCGGGGCGAGTTTGCATCCAGTTTACTCGGGGTCATGGTTTCTTTGCCGTATATGAGCATGAACGGGCTAAATTTTATCAGCCACGTTGGGGTGGTGAGAAGTGCCCAAAGCACCGATGTGAGTTCCTCGGGCCATCTTCCTTTCGGTGCTTCGTCAAGCCTTTTCTTGAGGGCCTCAAGGATCTTGCCGTCCACCCTTTTGGCATCTCCGTTCGATTGCGGGTGTGCAATAGATGCGAAGTTGATCGCATATTTAGCCCCTCGCACATCTTCTTGAACTTTGCCAAGTCGAACTGCTTCTAGTTGTCGATGATGAATTCTCTTGGGATGACAAAACGATAGATGATGTTTTTCCACATGAATCGCTGTACCGCCACTGAGGTTATACTGGCCAGCGACTCGGCTTCAATCTAATGTGAAAAGCATTCCATTGCCACGATGGCGAACTTGTAGCTGTTTCGGGCTGCAGGAAATGGCCCTATAATATCCAATCCCCATCTGGCGAAAGGCAGTATTGGGGGAAACGGTTGCAGCTTGTACTGCGGCACGTTCTAGGACTTGCCATGTTTTTGGCATCCTGGGCACTTATTGATGTGTTCTTCGCACCGACGCAGGATTGTTGGCCAATACAGCCCCTGGCGAAGTATTTTGGCTGCCACCGCCCGCGTTGCCTGATGCGCGCCGCAATGACCTTCGTGCACTTCCCTAATCATCTCTTCGCCCTCGGCTTTGGAGATGCATCGAAGGAGCGGCTCCATGATTCCGCTTTTGTACAGCTGCCCGTCGACGACCTTGTACTTCCGCGCTCTTGCTTGCAGCCGTTTTGATTTGGCTTCGTTGTCAAGGAGCGTTCCTTTGGAAAGGAACTGTACAAAAGGTGTTTGCCAGTCTTGTAGGCCTTGGTCGATGTCCATCACCTGCAGTGAGTCTTCTTCATGCTTTGCACTTGGTGTGTAGATCACTTCGAAGAAAACTCCAGGCTAGAATGGACCCCCAGTGCCTGCGGCCTTCGCCAGCGCGTCAGCTTCTTCATTTTCTCCTCTAGGGAGGTGCTGCACCATGATGCTGGCGAAGGCCTTCTCCATGGCCCTTATGGCCTCCAGGTACTTCGCCATCCCTTCATCCTTGGCTTCGAAGGTCTTGTTGATATGGCCCGCGACTAGCCTAGAGTCATTCTTGACTACCAATCACCGAGCCCCCAACACCTTCGCCTTGCGTAGCCCAAGGAGGACTGCCTCATACTCCATGGTGTTGTTGGTGGTGGGGAACTGCAGCCTTGCCGCTTAACGGATGACTTTTCCCATGGGCAAAATGAGGATTGTGGCCACGCCAGCCCCGGCGTGCGACCACGAGCCATCGGAGAACATTGACCAACAATCCTCGTTCATTAGCATGACTACCTTGTCTGCAGGCGAGGTCCACTCTGCGACGAAGTCGGCGAGGACCTGTGACTTGATCGCTATTCGGGCCACGTGATGTAGGTCGAAGGGGGCCAACTCCATAGCCCACTTGCCTAGATGGCCTGTGGATTCCTTGTTTCGAAGGACCTCTCCAATGGGGTACTGCGACGACACTGTGATTTTGTGCGCTTGGAAGTAGTGCCGGAGTTTTCGGGCAGCCATGACGAGGGCGTAGGACAATTTCTCGATCTCCGAGTATCTGAGCTTCGCCCCTTGCAGTGCTTCGGAGATGAAGTATACAGGTGTTTGTTCGCCTTTGCTTTCATGCACTAGGGCCGCGCTCACCGCCACCAGTGAGGCTGCTAGGTACACTAGCAGTTTGGCTCCTGCCTTTAGGCTAGTGAGCCTTGGTACCTCCTGGAGGTACGTCTTGAGGGACTCGAAAGCTGCCTGGCATTTGGCCGTCCATTCGAACTTGTTGGCCCCTCGCAGAGTCTTGAAAAATGGTAATGCCTTCTCTGCCGACTTCGCCATGAAATGGCTGAGGGCTGCGATGTGGCCCGTCAGCCTTGGCACTTCCCGAGCGTTCTTGGGCGGCTGCATCTGCTGGATGGCTTCGATCTTTTCGGGGTTCGCCTTGATGCCCCTCTCGGACACCAGGAACCCAAGCAACTTGCCGGCGCGGACACCAAAAACGCACTTCTCCGGGTTTAGTTTGACCTTCGCCTTGCGCAGGTTGTTGAAGGTTTCTCGTAGGTCGGCGACATGGTCAATTGCTTTCCTGCTCTTGACGACTATGTCGTCAACGTACGCCTCGATGTTCCTGCCGATCTGCGCCTCAAACACCTTGTACACCAAACAGGCGAAGGTGGCTTCGACGTTCTTCAGGCCGAAGGGCATACGGATGTAGCAGTATGTGCCAAAGGGGGTGATGAAAGAGGTCTTCACCTGGTACTCTTCGGTCATAAAAACTTGGTGGTATCCCGAGTAGGCGTCCAAGAAGCTCATCAACTCACAGCCGGCAGTAGAATCGACCAGCTAGTCGATTCGCGGGAGTAGAAAATCGTCCTTCGGGTATGCCTTGTTTAGATTTGTGAAGCCGACACACATCCTCCACTTGCCGTTCGACTTCTTGACCAACACTAGGTTTGCCAGCCACTCCGGGTCCTCCACCTCGCGAGTGACGCGGGCCTAGATCAACTTGTTGACTTCTGCCTTCGCTGCCTCCTGACGCTTGATCGACATCTTGTGTAGTTTTTGCTTCCTTAGTTTGACGGCGGGCTTGACAGCAAGGTGGTGCTTGATAAGGCTTCGGCTTACGCCCGACAAATCATCCGAGCCCTAGGTGAAAACATTCAAGTTTAGCTTGATGACTTCTAGCATCTTGGCTGCTACCACTTCGCCGACATCTCCGCCGATGGACACGACGTTCGACGGGTCGGCAGGATTGACCGAGATCTTCCTGACTTCGCCCTGGGGTGAAGGCCTGTGCAAGCCATAGCCCCTTGCCGTTCCTTGCCGATCATCCTGGACGTTGTGTATCTCGTGCACGTTCTTTGTTGCTTGTCCGGCGGCCCCTGCTGACGACTGGTTGCTGTGGACTGTGATCACACCATTTAGCCCTAGCATCTTTAGCCGTAGGTAGTTGTGATGCGCCACGGCTTTAAACTTGTTGAGCGTGGAACGGTGTAACGCCTCGATTTCTGGGCCATTAAAAACTATTTTAGCAAGAACCCTAATTTCAAAAAAAAATTTGGCATTTTGAGTATGATTAAGGACTAAGTGCCATAGGTTTTAGTTTAAATCTCCTGAAACCCTACAACCACGATTCCAAAAATTCCCTCCAAATTCCGAGACTCGAATTTTGCAATTCGACTGTCTTTCCCAAAAATTTCCTCATAAAAATTCAAATTGAAAATCCCCTTCGAATCCCTTCTGAAGCCTTTGATTAAAATACTCTTATTTCACTCCTCCCAAAAATTCTCCATCGAATACTCAGGTTCAAATTTTGCAATTCGAAGCCCTCCAATAAAACCTTTCGAAAATCGCCTTCGAAGCCCTCCATTAAAATCTCCTTATTTTGTTCCTCTCGAAAACTCTGAATTCCATCAAGAACTCCCTTCCCAAAATTTGCCAAATTTATATATTTCTAAAACCCTCAAATCCCAAGAATTAAATTAAATTCTAAAATTCCCTCGAGATCCTCAAATTCTAATCCCTTGCAAAAATTCCCAAAATATCCTTGAGAATCAAGTCCCAATTTTAAATCAAAATTTCAATTCAAACCTCCTCTTGAATATCCTCTCTTATCCTTTTCTCAAATAACATCCAAACTCAAAACCTCTCATATGCTCAAAACCAAACCTCAAAAACCCTCTCAAAAAGTCCCCAAAAATTCCGAGCCACAATCCCCAAAATTTAAATTAAATTGAGTCCGAGGCCTCTTTGAATTCTCTCACTACCTTCAAAATTATCCAAATAAATATATATGCTTATATTCAACTCCTAGACAAAGAGTACTTCCATACAAAATCTCCGGAATTTTGTGGTCCGAAATATAAAATTTTGGATTAAATCCCTATTAGAAAACATAAAAAATCCTCCAAAATAAAATCCTAAGATCTCCTATTCCACTTGGGCCGCCTCTCTTCTTTTTCCCTCCTCCCTGCAGCAGCATTGGTCGATGCGCCACCGTGGCCCACCCTCGCTCGGCTTCTCTCCACGCCAGTTGCGCGGGGCCTAGCTTGGCCGCGGCCCGCTCGCGCCCTCCGCCCCAGATTGCTCGCGCGTGGCTCCACCGCACGCGCGCCGGCCATGTTGCCCCTCCACCTGGGCCCGCTTGCCAATCCCTGTTGTCCGACGCGCATGCCCGCACAGCCGCCCGAGGATGACCATCCCCTACCTCTACCCCTCTTCAACATGTGCATCACGTGCTCGACAAAATGCCTCGACCGTCGAGCCCAAAAATATCTTCTCCCCGTGTGCCCCAAGGTCAACCTTGCCTCCGCATCCCGTCCTATCACCTCGCCATGCCCATCCCCTGCTTCCTTCTCTCCGGCCGACACAGTCACCCAGCTCCGCCGTCCCGTCCCATCTGAGCACGCCGCCTTGTGCCAAGACAAAAAAATTCTGAGCTCCATCGCCTCTGTTTCTTGTCTTCTTGCTCCTCCTCTCCGTCTATAAAGACCCCAGGACCCCCGCCTACGCCCCTGGTTCCAAGCCGCACCTCGCCGTGAGTTCATCCCCGCCGCTAGCACCCATCTTCTTCTGTACTGTAGCCCTCTCCTTCATCCATTCCTCTTGCCTTCTTCCCTATTCTACCGAGCACTCAAAGCCCCTCAGCCTAGCCACCTCACTGCCGGTGGCCTTACCCCTCCACCGCTATGTGAGCTCCCATTTCCGCCACTCCCAATCGCGCCGCCATGCTCGGAATCGAGCCCGAGCTCCTGGACCGCCGCCGTACCTTCCCGTCTTGGTAAGCCCTCCATCCAGTGCCACCCTTCGTTCCCCTTCTCTTGAAACCCCGCGCCAAACCGGAGTCACCAAATCCCTTGTGCCGCCAGGAGAAATGCCGCCAGCGAGTTCCTGTACCCAATGGCAACCTGCTTAGTCCGCCGCCATCGTCCGCCACCACCGGCCACCACCCTTCCTATCCGAACTGATCATCATATTGGTCCTCTCTCCCTCGTTCCATTCCCGAGCTCCGCTTCTCCTATCCCACCTCCGTTTGCCGGCGCCGCTCGGCAGCCATCGACCGTCGATCTCCCCTCCGGTGTCTCTCTGTAACGCCCTAGTTTCCGGGCCGTTAAAAAAAAACTATTTTCGTAAAAACCCTAATTTCAAAATTTTTGGTTCTTTGTGTGTGCTTAAGGACTAAGTGCCGTAGATCTCAGATCAAAGCTCTCCTTAAAAATCCAGAAACCTCGGTCCCAAATTCTCTCCAATTCCGAGACTCGAATTTTGCAATTCGATTGTCTCTCTCGAAACTTCCTCAGAAAAATTCAAATCAAAATCGCCTTTGAATCCCTTCTGAAGCCTTTGATTAAAATACCATTATTTCACTCTTCCAAAAAATTCTCTGTACTCGGGTTCGAATTTTGCAATTCGAAGCCCTCCAATGAAACTCTTTGAAAGTCGTCCTTGAAACCTTTCAGCAAAATCTCCTCATTTTGATTCCCTCGAAAAACTCTGAATTTCATCGAGAACTTCCTTCCCGAAAATGGCCAAAATTTATATTATTGAAACCCTCAAATCCCAAGAATTAAATTCCAAGTTCTAATATTTCCTCGAGGTACTCTAATTCTATTCCATTACAAAATTTCCAAAATATCCCTGAGAATCAAGTCCTAGTCTTAAATCAAAATCCAAATCCAGTCCCCTTTGAAATCTCCTCCTTTCTTTTTCCAAATATCCATATATATGTATATACGCCCAAATCCCATCTCAGAAACACCTCTCAAAAGTCCCCACAAATTTCCCCGAGTCATAATCTAGAAGTAAAAATTTAATTCGAGTCCGAACCCTCTTTTGAAACCCTCCCTCAGAACCTCTCTTAAAAATATATACATATCTACACATATATGTATATATCAGAGCCCCCTTAATTTTCCCAACATTCAAATATCCAAATAGAATCCAACCCCTAGGAATTCCTTATGTTTTCCTCCAAAGTCAATATCCCAAAATTTCAAATCAAATCCGAGTTTCAACCTCCAAATTATCCCTTTCAAAAACTCTCTCTGGATCCCTCTCTCATATATACATATATATAAATATATGTGTATATGTGAATCCCTCTTGAAATCCCCTTAATTAATTCCTGAGAATATTATAGAGATCCACCATCAAATTCCCAAAATTAATACCCTTTCAATTCTCCAAAAATTCCTATCCATCTCTTCCATATAAATATATATATATATATATATATATATATATATATATATATATATATATATATATATATATATATATATATATATATATATATATATACATATCCAGAAAATACCTCAAAAAGTCCTCTCCATAAAATCTTCTGAATTTTTGTGATCCAAATATAAAATTTTGGATCAAAATCCCTATTGGAAATCCTCAAAAATCAATTCAAATAAATCCCTGGAAAATTATCAAGATCTACTGTTTCGCTTGGGCCGCCCCATTCCTCTCTTGGCCCAACCAGTTGGTCTCTGCCTCCACTCCCTCCCGACTGACAGCGGACCCCACTGGCCTGGCACACAGCCGCCCACGCGGCGCACGCTCGCGCACGGCCGCGTGACGCACGCGTCTCGGCCCGGACCCCACTGGTCAGTCTCCCTCGGAGAGCAGCGCGGACGCCCGATCTTTTTCCTCCGCGGGCCCGCCTGGCAGTCGTCTTCCCCGTCTTCTTCCTCGGTCCGCTCTCTCTTTTCTCTCTCCCTCTCTTGATCCTTCTCCTCTCTTCCCGACGCAGGACGCCACGCCCATACCTCCGTGTCTCCCGGAAAGCTTCAAGGTCGGAGCCGCAGCCCCGTGCAGTCCTGTCGACCCCTTATCTCCTCCCTGGCAACCGCGCGGCTCGACGATGATGCCAGCCACAGTTGCGCCATCGCGTGACGTCGGCTACAGAAGCCTACGCCATTGATGGCCGGCCGAGCTCGAGCTTATCCTCTGCCACCGCCTCATCGGTTAGCGTCGCTCGCCACCTATAAATACCACCGTGGACTCTCTGTTGTTGTCCCATTCCGAACCAACCTCGCTGCCATTGATTTCTCTCTCCGCCGCCGCCAAAGCCTCTCTGTATCCCTCCAAATCCGTCGCTCCCAAGCCCAATCGTCCAAGCCGCCACCACCACTGGATTCCCCTGAGTCCCCCGACCTCCCCAAGCCCCTCGCTGGCGCCCAATTGGCACCGAGCGAGAAAGCCCCAAATCCGCCGCCGCCGCGCACCATTGCCACCGCTCCTGAGCTCGCCATTGTGCAAGGTGAGGACTCAATCTCTTCCCTCCGTGCTCCTTCCCGCGGGACACCGCATCCAAACACACCCATTCCCGAGCCCTCTGCCACTCCCTGGTCGCCGGTGACGACTGCACCTCGCCGCTGCCCTCTGGCCGCCGTCGGCCGCCATCCGAAGAATCCGAGCCGCTCAGAGTCTTCCCCATCCCCTTACCTTCCATTCCTAAGCTCCGTCCCTCCTCCCTTGCCATTGTTCACCGGCAAGCCCCCGGCCGCCGTGTGCCGTCGATCTCTTTGCCGGCTAACTCCTGTACCCCGTCCGACATCTCTCCCTCTCTCTGTCTCTCTCTTCTTCTCTCAGTGCCTCTCTACCCGGTGGGCCACCCCTCCTAAATTAATCCTATACTCTTACCCGTGGACCCCACCCCAATAATAAATTTAATTAATCATCTATTTAAATAATGTGAAGCCTTACATGTGGGCCCCTATTCAATTAACCCTATTTAATCCCCTCCTCCTCTCACTGCATGTGGACCCCGGCCTCCTATTTCCACTGACACATGGGGCCCACCCCAAAAGCTCTCTCCCTGTTTCTGCCATATGGCCTTTATGACATATGGGACACCACTGTGTGTGACATGTGGGACCCCCATCCAACTCTCTCTGCTCCCTATGCCATGTGGGCCCTGCTTAGTTTCTCTCTCTCATAGCCACTGTCCATGGGCCCCACCTGTCAGCCACTATTCCTAAAATAATTCTTTTTCCAAAAATCCAATAAATCCTTTTCTTATTCCAGAAATCCATTAAACTTCTAAAATTCATATCTTTTCAACCGTGACTCCGATTGATCCCGTTCAGGTCTCTAAATTTTTCTAAAAATGAGATCTACCTCATGACACTATTAGTTATTAATAATAGTATATTATTTCTAGGGTTTTGTGTGTTTTTCTCTCGTTTCGCGCGTAGTCGACGCTTCGGAAATTCGTCGGACGTCGGATTTTCGCGAAGATTCGAAGACGAAGACTGAGGCAAGTCACTCCTTGACCATATTGCTCCTAAATTTAAAAATGTTTTGTTTGCAAAATTACATTGCTAGTGTGCACGATAAATTGATCGGCCTCGGTTTGCGTGTCGAACTGACGAACCTACCCGGTAGTTGCATAAACCCTATAGGTCTTTGATACCCTATCCCTTGTCGCTCCATCCATGGTACCTCGGTAACCGTTCTCTTTGAGCATGGACTCCAATGGTTCTACCTCTAGCACAATTGTTTGTCGATTTAGGAAAATAGGGTTTCCAAAGATTTAAAAACCCGACATGTAATGTCGGCGGATTTGCGAAATAAAATTTATTTGCGAAAATTCCGCAGTGCAAAGTGATCGCCTGTGTGGTGGCACTTCGTATTCGCATATAAGGACCGATTCCTTGGGAAATTTCATCCGAGCATCTCACAAGTGCGACCACACGGATGGAAATGGGACACCCCTGGCTGAGTAATTAGTGTTCCCAGGATGGTTTGCGGTTACTAATAAATATGGGACTGGCTGGGTGCCGAGAGGGCAATATACCCCCGTCCCTGAGTACAGGAAGTGAGTTTCTGGTACTTGGTTAAGAGTGAGCACCCATTTATAGGGCAACGTGCTATCCTGGGAAGGCTTTGGAAAGGCCCTGTCACGAACCTCCCTACCTGATCAGTGTGGGAGTAAGCTCACGTCGTATGGGTAAAGCGTGCAACCTTTGCAAAGGTATACGAACTGTTCGAACAGCCGTGCCCACGGTTATGGGCAATGTGAGGTGATTCCTCTAGCATAGATTTGTTTGCAAGTGTTTGCGAAAGAGATTTGTGGTATGGGAATCGTTACCAGAATCGGCCTTAGTGGCTGATGGATGACCTGTGTGGTCTGAAATGGGGCTGTATGACCCGGGATGTCGTATGGCATCATAGATTGGGCTTCCCGAGTGGAAGCAGTTTGAGTTGAGTTTAAGAATGGCTTGGGGAGCCATCGAGATGAGTTATGAATGGCTCGAGGAGCCATTGAGATGAGATAAAATGATGTCCTGGATGGGACAGAAGTGAAAAATGAGATTATGTCCCAAGTGGGTGACATTGAAAATAAAGTAGTAGATGATGATACAGTGGAAGCTGCTTGTGGGCAGATCCACTGAACCGCTATCACGAGTTGATAGGCGGTATAAGAATACCTAAGATCAATTAAGATCTGATTCGTTCGCTTGAGTTGTTGAAAAGCAATTCGCGGACAGGATCGAGGCGAGAGCCTCCTTCCAGTCACTTTGAGACAACTCACACTTAGGTTTTCGAAAGTGTTTTCAAAAGAAAAGATTTGCTAAATAAACCCCAGCCTATTTTTGATAGCCTGCATAACTCACATTTTCCGTGGTTTGCTAAGTACGCAAGTACTCAATCTATTTCTTTTCTCCCCTTATTCAGGAAGAGTGAAGTTGAAGTAAAGATTAGGGTTTCTTTCCTAGTCCCAAGCCGTTGCTTGTGGATTGGGTTCTCGCTGCGCTGTCGTTCCGCTGCTGCTGTTCTGTTTGTTGGTTGCTGCTCAGGGCTTGCCTGAAGTCGCAACTTATAAAGGTATAATTTATACGTATTTATTTATTTAGCTATTTGCTGTGGTACATCTCCGTTAACCGTGGGTACCAGCAAGGTTTCCTGGGACTGGTACCGGCATCGCAGTTTCGTGGGAGTTGGTTCACGCCAATCTCTTGCGGCGCTTCCTCTCTGGTATCACTGTAGGTGATGCCAGGGAAGAGGGCGCTACACTCTCTCTCCCTCTCTCCCCTGTCAGACGGCCCCCACCGCTCCCTCACTGCCCTGTGGGCCCACTCATATTAATCCAGACATGTCCCATTGACATACGGGCCCCACTAATTTAACTAAAGAACCACTTACATGTAGGCCCAACTGTTTAACCTCTCTCTCTCCCAATGACAGTGGGCCCCATTTAATTAATCCCCTAATCAATCCCCTCTCTCCCTGACAGATGGACCCAACACAATTAAAGACCTCAATCAACCTTTGTTTCAAAATGTGTCACTGACATGTGGGACCCCCCGTCAGTATCTCTATCTTCCTGCCATTTGGGTCCACTGCTATGTGGGCCATTGACTCTCTCTCTTCCCAAATGACATGTGGGCCCTACTCTCCCTCTCTCTCTCTAAGACATTGACAAGTGAGCCAGCCCTTAGCTTCTCTCTCCTCTGGCATTGACAATGGGCTCCACCTGTCAGCCACTATTCCCCAAAATAATTCTTTTTCTAACAATTCAACTAATCCTTTTTCCTTTTCTAGAAAGTCCCAAAAACTTCAAAAATCCATATCTTTTAATTTGTAACTCCGATTGACCTCGTTCAAGTCTCTAAATTTTTCAAAAAAATGAGATCTACCTCATGGCATTATTAGTTATTAATAATAGTATTTTATTTTTAGGGTTTTGTGTGTTTTTCTCTCGTTTCGCGCATAGTCGACGTTCCGAAAGTTGTCGTACATCGGATTTTTGCGAAGTTTGAAGACGAAGACTTAGGCAAGTCACTCCTTGACCATATTGCTCCTAAATTTAAAATATTTTGTTTGCAAAATTGCATTGCTAGTGCGCATGATAAATTGATCGGCCTCGGTTTGCATGACGAACCGACGGACCTTTCTAGTAGTTGCTTAAATCCCGTAGGACGTTGATATCCTATTCCTTGTCGCTCCTCCCCGTGGTGCTTCAGTTACCATGCTCTCTGAGCATGGACTTCGATGGTTCTACCCACATCACTGTTGATTGTCGATTTGGGAAAAATAGGGTTTTGAAAGATATAAAAACCTGACATGTGATGTCGGCAAGTTTGCGAAACAAAATTGATTGCGAAAATCCGCGGTGTAAAGTGATCGCCTGTGTGGTGGCACTTTATATTTGCATATAAGGACCGTTTCCTTGGGGAATTTCATCCGAGCATCTCACAGTGCAACCACATCGGTGGAATGGGCCACCTCTGGCCGAGTAACTAGTGTTCCTAGGATCGTTTTTGATTGCTGATAAATGTGTGATCGACTGGGTGCCAAGAGGGCGATATACCTCTGTCCCTGAGTACAGGAAATGAGTTCCTGGTACTTGGTTAAGAGAATCCATTTATAGGGCAACGTGCTATCCTGGGTAGACTTTGGAAAGGCCTTGTCACGAACCTTCCACGCTGACAAGTGCGGGCAGTAAGCTTGCGTCGTGTGGGTAAAGCGTGTACCCTTTGCAAAGGTTTATAAACTGTTCGAACAGCCGTTGCTTGTGGATTGGGTTCCTACTGTGTTGTCGTTCCGCTGCTGCTGTTCTTTTTGCAGGTTGCTGCTCAGGTGATTCCTCTAGCGTAGATTTGTTTGCCAGTGCTTTGCGAAAGTGATTTGAGGTATGGGAATCGTTCCCAAAATTGGCCTCAGTGGCTGATGGATGACTTGAGTGGTCTGAAACGGGACCGTGTGACCCGGGATGTCAATTGGCATCATAGTTTAGGCTTTCCGAGTGAAAGCGGTGTATGTTTTGAGTTGAGATTATGGATGGCTCGAGGAGCCACAGAAATGAACTATGAGTTGAGATGATGTCCTGAATAGGACGAAAGTGAAAGGAAAATAATAGAGGAAGAATGAGATGACGTCCTAGAAAGGACGAAAGGGAAAATAAAGTAATAGATGAGAATACGGTGGAAGCTGCTTGAGGGCAGATCCACTGAACCGCTGTTGTAATCCAACAGGTGGTATAGGAATAAACTTGAATAAAAACTTTAAACAATTAAAATCTGATTCGTCCGCTTGAGTTGTTGCAAAGCAATTCACGAATAGGATCAAGGCAAGAGCCTCCTTCTAGTCACAATGAGATAACTCACACTTAGGGTTTCTAAAATGTTTTCAAATGAAAAGATTTGTGAAATAAACCCCAGCCTATCTTTGATAGCCTGCATAACTCACGTTTTCCGTGACTTGCTGAGTACGTAAGTACTCAATCTATTTCTTTTCTCCCCTCATTCAGGAAGAGTGAAGTTGAAGTGAAGATTAAGGTTTCTTTCCTAGTTCCAAGCCGTTACTTGTGGATTGGGTTCTTACTGTGTTGTCGTTCCGTTGCTGTTGTTCTTTTTGCAGGTTGCTGCTCAGGGTTTACCCGAAGTTGTAACTTATAAAGGTATAATATCTATATATTTATTTAGTTAATTGCTGTGGTACATCTCTGTTGGCCACGGGTATCAGCAAGGTTTCCTAGGACTAGTACCGGCATCGCGGTTCCGTGGGAGTTGGGTTCATGCCAATCTCCTGCGGTACTTCCTCTCTGGTGTCACTGTAGGTGGTGCCAACGCAGGGGCGTTACAAGTGGCCAAGGATGGCGTTGTACTGGTATGGGATGTCCACGATGTCGAAGATTATCTGTTCGTTTCGGGCGTTACCCCCTTCGCCGAACAATTCTTGGAGCTGCACTTGTCCCAGTGGACGAACTGAACTTCCACCGAAGCCCTGCAGTGGGATTGCGGCCGGGGAAAGTGCGGCTTTAGGAATTCCCATCTGCCAAAAAGCGTTGACGAAGATGATGTTTGCCGAGCTTCCTCCGTCAACCAGGATACGACGCACTTCGCACCCGGCGTGAAAGAGGGCGGCTTGGTCTAGGGCATTGTGGCGATGTGGTTAATTGCCCTCTCATGCGCCTTCTTCTGTTTTTTTTGACTCCAAGCCTTGCGAGGAGCCCCCGGTGATCGTGGCGATCGCCCTCCGCTGCCTGTCCTGAGATGCTTCTATTTGAAGTAGCCTGTTCTCTTTGGATTGGTCTGTAGCTTCCCCTGGGGCGATCTCTTGTTGAGGACCCTGGTCCCCTTGACCAGCGCTCCCCGAACGCTAGACGTTTCTGCACTGCTCGGTGGTGTGCGAAGCTTTGCCGTGAAAGCACAGAACTTGTGCTTCTCCCTCTTCGGCTTCTTTTTCGCCGATCCACCTTGCGAGTTCTTGAAGTTTTGTCGAAGGGTATTCAACTCTTCGACGGTCATCACTTGCTTGCCCTTTTTGTCCTGGAACTTCTTCCAGGCTAACTGTGTGCGTTGCGAAGACATTGGTCTGGCCTGTGCCACGCCTGCCGAGCCCTGTACACCTTCCTGGTTGAGTTTGGCTTGGATCTCATTACTTCTTTTGGTGTCCTCTTCGCCCCTTACATAGCCATCGATGATGCGAAACAACTCATCCACTATTTTCGGTTGCTTTCTTGTTATGTTCTTGGTGAGGGGGCTTGTAAGGAGACCGGCAGAAACAACGTTGATGACTGATGTTTCGATGATATCTTGTACTTGGCATCTTGCTTGGGAAAATCTCTGGATGTACTCGTGGATGGATTCCCCTAGCTTCTACCTAATACTGAAGAGCTCTTGCTGGGTCTTCAGCTCCTCGTAAGTGTCTCAAAAGTTGGTGACGAAGACATCGCGTAGCTGCTCCTAAGAGTATATGCTACTTGGAGGCAGGTTAAAGTACCATGACCGCGTGAAGCCATCCAGCGTGAGGTGTATGACTTTCGCCTTGGTGTTTTCATCACCGTGGACCGCTTCGATTGTAGACTCTTAGAAGAAGAGGAACTCGCTAGGGTCCGAGTCACCCGCGTACTTGACGATCGAAGGGTTCTTGAGTTGAGGCGGGATTGGGTGGCTTTGAAGCACCTAGCTCAGTGGCGACTTCTTGTCGTTCACCGGCGCGGCGTGCAGCGAAGGTGCTGGTGAAGGAGCAACACAGGGGTAAGGAACCCCGAAGATAGCCGAAGCTTGCGTCGGCTGGGCCGAGTGATGATGTGTGACGACGGGGGCCGCTCACCCCCTGTAGCAGGGGTGACTTCGACCGGCGGTGGCGAAGGAAGTGCGCCTTGCCCCCCGACACCTAGCTATTGAAGGATATCTTAGAGCTACGTTTGGATGGACGACGTCAACCCTGCTGCCGAAGGAGGTTGGCAAGGCTATTGCACTGACCGAGGTGGCACCAAACTTGGAGCTGGCGAAGGGGCTGCTACTGGAGCCGTTGGCTGTGGTGCCATCACAAGGGGCAGTTGAGGCTGGACGAAGCCAGGCGCGGCCGATAGTGGTGGGGGGAGAACGAAGGTGTGAGGGGCCGAAGTGGGCGGAGGTGGCGCTTGGAGTCCGAACGCCTGGGCAAACGAGGCTGGAGCTTGGTGGAGTCCGAACGCCTGAGTAGACGAGGCTAGAGCTTGGTAGAGTTCGAAGGCTTGGGACTGCGCCTGCAGTTGCTGCTATTGTTCCTGCATCTGGCAAGCATGTCTTATAGCCTTTGGACACTTTCCTTTATGGCCTCGTACTCCACCCTTGGCATCGACACAGCATCCTCGCTTCCACCTGGTGCAACCGCCTGAACTGAAGGCGCTCCTTCTTCAGCCTGCTCCTCCTGCGCTTCGACCTGATGGTCTTCGGGTTGATCAATGTCTCCATCTCCGTAGCGGCATGGGGTTGTTCGTCTCGTCGTCGACTTTCTCTTCGGAGGCATCTTGCCTTCGGTTTCTCACTTGGGGAGGGTTTCCCACGGACGGCGCCAACTGTTGTCAAAAACAATAGTAAAAATTGAGAATAGATTGTAGTAGTAAATCTTTTATATTAATCTCAAAAACATTATCATTACAGTGGCCTGGGTGCCTATTTATAGGCCTAGAGGTACAATTATAGGCTCTAGAGTTTTATTTACAGGTAGTATTACATCATAGCCCCTTGATAGGGATGGTTATAGGGGTATTCCCGTCTTTTCTTGACTGCAGGCTCCTTGATGGGTTATTGGGCCGTCACACGGGCCGCGAGGCCCCTACTTGGGCCGGGCCCTCGGTGGGCCTTCTGGCCTTTTTAGCCACCTTGTTTCTTAGTCGGGACAGCCGCCACAAGGTTCTGCTCGCGGGGTCGCCTCTTCGGCCTTCCTAGGTCCTTCGCTGGCAGCCTCAGTGCTCCGTCCCGAAGTTCTTCTCCTTCGCTAAGTGTACTGCGTCTTTCGCCTTTGAGCTGGGCCCTTCATCTCATGCTTTCAGTCTAGGGCCGCCGAAGGGACTCTATTAGGTATCTTCGATCTTGAGCCTTCCAAAGGGGGATTGTTCGAAGGGGTTGCGGCTTGCCTCCAACACCATCGATCCATGATCCGATGGTTTCAGGAGGGGGACGAATGCCGGATAGAGGCCGTGCCACGTGGCATGCTTCTCCGCTCGAGAATCCAGCCGATATTCCTGTTTAGAGATTTCCATAAAACTCTGGCTTATTTCACCATGAGATCGTCTAAATGGGCCGAAAGCTGCACTGCGAAAGCAGCCCACGGGCTACAAGTACCACGTTCGCTTTCGTTTCCACCTATCCAGTGGGGACCCGAGAGTTCGACGCGGCGAACCCTCCCCCTCTCCCTGTCAGGTGGGCCCAGGTCGTCCCCAACCAACAGCGCTCCGCCCCTCCTTCCCGACTCCCCGACCTTTCGCCTCCCGCGAAGTCGCCACCACTCTGGCCGTCTGTCGTCGCCGCGGCATCCGCCTCCTCGTCGTCCTCCCGTAGGGTGCGGCGGCGGAGGCGGCGACGATGCCGTGCTGCGGAACCAGAGACCCCTACGCGGGGATCAGGGTCCTGTCCCAGCCGCAACGCCACGGTTCGCGCTCCCGTTGTTTGGTTCGATTTTGGTTGTGGTTCCGATGCGGGGTTTCGCTGTGGGTCTTATCGGGGGCTGGGGGATTTGTGCGCAGGGAGGAAGCCGTGGCGGGGCGTGAGGGTCGTCGTGCTGCTGCTGCACGCGCTGTTCATTGGCGCCGTCTTCCTGCTCGATCCGACGCTCCAGAGGCGAATCCACGAGGCCAAGTGGTACGCCCCCCTTGAAATTCCTCCGAAATGTTTCCGCCCGTTCACATTGTTGGATTTTTTTTCTTGTAGCTCTTTGGAGTCAATTTGCTCCTAGCTTCGGGTACCATTTCGTTGTGTTGTAATTGACAATTGGCTTGTATCAGCTTGCAGCACGTTTTAATGAGAGCAAGTGTGGTTTCTATATATGCCCTCGATTTGCAATGCCGTCTGTGAGGCTGAACTTGTTAGATTACTGGGTTGAGAGCATGTGAGCATGTTGTAATAGTGTAATTGTGTTAAGTGTGCTTGATTGCATGACATGTTTTTCTTAATATATTAAAGCTTGATACGCATTTTTCTTGGCCATCCTGTTTAACACATGAATTCATGGAAGTTCTATATGGAACAACATAATTTCCGTATGATTTTTACCAAATATATTGTTTAAAATCTGTACTTTACTTGTATGGACAGGCCTGGGTAAATCTGCTTCGAACAATGCTGCAGTAGCATTGTATTATGAACTTCCCCTAAATGTATGACAATAATATTAATGGATAAACTGGCGTGCTATTGAACTTGAAAGCTAAAAACAACATATTTTGTTACTTTAGATAACATTTGAATATTTCAAATTAAGATAGCGTAAGCCATAAAGCATACATCCGATGGCATCCACAAGTCATGCGAATGTCAAGAGGTATTTTCATGCCAACTGATGGTTTTTTGTTTGTATTCAGAGATTGTTGTCTCGGATGTTCTACTGTACATTTTATGACTTGGACAAAGAGACCTTCACAGAAACTGATTAACTATGCTAGAACATAGGCGAGTGCCTATGGATTGTGTTGCTCGGTTGCCCCCCTCCTTTGTTATCAAGCTACCCAAGAAGCTATTATTGGAACCACAAATCACTTCTTATTGTTAGAAGTTGATGAAAAATGTGTTTATTTCAAGTATTATATATTGTCCAAGGATCATATGATATTGCTTTGTTCAAATCGTTGTCCTCGAGCTATATGTGAAAACAATTCATTAATTCGAGCATGAGATCAAAAGTTGTACTTCCTCCGTTTCAAATTACTTGTCACTCTAGTTTTGTCCTAAGTCAAGCATTTGTATCTTTGACCATCAGTTTTTAGAAATTGATATAGTTTAACATCATCAGATTTATGTTTTTAGATTCACCTTGAGAAATATTTTCATAATATATAATTCACATGTTGTTAAACTATACGAATTTCTAGAATTTGATGGTCAAAGATAGAACATGTACTTTTGACAACCAGTGCTGAAATGATGATGGCATCAGCAGCCCTTTGCCCCTTTCCTACAACCCACATGCATACTTTTATATGTAACTTGTAGTGTTTCTATTTTTAATCTTGGCACCTCTAAAAGGCCTTCACTAACTTTTGTATATTATAGATACCACAGCTGGGTGTCTGTTGATGCCGTACAGCTTATTTGGAAATTGAAAACACTATTGTGCCATTTCTCTGTTTATTTGCTCAATGACATGTATGTAGAAGAAGTTCCATCAGCTCTCTATTTAGTCTTATTCTACAATCCGCTTTGATGGCAGGTACATAATTCTATATGGGTTGCTGGTTTTACTTACCTTGGCACAATACCTATATACAGCTACTTCTTCTCCAGGGTAATTGATCCTCGTCGATGTTGATTTTTTCCCTCGAGGATGACACTATACATTACTCTTACTGGCTCTTGTGCTGTTAGATATGTACCTGATATGTTGAGAGCTGGCTCAGGGATGCATGCAACCTTTATTAATACAGCAACCCTCTCAAAGTAATGTCTTACTCTATGTTGTGTTGCCTTATGATATGTGTATTTTAAGTGCTGGAGCCTGAGTATCGTACATACTTATTTATGCTAAATTAAATGCCTTTGTGATTAAGAAAAGGCAGGCCAGTTCCAAAAATGGAAGCTTAAACTCTGCCATGAATCGCAGCAAAATAGAGCAACAATTTCCACAATCCACTACACCTTCCTCACTACCGCAGATGATGGATCTATATCCACCTGGAACATCCAGCAGGTACACCTGTCTATATTTGGAATTTATGCTGGTGTAATTTTCAGTATATTTTGTTATGTAATTTGTATGCCTCATTTTATTTTAGGGATTTTACATGCTCTTACTGCCGGCTCATCCAGGTATCTTTGGTTTTCCAAATTTGGCTTCCAGAGTTAGTATTAACTGAATGCAGTGCTCATTTGACTTGATATAATGTATGCCATTTTCAAGGATGTTTGCTTATTATGGTGATTAGTCAAAAGCAACTCTTGTGTTAGGCCAATCTGCTCAATGACTAGATTATGGCATCTGCCAATCGCTCTTGTTTTTGTATCTACTAAGTTAAATGTTGGTGTGTTAATGTATAACAGGACCAGGTATGAGTTATGACTAGTAACATCCTTTCTCATCAATGTGTCCTGTCTTGAGATCACTTATGCTTTCCAAAGTCCAAACGATAATAAGAATTTCCCTGGCTTGATGTTTCAGAAGTTGTAACCATCACCAATCTCACAATCTATCTAATTAGCAAAAGGTAGATACTATCTGTAAAAAGAGAGAAGGGCATATTGAAGCACTATTCCTTCATGAACATACCATGTTATGCTCATTGTTCTTCGCAATCAATTTTGTAACTACTCACGTTCGCATTCATTATCCATCAGAATATTTTTTAATTACTACAAATTTCATTCATACTAACCTGCCTGAAGCTTTTTTTTTTTGGTCTACTGCCTTTTACAGCCTCCGCGCACCAAGCACTGTCATGACTGTGATAAATGTGTCCTCCAATTTGATCATCACTGTGTTTGGCTTGGAACATGCATTGGCAAAAGGAACTACTGTCGATTTTGGTGAGTTTTGAGTTTATATATTATGCAGGTTATTTTGAACATGTGCTTCTCAGAGCATATGCTAATATTCCTGTTTGGTGTATGCCATGCGATCTCTACATATGCACCCAAGTGTCCTGCTTCAGTTAACACATGTTTATTGTGAGAAGTCTATTGTTTGTGTGCACCTTATTCATGCATTATTTCCTTAGATAGCCAATTCTTGTCTCGTCTTAGCTTATGTCTTTAAATCTCTGTGCCAGAACTGTAAATCAAGAAAACCCTTATGAAGACACCAGGTTATAATGGTTATATGCCTTTTGCCTAATTATCAAACCATGCCCTCATATTTTGTTCATCTTGATTCTTGTCAAAGATTTATCTGGTTGCAATTAACTGTGCATGGAAGCTGTGCTCCCACCAATAATCATTCCTGCGCCTTCCCTTAACATTGATCTAGTAGGAATTAGCTGGACTTTGTGTTCCTGGCAATTCCTTGAACCTATACCTCCTATCTTGTATAGTCTAGAATTCGAGAAGTCTGATGCTTGTTATTGTGTTAGATTAATGTGCTCTGGAGGAGGTTGGTTAGGGATCATGTTAGTCTTAATTGTTAAGATGTATCCTAGGCTTATAAAGGGAAAAAAAGAGATGTATTTGAAAAAAGTGATCTAATATGCCTCATTGAAATGTACATATACAAGCTTATGTTGTTCTATTTTACGACTCATCAAAAGTCTAACCAGCTATCCTCGGACATAATTAATATTTTTCAGGTGGTACATATTCGAACAAACAGTTTTAACTGCCTGGACTGTTGCTTTCTACATTCAGTTCTTTCATTTGGACATTGATGTATCCTGGTATGTATTTTACCCTTCTAGATCCAATTTGCGAGCAGATTTTATCAGCAGTGCCTTTTAGTTGGTCTCCAGTTTGGTTCGCCAGACATCTCATCTGAGTATATCTGTTTTTTTATGGACAGGTGGAAGTTTGCTATTGGTATAGTACTTTTGGTAGCATTGATATTAATTTTCGTGGTCCTGCTGCTCTTGTTGATATTCCATACGTAAGCATTCTTGTTTTTATGCCTGGCACCAAAATAGTTGAAGAGCTGAATGTATTATGCATCACAAACACACAAACCAACCATGATCCTTCTGTACAACTCTTGCTGTTTCTGATAGTTGTATTCATGAGCTTGTTTATATATCTGCAGTTACCTTGCTCTTACGAACCAAACAACATATGAGATTGCCAGAAGGAAGCGAATTTCTTATCTAAGGTATTAGAATGGCTGAAGATTAGAAATTGTGCTTGTATATATATTTTGCTTGTCGTTATAACACAAGTAATGAATCATTGGAACTGTGTCACTTTCAGGGATGTTCCTAGCAGGGTTCATCCATTCAGCAAAGGCATTTGCAGAAATCTGTATGATCTCTGCCTCTCTAAACAGCAGGGATTTCTTCTGGAAGCACTGTCCCCGCTGGAGGTACTAGAAGCCAGAGCTAGACCTTACACATGCCGAGATGTGATCTCCTGCCGATGCTGTTAGAAACTTGGTACATGCTGTATATCTGGACTCACTAGTTTAGTGTAATGCAAATAATATGATGACGATTGATATAACTTGTGTCTAATTTTTCATGTACAGTGTATGCACATTTTTGTCTCCTAGAAAATCTGGATTGACCCGAGTATGCTCAAATCTGGATTTTTCTTGTGCATTTAGCTTCAGAAAAGATGAGAACTCTATCAGCGTACAGAATGATGATTAGAATTCCGGGAACATATAACAACTTGTACTTGTATCTTCAACTGTGCAATGTAGAACTGGTTTGTTCTGTATCTCTTCGTTCGATTTCGTTCACTCATGTAACATCCTTGTTGCCCGTGCTTGACGGTAGTCAATGTACACGGATATTGGCTCGTAAGATAAGGGCAATCTGTCTGTAATATGTTGAAGTGTTATTCCAACATACTAGCTTCTAAACAACGTCGACCCTATTACAGTAGCGTTGAGGAGATAAAAAGGCATACTGCATTACGTTTTCCGCTGGTTTGACAAATTTTGCTGCATCTGCAGTTCTCACTGGAAATCCGCAGGCTTGAAGAATTGCACATGCATGCCCTTTTCCACAAGACCCCAGAGATTCCCAACTATGAGCACGAAGCTTAGACCCATGCCAAGGCTTCCCAGAGCCCAGTTGGTGCACCACATGGCGGTGCCTTTGGCCGGCCTCATGATCGCCACCCACATGAAGCACGGGTACGCCAGCGTGACCGGCAGCGAGATCCCCCCGAGGAGGCCGGCGAGCTCCGACAGGAACGGCAGCGCGACGGCGATGAGGAGGTTGACGGCGCCGAAGAAGGCGCGGAAGCCGGAGCGCAGCCACCACGGGCACGGCCGGTTCTTCTTGTGGACGTAGCCGGTCTCCATGTTGTCAAACACCGGCATGGCGAAGATCTGGTACGTTGTCAGGCAGTTCACGATCACAAGCAGCGTGGCGAGTCCCAGCACCAGCCGGGACACATCGCGGCTGTGGAACTTGTACAGGGCACTCAGTATCCCATTGGGTGGTATCTGCATGCAACGAACGGCGTCACAAACCTCACACAGCTCGATCAGTTTTACGAGAAAACATCTCAAGTTTACTCCGTCAGTCAGACCAGATGAAACACTCACCTGGTCGCCATAAGCCCAGAAGCCACCAATGGCCACGGGGTACAGGCAGAATGCGATGATCACGTAGGCAACTTTGACGCCCTTCCACATTGGCACATGAGAAGGATGTTTCAGAGTTGATGGCATTGTGGCCTGCGAGTTGATGGCAAACATACTAAGTGGCCTTATCTTTTCCATCGTTGTCAGTGGATGAGTGGAGACAGAGAGAGTACTGAGAGAGACCTGACCTGAATCTCTAGCACAAGATTGTGCCCCCTAAACGCGAAGGCGATGATGCCGAGGCCATTCAGAATCCCAATGGCGCCGTCCACCGCGCCGGTGGCCTTGACCGGGTCGTAGGACACGCCGGCCACCCTCCCCTTGGCCACGGACACGACCCAGATCATGGTGCAGTACGCGACGGCGGCGGCCGCGCCGACGAGCGACACGCCGGCGATGGAGTTGAGGTTCGGGAGCTGGGACAGCAGCGCGGCTACGCAGACGAACACGACGTACCACTCCACGGTCGTCAGCGGCCGGGCCAGGCACACCTGCCCGCACGCGATGTTGAACAGCAGCTTCATGCTGCCGCCGCCGACGATGATGAGCGCCGTGCAGTTCCCCGCCGACAGGTACATGACCGGGAGCAACGCCAGTATCTTCCCCCATTTCTCACCTGAAGGCTAGCCATGCATGAGAACGGATTCACAGAAAGAGACGTCGCCGATCGTAGGCTTCCGTGAACTCGAGAGAAAAAAAAGAACGCACCGAAGACGGTCGTGGCGAGGTGCATGTATCGGCTGTACCGGGTGCCACCGGCGACGGGCTCGTGGAGCTTGACGAGCAGCCACAGCGTGTAGAGCTGCCACGCGAACGCCACGGTCAGGCAGACGATCGCCCAGGCCCTACAAAACATGTGTGCACACCATGTCACATGCGTGCATGTTGTTGCACCGGCTGCTGCTACTACTAGATGCTACTACTAGCACGTACGTAACACGTCGCGTACCATCCGAGGAAGGTGAAGGCGGCGGGGAGCACGAGCGCCTGGAAGCCGATGCCGGAGCTGAGGCTGTGGAACGCGGCGTAGTAGGCGTTGCCGCTGCGGGACTCGGTGATGGGCAGCCAGGCGTCGCGCGGGTCGGCGAGCCGCGTCAAGTGGCCGACCTCCTCCAGGTAACCCCTCACGCTCGCCACGGCCTTCCTGACGGGGCTGGTGATGCTCGGCGTCCCCATCCCGCGCAGCGGCGACGCCTTGCTGCTCGCCGGCGCCGGTGACTGTATCTGCGACGGCGGGGCCGACACCGGCGGCGGCGTCGGCGGGGCCGACCTCACCTCGCTCGACATGGCACGCCCCTGCTGCCCGCGCCTACGTAACTAACCCGGTGATCTCTCACCTCGGCTGGTTTGGTGCGTTGCTGGGCTGAATGCTTGAATCCTGGGAGGGTTTAAGGGGAGTCAAGATTTATAGGTGGTTTCTCGCGCGGTTGGTGATCGAATGGCGAGTCATACAGCCAGCGTAGGTGTGGAGGCGAGTGGCAGCGTGAGCGCTGAGCCGTGTAGGGAAATTGACCAGGCGGCACGATCTCGTACGAGTCGTGGTCGTAAAATAGTACCTCGGCTTGCTCCCTCACGAGTCAAACACGTACGACGTACTCCTTCCGTCGAAAATATAAAAACCTCTATCATTTAAAATTTATCTTAACATACAATAACTTCTATATCTAGTCTTTTTTTAATCAATCTATCCTAAAATTTTTTTACCTACTTTCTCTTTTCAAACGATCACAACCTCTCTCCATTTAATTTTAACAACTTTCTTAATACACATATTTAACTCTAAAACTACTTATATTTTAGGACGGAGAGAGAGTACATGCCAATATAAACAGGACACGGAGCTAGCTAAGATAGTCGGACCGGGGCTCAAATGACTACACGACGCTGCAAACTAGCAGCCGGTTTGATTGGTGCGTGTGCAGCGCGTCTTTTTTCATGGACATGCAACCGCTGCATTTTTGTTCCGTGACGTGCAACGGTAGTACGTTTCTCAGATGATCTCTATGCTTGTGTTCTGCATATATAAAACCTGTTGATTACATGTCCAAACTCCTCCTTGATGTCAACTCACATGGTATGTGTTGTAGAACGGCTACATTCACGGATCGCCCAGATCTGCTCCCTTTCCTCCCGCAGTAGATAAGGCGTCAAGAAGATGTAAAAGATCGTATCCGTTCCCGCATAATCACACCACAGAAGAAGATAATGAATATAGGAGACACAGATATACGGGTGTTGCTCTCTCTTTATTAATCAATGTATACAATGAAGGCACATCTGTCCCTCTATTTATAGGTAGAGGAGGCTAGAGAAAAGAACCATAAATTTATCTCTAACTAATTCGGATTGATCCACAAAAAAGAATTTTATCTCTTAAAGGGATAAGGATTCGTAACACTCCCCCCTTAAACCTATCCGTGACTAACTTATGCCTCGTCAAAACTCCTACCAAAACCCAGTGACAAAAAGGCTAGGAGAAAGAGTACATAGTTGCCGCCATGCGTCACACACCGCTGTCTCATTAAAAACCTTTGTGAGGATCACAAGCTCTACTTAACAAAGGGAAAAAGAGTACAACGTTATGGACTCGTCGATCCACTGACTAGGCTGTGTTCAGGAGTTATACTCCCCTTGAACCCTGCAAGTCTCTAAATCTTCTCATCACAATTTCACGAATAAATTTTTGGAAAGTACAAGTTGAGAGAGACTTAGTGAATAAATCTACCAAGTTGTCATACGACTTGGACTGCAGGATCTTCATTTCTCCTTGCTTCTGAAACTCATGAGGATAGAAGAATTTTGGAGCAATATGCTTCGTCATATTGTTTTTGATATAGCCTAGCTCCATCTGTGCGACACATGCTGCATTATCCTCATAGATAATAGTGGAGATATCGGGGATACTCAAATCACATGATCGCTCAATATGGTGAGTCATCCTCCTAAGCCATGCACACTCTCGTGTGGCTTCATATAGTGTAATGATCTCTGAGTAGTTCGTAGACGTCGCTACCAAAGTCTGTTTACTAGACCACCACGAAATGGCTGTACCACCACAAAGAAACACAAAACCAGTTTGAGAACGGACATTATGGGGATCAGACAGATATCCTGCATCTGCATAGCCCACCATGGTTAAGTCTCGTTGCCTTGAAAAGAAGAGGCCGAAATCTTGCGTACCCTGGAGATATCTGAGGACTGTCTTAACGCCAAGCCAATGTCTCCTAGTAGGAGACGCACTGTATCTTGCTAGCAGATTTACCACGAACACAATATCAGGACTGGCGTAGTTCGCAAGGTACATCAGTGCTTCTATGGCGCTTAAGTATGGGATTTTCGGTCCCAACACTTCCTCAGTCTTACTCCTAGGACGGAATGGGTCTTTGTCTCGATCAAGAGATCTCATAACCATGGGTGTCTTCAAAGGATGAGCCTTTGACATGTTAAATCTCTCAAGGACCTTTCTAGTATAGGTTGACTAGTGCATTAAGATCCCATTAGGTAGATGCTCGACCTATAGGCACAAGCAAAACTTGGTCTGACCCAAATCTTTTATCTTAAACTCCGTCTTGAGATAGTGTGGAGGCCATGGGCCCCGGATACCTCATCACAAGTATATGGACCACTCGGATAGAGGATGGGCCGAGATTTGTAATTAGAGATATTGTAGCATCTGGCAGACTTTGCCTTGTACAAAAAGGAATATACAGTTCTAGTTGGGTAAGATGTATCTCTAAGAAGGAAATCCCTTGGTTGTATCCGGCTGGGACTCCTACCTTGTACCCCTGTCCCCTGGTATATAAGGGGAGGCAGGGCACCCCCTAAGGGCAGATAATCATTGATCGACACAAATCCTCAAAGGAATACCACCACAACTGGACGTAGGGTATTACCTCACATTGAGGGCCTGAACCAGTATAAATCTCCCCGTGTTCCTTTGCAATCCACCGAGTTTCCATCCGTCGAGTAGCCCCATATTTATATTGCCGGTGTAAAACATCGATAGTTGGCGCGCCAGGTAGGGGCTTCGGCGAGATCTACACCAACAATCTCGATGGATCCTACATCAGGAGTCGACGGCGACAAATTCTCCCCTGGAGACACAATAACCTTCGGAAGCCTCGACTTCATCGCTGACCAGATCGGCAATCTCACCTTGGCCGATGCAGATCCAATCCAACCAGCCGAGGAACCAGCCGACTCCACGCCAGTCGACTCACAAGACGCTGCGCCAGCTATCATCAATCTAACGCAGCAATCTTCAACTTCGCCGAGCTTTGGGACAACCCTCTCCTTCGGCGTCCGACTCGCGCTAGGCCTTGAGCTAGCCCGAGTTGGGCTAGGAAGGGGAGAGATCGTCAATCTCCCACGCAGATTCGGTGACGCCGCAGATCTACATCTTACGCGGCAGACCCGATCTCCTGTGATTCAGTTTGGACACGGCCAAGCACCATTTTAGATTGGATCTAGGGAGGTCGGAGTTGTTTTTACTCCGATGAACTACTCGGATTCCCACTCCAAGTCGGACAATGGTTCGAACACTAGTTCGGACTCCAGTTTGGCGAGTTTTCTCTTGCCCCGTGAGATCTTCATGGCTTCAACACCACCACCGGAGATGTGCCGACTACAAGAGGAGCAGTAGGAGGAGGCGCGCCGACTACGACAACAAGAGGAAGCTGACCGCGAGGCTCGCAACGACGGGCTACGCAAGGCTGGGCGAACCGCCCAACAACAAATTCTCCAGACCAAAGTCGGCGACCACGACGTCTTCGTCATGCCACAACAGAACGTCGTGGCCGCTGCAACCCTGCTGGACACGCTCCAGCTCGGGCCTGATCACCAGGCCACCCTGACTATCGCCAAGATCAAGGCGATGATTACAGCTGCTGCCTGTCAGCAGCAACAGCAGTCGAGCGACACACTTGTACCGACCAATTGGTCAGGTTCTCCGGCAGCAGGTTCGTCTACATCAGCTCGACGCCGGGCGGCTGGCTCGAGTCGGCCACACGAAGAGTCGCGCCAAACATCACTCGGTGACACCATCAACAACAATCGGCGGCGTCACCAATACGATCGCCGGTTCAACCAAGACCTCCGAGTTCGTCTACAACGTGACCTCCGATATGACATCAACTCCCGGCGCCGTCAACAAGAAGAGGACGAGCGCCGCCGACTGGAGGACGAGAACGAGCGTTTCGGTCTTCACCACGAGCGGTTCAACTGCCGCGGTTGGAGCCAGAGCCCTCATGAGGATGAAGGCGTTCCAGCTTTCACTCACGAGCTCTAGGACGTTGACTGGCTATCGGGCTTCAAGCCTACGGGGATCGAGAAATACGACGGCAAAACCAACCCCGAGTCATGGCTCACCGTATACACCTTGGCAATTCGAGTTACCGGTGTGTTAATGCCAAAATTTGGTAAGGCCCTATGTCAGATTCGGTCAAAGGGGGAAAATTGCAGTCAACCGATGGGGAATGATCCAGAAGAGACTGATTCCGGGAAGGGGCCGTGAAGACCACTGTTTGGCAGTTAATTACTGTACATGTTAATTAGGCAAGTGTTTATCTTTAGGAAACCTGACCTCGTGTCCGGGCAGGTCGTGTTAGCGTTTTCTATTATAATTAGGAAGTCGTATATCGTGTCCTATAAGGACTCATGTAACTCGGGGTATAAATGCGTACACCCGGGCACCTTGTAAATTATCAATCACAGATCAATAAAATTCGGCGCATCGCCACCCCTTCGACGGGATCTTGCTTCTCGAGCCGGGCTGCATCGGTTAGGTCCGAACTCCAGCGAGAGGGTAAGTCTCGTCACCCCTTACCACGGTACGTTTACTCTGTCTATGGCTGCATCAGTTCAGTTTTGACCTCGTAGACTGATTAGGCATACCACATCACGCGTGCATAGATCATATCGACCCATTGGGTATAATTTATCGACAGTTTGTGCTGCATCGGTTAGGTCCGACCTACTAAACTGCCCGATAAGTTATCCCTGATATGTTGATGTTTTCTGTGCAAGCGTCTTATCGGAATGTATAGCCGATAAGTTATCTTGTTCTACATCACAGCCGCATTAGATCTATCGGCTTGTTGAGATCCTGTTATTGTTACTAGTCTGTGCTGCAACGGTTGGGTCCGATCTACTAGACTGGCAATAATAACTCTATTCTTAATAAGCCGATCGATGTTTATGCGATGTATTATCGGAGCATCTAGCCGATAAGTTATCATTACATCACAATCGTATCAAATCTATCGGTTTACTAAGGTCCTGCTATCATCATCAGTCTGTGTTGCAACGGTTGGGTCCGATCTACTAGACTGACGATAATAACTGTGCTCTCAATAAGCCGATGGGTTTTATACGGTGTTTTATCGGAGTGCTTAGCCGATAGGTTATTCTCTACCCAACCGATTACACTGCTCGTCATATATCCTTGTCTGTATCACTATCGTGATCGGCTGAGGATTAGCCAATTAGTTTACATCGCCGATGCGATCACGAGTACCCGGGCACGAAGACAGGCGAGGACCCGGGCACGGACACAGAAGACAGGCAAGACCCCGGGCACAAGCAAGGGCCCGAGTACGGGCACGGGCGAAGCCTTCGTGGCGGCACCATCAATTTCAATCGCAATCGGCTGGTGTTTCTTTAATTTATTCATGCACTTTAATTTCCTATCTCATCAATTCATAGCTGGTCCCCGAAAACCCTTCTGGTGATCGGTTGGTTTAAATACTTATTATCTTATTACTGCTCATGCCATCATTAGTTTCTAGTCGGTGTATAAGTGCTACAGTGCCCATCGGCCATGAGCCGATGAGATGAGTCAATATCGGCTTCCAGCCGATAGGCTCGCGAATCTAACAATTTTCTTCCTTGTCAATTGCAGGGTCAAATTGACTGGCACGCCTACGAACCTCAAATCTTTAGGACCTGCACTGGAGTAAAGCAAATCTCCCAGGCCTTCGCGTGGCTCGTAGGACGTCGGACTGATCCCGGCGATTTTCGGCGTCAACACGCTTTTGGCACGCCCGGTGGGACGCGAAGTTTTAACACGAAGTTCAACAATCAGATTTGCAACATGGCTGGGAAAGAAATCAAGACAGACAACGTAATTCCGGTCAGCATGGAGGATTTAACTGAAGAGCAAAAACAGCAAGTTGAGCAGACCATGGCCAATTTCCAGAAGCTATGCTTAGAGTCCTTCAGCATGACAAGGCAAGGACAGATTCAAAAGTCTCAGTTTCCAAAACCAGTACTGGTAGGAGAACCGAGCCGCACACAACACGAAAGCCCACCAATCAAACCTTTACAAGAGATGGTCAATGAGGCTGTGCACCACGCGCTCATCAATCAGTCGGGAATCTTGGTAAACACACTGCATAACCTCATCAAGAAGACTGTTGATGGATCAATTGCCCAAGAACCAACTCGGGGTCCTGTTTTTCTCCCGTCGAAGATAGAGCCAAATCAAGTTAATTACAACATCAGTAGGGATGTACCAGAACACTTGTTCGTACAGAACCAGGCTGGGGGGCAACAGGATATTCCTCCCGGATATCACCGATCTATTTATTATGGGGGATATCAGCAGAACTATCCAGGAGGAGGAGCCGATCCAGGTACTTATCAGAGGGAGTATCATAGACAAAATCGGCAACCAACTCCACCGGTACAGTATCAACAGTATCAACAGGAGAACCCAAGGGAAGAAGACTTATCGGTGCGAGTTGAAGAGATAGTAAGGGAGCAGTTCGGGATCAAGCCCAAGGAACAAGCGTTCATGTATCGGCATCCATACCCTGAGTGGTTTGACAGGGTTCCGTTACCACACCGATACAGGGTTCTAGATTTCTCTAAGTTCTCAGGGCAGGACAACACGTCTACAGTGGAACATGTCAGTAGATTCCTGGCACAGTGCGGGGAGGCATCGGCTGAAGAGGCCCTTAGGGTTAGGTTTTTTCCCCTATCACTATCTAGATCGGCTTTTTCATGGTTCTCTTCATTATCGCCGAATTCTGTTCGGGGGTGGGCCGATCTGGAGAAACAGTTTCATAAATACTTTTTTGCTGGAATCCACGAGATGAGACTGTCGGACTTGACATCGGTTAAGCAACGACCAGATGAAACAGTACCGGAATACATTCAGCGATTTCGGGATATCAGAAACCGATGTTATAGTTTAAACCTGAGCGATGGGCATCTGGCTGATTTGGCTTTCTAGGGTCTTTTTGGCGCCGATCAAGGAGAGATTTTCTTCGCAAGAGTTTGAATCCCTGGCGCACCTGGTAGCCGAAGGTATCGGCTCATGAGGGCCGATTTCAAGAGGCAAAAAGGGATAGTACCAGAGAAGAGTTGCTCAAGTACAGGTCTATTCATCGGATTCAGACGATGAGGGATCGATGCTGAGGTTGGATTTGGCGGAGTGGGCTAGGAAAGGAAATAGTATCATGCCCATGGGTCAAGGATATCGGCAAGGAAGAGCGGTATGATTTTGATATTAATAAGGCGATAAAATATTTGACTTGCTATTACAAGAGAAGCAGATACAACTTCCGCCAAACCACGTGATTCCGTCAGCCGAAGAGCTAAAAAAGAAGAAATATTGCAAGTGGCACAATGCGATATCACATCACACCAACGAGTGTAAGGCTTTTTCGGCAACAGATTCAATTTTCGGCAGTCGAACAAGGACGAATCAAGTTTGAAGATAAGAACCGATGAAGATTGATGGGCACCCGTTTCCCGTAAACATGGTCTATGCGGGGTCGTCATCAAGGGATCGGGCGATGGAGCAAGACGTCAAAGGTATAATCAAGGATTACTTCATCGCATGATAGAAAAATATTAAGATATAAGGACAGAGGGATGAGTCAGAGAGATATAACCCACATTGGGATTGCCCGTTCTTCCGATTCTGCTGAGATCAGGGGATGAGATTGCCATCAATAGAAGATTGCCCCGAGTGCAGCGGTGCAGGGAATCGGCATGATCGCCAGCAGGAGTTTCCGCGGGATTGGTCGCTTGGGAAAAGAGCATCGGCTCATAGCCGATTAGGGCCGATCCATGAAGAGTTCTTTGAGGAGGATGAAGAGGAAGTACGTGAAGAACAAGTCCAGAATCCTCAATGGTGCCCTAGTGGCATATTCACGAAGAATCAAAAGAGAAGGGTACAACGGTTACGACACCGAGAGCAACAGGAAGAGCAACGCCAGGATCAAGAGGAAGCTGATCATCGTCCCAAAAAGACCAAGCAAATTTGGCAAGTCAAGAAGAAGCACGATGAGGACGCACCAGCCCCAGTAAACATGGTGTTCTTTTTGCCTCGGGAGTATAAAGCGTTTCCATCAGATGAAGAAGGCGATGAGGAGGTTTTCGCTCAGCTGACGATACAATCTGATCGGGCCATATTTGATAAACCTGAGGAGTCGGAGCATCGGCACCTAAAGCCGTTATACGTCAAGGGTTACGTAAATGGGAAGCCGATGACAAAGATGTTGGTTGATGGAGGAGCTGCAGTTAATCTCATGCCTCATGCCACATTCCGGAAGTTGGGGAAGACTGCCGAAGATCTGATCAAGAAAAATATGGTGCTAAAAGACTTCAGTGGAAATTCATCAGAAGCAAAGGGCGTATTGAACGTGGAGTTGACAGTAGGGAATAAGACATTACCTACCACGTTTTTCGTCATTGACGGGAAGGGATCATATAGTTTGCTTCTCGGCAGGGACTGGATTCATGCAAACTGCTGTGTGCCCTCCACGATGCATCAGTGTTTGATACAATGGCAGGGAGATCAAGTCGAGGTAGTGCTAGCGGATCGGTCGACTAATATTGCCATGACGATCTACCAGTTTGGGAAGCTCGACGGTGTTGACTGCTATCGAAAAAGTATGGGAAGGAGATTATCTTAAGGTAACTAGCCAGGGGATACAGCCGATCCAGCAAGTCGGGCTCTGAATTATTACTCTGATGGGCTCCATCAAGATTCGAGGGAAATACTGGGGCAAGGATTTGCTGATCGTCGCTGATGACTTGGAGGAGATCGACATAGGACGAGGAGATAAGCAAGGCCGACGTACATAAGAAAAAACTAGTCTGAACTTCGGGAAGAATTGATAGACTATTGAAGGAGTATCGGGATTGTTTTGCTGGGAGTAATGAGATGCCAGGATTGAGGCCCGATCAATTGTTGAACATGGCTTGCCCATTAAGCCAGGATATCGGCCGTTCAAGCAGGCTCAAGAAGGTTCAAGGCAGAATTATATGAGCTCAATTCAGAGCAGATCACAAGGTTATATCCAAGTTATAAGACCATGCCGATATGCCTGAGTGGGTTTCTAATATCGTCCGGTAGAAAAGAAGAACGGAATTTGAGGATATGTTTGATTTTCGGGATCTGAATGAAGCCTACTCAAGGATGAATACCCAATGCCGATAGCAAGATTTATTGGTGGATGCAGCTCAGGTCACAGGATTATCAGCCTTCATGGACGCAAAGAGCAGGATACAATGCAAATTTTTATGGCTGAAGAGATATACATAAGACTGCGGTTTCGGTGTCCAGGAGCTATCGGCTTGTATGAGTGGTTGGTGATGACTTTTGGATTAAAAAGTGGCGTGCGACCTATCAAAGAGCGATGAATTATATATTTTATGATCTCATCGGCTTGTTGGGTTAGAAATTTATATTTGATGACGTGGTGGTCAAGTCTAAACGTGAGGAAAGCCATATAGCCGATTTACAAAAGTGCTGGAGAGGGCCAGAATACGGACTACAGATGATCCCATAAGTACGCTTTTGGTGTATCGGCTGGGCATTTTTGGGTTTTATGGTTCAATGAGCGGGGGATTGAGTTAGTCAGCGAAGCAAAGATCAGCGCCATTATAGACTACAGAGCACAAGCAATAAGACGGAGTTGCAGTCATTGATCGGCGGAGGTTAATTTCGTGAGAAGATTTATATCAAATTTGTCAGGAAGATTGATCTTTACTCGTTGTTGTAAGTTGAAGGCGATCAAGAGTTTGTGTGGGGGACAGCACAGTAGAAGGATTTGCGAGATCAAGAATTATCTGAGTTCCCCACCTATTTTAATTCTGCCGCGAAAGGGGTGCCGTTCAGGTTTGTTTGTCAGCCGATGAGAGGTCTACTATCGGCTCTATTTTGGTACAAGAGTTGAGGGAAAAGAGCGAGTTGGTTTTTTATCTGAGCAGAAGATTTCTGGATGCTGACCAAGATATCCTGTGGTGGAGAAATTTGACTGTGTTTATATTTCTCATGTAAAAAGTTAAGGCATTATCCTATCGGCCGAGTGTACAGTAATTTGCAGGCCGATGTGGTCAAATACATGTTGTCGGTGTACAGTCTTGAAAGGGCGAGTTGGCAAGTGGATTTTTGCTTTGATAGAGTTCGACTTAAGATAATCGGCTAAGGGTCTAATTACAGGAACAAAAGCAGTGGCCGATTTCATTGTGCAAACAGAGGGTTCTCACGAAGATTTTGTAAGCCGATCATGGACTTAGTTTTTTGATGGATCGGTTTGCAAACGATGGATCTGGCATCGGCTAGGTTATTATATCGCTCGGGGGGCAAGTTTTGAGTTTGCTTTCACAATTAAAATTCGGACCTAATATATCAAGCAGAATCGAGGCGGTGTTAAAAGGATCTTACAGCTTTTGAAAGGAAATCGGATGCCAATGTCATAGAAATATCGGCGATTCTTTATTGGTGACTAAGCTTGTGCTGGTGAGTATGAGTATAGATGATATTTTGAGGTCAATTATTGGTGAGAAGTGTATGATGTTCGTGAAAGGATTTAAGATGGTATCAATAGATCATATTCCAAAGGGAGCAAAATTTAGAAGCGCAATAATTCTGCACAGATTGCTTTGGGTATGCTGATAAGGCAGGTGAGGTTGAATATTAGCCGATATTGATGTTCAAGACAAGACCGATGATTGAGACAAGAGATAGTTGATTATTTGCAAGATCTCCCCGAAGTCTGTTTCCAGGAGATTCGGTATATAAATCTACTAAGTATGTGCTGCTTGATGGGGAATTATATTATCGACTCCTTAAGGAGTTCTGCTTAGGTGCTTGGAGTTTGGAGGAAGCAAGGTGGTTATGTGCGAGGTGCATGAGGCATTTGGTGGAACTCACTCAATCGGCCCATAAGATGAAGTGGTTGCTAAGAAGAGTAGGTATTTTTGGCGACAATGCTAGAGGATTGCTTAGATACTATACGAAGGGTGTCAAGATTGTCAAAGTTTGGAAATATACAGCGAGCACAGCATCGGCTATGAATCCTATCATCAAGCCATGGCGTTCAGATAGGTTGGGGAATTGATATGATCGGTCCAGGTTTTTTCCTCCATCAAGTAAAGGATAATAAGTCAATTTGGCGGCGACAGATTATGTTTTACCAAGTGGGTAGAGGCGATTCCTTTGAAGAAAGTTACGTCCAAGGAAGCGATTCAATTTGGTGAAGGAACATATTAATTTATCGTTTGGGATTCCTCAGACGATAACTACTGATCAGGGGTCTATCTTTGTGTCTGATGAGTTTCAACAGTTTGCTGCCAGGTATGGGGATCAAGTTTATTCAAATTCATCGCCTTATTATGCTCAGGCCAATGGACAGGCGGACTTCTAATAAATTTGATCAGTTAATTAAGCGGAAGATTGATGAGCAGGCCGGGCGATGGCATACTACGTAGCCGATTCACTAATGGGCATCGGATGGCATGTCATGGATCTACTCGGTGGCCGATCGCTAGCTAGTATATGACATGAAGACAGTTTTACCATGGGAAACTAATCGCTCTAGGAGAATTTTCTTTTGCAAACTAGTTTGAACAGCCGATGATTATTATAACTTATGACAGATGAACTTGAGAGATTTGGCTCAGAATCGGTTGAGGCGCCATTAGAAAGGATTAAGGAATAACAAGGTTAAGGCAAAACTATTACATATCAAAAAGGTGGTGAATGATGGTCGTAATTGCCGAGGGGGTCTTGTATGGAAGTTGATTTTGCCGATCGGGTCCAGAGATAATAAGTTTGGAAAATGGTCGCCTAATTGGGAGGGCCTATCGGTATTAATCGTTGTGTGTTGCCTGGTAATGCCTATGTGTTAGAAGATCTTTTGATTGGGACAGAGTTTGCTAAAGCGCTTAACGGAAATATCTCAAGAATATACTACCCTAGGTGGTGTGGGTCGATTCTTAATCGGTTTAGTATAGCCGATTTCTAAAATAGTCTGAATAGCCGATGTCTTGCATCGCCTGAAGACAGCCGATGTCAATTGATATCACCTTTAGATCAAATAAACAAAAATAATACTAAGGGATAAGTGAAGGAAGCGGGCAACAGAGCCGATCAGATTATATGACAGCACAGGGTTGATCGGCATGTTCCAGGAAATCATAAGTTACAAATGTTTAAGTTTACAGAAATTTTCGGATCACTTCAATTGCACGCAGGCGAATCTGATCAATTTCATTAATGGCACGGATGTCATCTTCATCGGAGCCCGGAATGGTCTTCAGGTTCTTGCGCCGATGGATGACTTGACGCACCGTCGCTGCAACCTTAGCCTCTTGGTCTTGGATAGCTTGTGGCAGGCCGATAAGCTGGGACTCTGTGGCTTCAAGATCCTCGGGAACTTTTTCAAGTTCTGCCAGCAAATCGGCCTCCTTCTTCTTTAGTTGATCCAGCTTGGGTTGGAGCTCTTGGGGGACAGCTGCCATATCGTCAAGTCTTTTCTTTTCTGTCTGAGCCAATAGCCGGTCGGATTGGATGTCTTCAGTGATTTTTTGTTGGTCAGCGCGATCGGCTATGCGCTGTCTAAGCTTGATAAGTTTAAACCTGTGGGACTCCAGGTATGCTGCGGGAGTTAGCGCATCGACAAGTTCTTCGGGCAGGTGGTGTTCGATGTCTGCAAATCTTGCCCGGATGGGCCCGCAGTCTTCTACCAGTGCGTCGATCGGATTTTCCAGCCGACTGATGATGCTCGTTAAGTACTCGCGCACATCAGCTAAAAAGGACGGTTTGGGGGTCGCACTGGTGGCTGTAGTTTCTTCTGCCTCCAGATACTTACCGATGTCGAAGGAAAACAAATCGGCTAAGGACTGCAAAATTGACATCGGTAAAACGATTAGCAGAAAGTTAAAAGCAAAGTATGGGCACAAAGGTTACCTGAGGCAGGACATCGGCAGATCGGGTGACATCGGCTTCAGTGGGATGGATAGAATGTTCTTCAGAGGGGCCGATGTCAGCCGATGGAATAGGAGCGGTCTCATCGACGGCTGGAGGACTTGGTGCAGGAAGAGGAGCAGCTTGGGAAGCCATCGGCTCGGTGCTTGAAGGGATATTAGAAGAAGGTTGAGGTTCCGGGGCCGATGACTCGAGCTGGGAAGGAAGCTAGTAAGACGAATAAGAGCAGATACTAATGTCAGGACTTAGCGCATACCTGAGGAGATGAGGGAGCCGATGTTGTTTGAGGAGAAGATGGCGTCGGGGTAACGGCATCGGCATCAGTTTTCTGCTTCTTCGAGGAGGGGCGATGCGCTAACTTCTTACGCTTTTGTCCCATCGGCCGAGGCGCCTTGAGAAGAGCCGATGGGGATGGAGCGTCGCGCCCTAAGTTTGGAATGGCCGATGGAGGTTGATACAGAATCGGCCGACCGCTGTTGCTTGTTGTTGGGGGCTCGACGCTGGCAGCCTGCAAGATAGAGGTTAGAGATGATTAGAGATGATGGTTGAGACTTACAAGTGTTACCTCTTCATCAGATTCGGCGTACTCAGTATCAAGGCGGGAACAATAGCAGGTGACCGCTAAGCTGAATAGATGTTTTGTCCATTCTGACCACCATCGGACGAAGAGCTTGGTGTTGGCTGTACAGATGTTTACCTCGGTGGCAGCACCCGGAAGGAGGGATTCCGTCAAAGTCCGCATCCGGTCGTATTCTAGGGCGCTGCTGACCGTGCCTCGAGCTTGAAGTTTGTCGATGAAGAAAAGGCCGATCGGAAGCTGACCAAGGCCAAACTGGCGGGAGCCGACCGATGGGTGGTAAAACTCGTAAGAAGGCTGCGATCGGCCCAGGGAGAAGCCAGTTGGCAGCAGACGAGGGGAGATGGCCGATAGGTATATGGCCTTGGATTCATCATCATCTAGAGCTTTGAGTGGGTCAAAGTTAGAAGGCATCTCAAATGATGATGCGTCATTGTATGCAAACCAGAGAATGGCCTCCCTGGTGAAGCCATAATAAAACCCCTTGAACCACTGACTAACTTCAGCGGGGGTTATCTTGCCGCCAGAAAGGGCCGATGCAGCTTCGCCCATAGAGATGCATCGGCGATAGACGGGGTCTTGATCTTCTGAGTAATCAGCTGGGAAGGATTGATCGGAGAGAGAAGTCCCAGGGACGGCCTTGGAGGTGTAGATGTTGAGCCAGAGCTGTACAAACCACCAAGGACCCCCGATGTGGCCGATAGGCTGGCCGGCCGATAGCTTAGTAGCTACTTGGTGAAGCAGGTGGTAGGTGGCGCCGAGGAGAAATTGACCCAAGGGGATCTGTTTCCGATCAACCAGGCACTCTGCCAGGCACTGCATGTTGATTGTTGGACCGAGGGTTGCGCCACCAAAAACAAACCGCTCCAGCCATAAGTTCAGAAAAGCAATGTGTTCCCGGTCATCAACTGGTCCAGTCCCCTTGTTGTGAAGAGATATGTACCTAAACCAGCCGCCGATGTTCTTTGCTTGAAGCCGATGAGCAGGTTTGAAGCGGAGCTTGAAGGGGTCGATGTAGCTTGTCGTGTCCAGACAGGTGAGCATGGTCACATCCAGCAAAGTGGGGGTCATCGGCCCATGCCCAAACAAGAAAGCATTGAGAGCATCGGACCAGAAATATGAAGCCGATGCGAGCAGGGATTCATTCCTTTCCATATTGGCCAGAGAGAGGTTGATGCAGTGGCCGATATGTGATTCTTCCCAATAAGTTCTCTTCGCAGCAGACACCCTGATGTACCAGTCTCTCCACCCAGGCAGTTTGCTTGGCCACGACCTGAAGCTGTTGGTCCAGTCGCCGACTCGCATGGCCGAGTTCTTGAAAGGAATACGCTGGGTCTCGGCGCATATGAAATCGGTAGGATCTTCACTACCCATGGGGCCATGATAGAAAAAGTTTGGGTAATCGGCGGCCGGGATCAAGATCTGGCCTCTAGGATGCTACAGTAAACAAGAACATGACGAAGAGCAGGTAAAAACGTGGCAGATCGGATCCGTCTAAGCTGCAGATCGAAGAAAAACAATCGGACGAGAAGATTACCTCAGGGACTGCGGATGCGGATGCCATCGCGAGGAAGGGAGAAGATGCAAGAATCAACAACTGAAGAGAAGGGGTTGCGACGATTCGTCTGGGTTCGCTGGAGCTTGACGGAGCTTTGGAAGATGAAGCGGTGTGCTCTGGTGATGTGAAAGCGTAAAAAAGGCTGGGGAGACGAAGCGTTTTATAAAGGTATAATGACCGGGCGGGAATCGAGGCCGTTGGCACTGTTTCAAACAATTATGGCAAGTGGGCTACCTTGGGCCGCCTCGGTTTGGAAGAGATCTAAGGGCCCAAAATGAAAGAATTTCGAAGTCCTATAGGAGAACTCCGAAATTGGGGGGCATGTGTTAACGCCAAAATTTGGTAAGGCCCTATGTCAGTTCGGTCAAAGGGGGAAAATTGCAGCCAACCGATGGGGAATGATCCAGAAGAGACCGATTCCGGGAAGGGGCCGTGAAGACCGCTGTTTGGCAGTTAATTACTGTACATGTTAATTAGGCAAGTGTTTATCTTTAGGAAACCTGACCTCGTGTCCGGGCAGGTCGTGTTAGCGTTTTCAATTATAATTAGGAAGTTGTATATCGTGTCCTATAAGAACTCATGTAACTCGGGGTATAAATGCGTATACCCGGGCACCTTGTAAATTATCAATCACAGATCAATAAAATTCGGCGCATCGTCACCCCTTCGACGGGATCTTGCTTCTCGAGCCGGGCTGCATCGGTTAGGTCCGAACTCCAGCGAGAGGGTAAGTCTCGTCACCCCTTACCACGGTACGTTTACTCTGTCTATGGCTGCATCAGTTCAGTTTGCCTCGTAGACTGATTAGGCATACCACATCACGTGTGCATAGATCATATCGGCCCATTGGGTATAATTTATCGACAGTTTGTGCTGCATTGGTTAGGTTCGACCTACTAAACTCCCCCGATAAGTTATCCCTGATATGTTGATGTTTTCTGTGCAAGCGTCTTATCGGAATGTATAGCCGATAAGTTATCTTGTTCTACATCACAGCCGCATTAGATCTATCGGCTTGTTGAGATCCTGTTATTGTTACTAGTCTGTGCTGCAACAGTTGGGTCCGATCTACTAGACTGGCAATAATAACTCTATTCTTAATAAGCCGATCGATGTTTATGCAATGTATTATCGGAGCATCTAGCCGATAAGTTATCATTACATCACAATCGTATCAAATCTATCGGTTTACTGAGGTCCTGCTATCATCATCAGTCTGTGCTGCAACGGTTGGGTCCGATCTACTAGACTGACGATAATAACTATGCTCTCAATAAGCCGATGGGTTTTATACGGTGTTTTATTGGAGTGCTTAGCCGATAGGTTATTCTCTACCCAACCGATTACACTGCTCGTCATATATCCTTGTCTGCATCACTATCGTGATCGGCTGAGGGTTAGCCGATTAGTTTACATCGCCGATGCGATCACGAGTACCCGGGCACGAAGACAGGCGAGGACCCGGGCACGGACACAGAAGACAGGCAAGATCCCGGGCACAAGCAAGGGCCCGGGCACGGGCACGGGCGAAGCCTTCGTGGCGGCATCATCAATTTCAATCGCAATCGGCTGGTGTTTCTTTAATTTATTCGCGCACTTTAATTTCCTATCTCATCAATTCATAGCTGGTCCCCGAAAACCCTTCTGGTGATCGGTTGGTTTAAATACTTATTATCTTATTACTGCTCATGCCATCATCGGTTTCTAGTCAGTGTATAAGTGCTACAGTGCCCATCGGCCATGAGCCGATGAGATGAGTCAATATCGGCTTCCAGCCGATAGGCTCGCGAATCTAACAATTTTCTTCCTTGTCAATTGTAGGGTCAAATTGACTGGCACACCTACGAACCTCAAATCTTTAGGACCTGCACTGGAGTAAAGCAAATCTCCCAGGCCTTCGCGTGGCTCGCAGGACGCCGGACTGATCCCGGCGATTTTCGGCGTCAACACGGTGGTGACCACAAAGCCATGGCTAACTACCTCCCAGTCGCACTAGCCGACTCGGCGAGGACATGGCTAACAGGGCTCCGAGGCGATCGATCGGTTCCTGGGGAGAACTCAGGGAGCGGTTCATCGCGAACTTTCAAGGGACCTACGAGAGGCCGTCTTCTGAACATGATCTATATCAACTGCACCAGAAGAAGAACGAGTCTCTACGCGACTTTATCAAGAGGTTCTCCGAGAAGCGCAACAAAATCCCAATGATCAAGGACGAGGCCGTCATCGCCGCCTTCCACAAGGAAGTAAAGGACGCCCCGTTCATCACGAAGTTCACTTGGAAGCCACCATCCTACGTCCGGGCTCTCTTTGACATGATGAACAAATACGCCAACTTGGCTGAAGCGGTCGCCTAGGCTCTCGACGAGAAGAAGGAGTCCCGTCAGAAGGACCAGAAGGCAAAAGCCGACAACGAGCCATCACAAAACACCGGCAACCGCAAGCGGAAGTCAGACAATGAGGTGGCCAACATGGAGCGAACTCGGTCGCGGCCTCAACGGAACAACGACTATCAGAAGGTCATCAACGGGCCATGCCCCTTCCACCCCAAAGGCAAACACGCGACCAAAGACTACTTCATGCTCAAGAAGTTTGCTTCCGAGCAGGCTTCATCATCTGGCGCCGACAAGAGCAAAGACAAGCCAGATTAGGACCCGGCCGACGATTTTTAAGATCCTCAAGCCGAGCTTAACCACATCTTCGGAGGGCCGTCTGCGTACGAGTCTAAGCGCAAGTAGAAGCTAACAACACATGACGTCAATGCAATCTCTACAGCAGACGCCCCCCAATATTTGCGCTGATCAAAGACGTCCATCACATTCACTCGCGCAGATCATCCAAATTGGGTTTCGCACCTGGGACGCTATCCACTCGTCCTGGACCCGGTCGTCAAGAACATCAAGTTGAAGAAGGTTCTCATAGACGGAGGCAGCGCGCTCAATATCCTCTTCGCCAAGACCCTGGACGAGATGAAGATTCCTCGTTCAGATCTGCGGCTGAGTACGATGCCCTTCCACGGGATAATTCTCGGCCTGTTTTCAACACCACTCGGGCAGATCACCTTGCCAGTCACCTTCGGCACGCAGGATAACTTTCTCACAGAGAACATCTGCTTCAAGATCACCGACTTCGAGACCGTGTACCACGCGATACTCGGACGACTAGCGCTCACCAAGTTCATGGCGATACTGCACTATACATACATGGTGCTTAAGATGCCAGGGCCAGCAGGAGTCCTCTCCCTCCGCAGCGACGTCAAGCAAGTCTTCACTTGCGACAAGGAGAGTTACGAATTGGCTCAGTCACAAGAGGCGGCAGTCAGGCGCAACAGCATTCGGCAAGCCGTCACAACCGAAGTCGAGGAAGATCAAGTTCCGGCCAAAAAAGCAGCGAAGTCAGGAATTTCAGCGGACTCGGATACGAAGAAGATCGCCCTGGACCCTTCTGACCCCTCCAAGACTGCTCTAGTCGGGACTGGACTCGACCCCAAATAGGAAGACACGCTCATCACCTTCCTCCAAGCCAACAAAGACATCTTCGCGTGGAAACCGTCCGACATGCCGGGCGTACCAAGGGAGGTGATTGAGCACGCCCTCAACGTGAAAACAGACGCCAAGCCAGTCAAGCAATGGCTGTGGCGTTTCGCTCAAGACCGTAAAGATGTTATTCAGGAGGAGATAACCAAGCTTCTCGCAGCAGGATTTATCAAAGAGGTCTATCACCCGGATTGGCTGGCAAACCCAGTTCTCGTTCGGAAGAAAAACGATAAATGGCGCATGTGCGTTGACTACACCGATCTCAACAAAGCGTGCCCCAAGGATCCATTTGGTTTACCAAGAATAGACCAAGTGGTGGATTCAACTGCGGGGTGCAAACTTCTCAGCTTTCTCGACTGCTACTCGGGATACCACCAAATCAGCCTGAAGGAGGAGGACTGCTTAAAAATGCCTTTCATCACGCCGTTTGGAGCGTACTGCTACATTACTATGCCGTTCGGTTTGAAAAACGTTAGAGCAACGTATCAACGAGCAATTTAGCGGTGTCTACACACTCAGATCGGGCGCAACGTGGAGGCCTACGTCGATGATGTGGTGATCAAGACCAAATCCAAAGAAGACCTCATTGCTGACCTGAAAGAAACCTTCCAAAATCTTCGAAGATTCAAGATGAAGTTGAAGCTGAAAAAGTGCGCCTTTGGTGTGCCATCCGGCAAATTACTCGGCATCATCGTCTCGCATCGCGGCATCGAGGCCAACCAGGAGAAAGTCAACGCAATTATGAATATGGCTCCCCCGACTAACCAGAAGGACGTCCAGAAGCTGACAGGCTGCATGGCGGCACTCTGCCGGTTTATTTCCTGACTAGACGAACGGGGCATGCCCTTTTTTAAGCTATTGAAGAAAGGAAACAATTTCCAGTAGACTCCCGAAGCCTAGCAAGCCTTCGAAGACTTCAAGCAATTTCTCGCATCACCCCCCGTGTTGGTGTCACCCATGCCCCAAGAATCGCTAATGCTATATCTGGCGGCAACTACTCAGGTAGTCAGCACGGTACTGGTGGTTGAACGATCCAAACAAGGTTACATCCAGAAAGTCCAACAGCCAGTCTACTTTGTCAACAAGATCCTTGTCGACTCGAAGACGAGATACCCGCAGGTCCAGAAGCTGCTCTATGGCCTACTCATCACTGTCCGGAAGCTAGTGCACTATTTCCAAGCACATCAGGTCACGGTGGTCACATAGTTTTCACTCAGGGACGTCCTGCATAACCGCTAGGCCACCGGCCGAATCGCTAAATGGGCGCTCGAGTTGATGGTGTTCGACATCACCTTTCAGCCACGGACAGCAATCAAATCACAAGCTTTAGCCGACTTCGTGGCCGAGTGGACGGAAATTCAAATGTCTACATCAACAGCGTAGCTAGAGTACTAGACAATGTACTTCGACGGTTCTCTACGGATCGGCGGCGCCGGGGCTGGCATCGTACTGACGTCCCCCACTGGCGAAAAACTCAAGTACGTTTTACAAATCCACTTCCCGGCTTCCTACAACGTCGCCGAGTACAAGGCACTTATCCATGGGCTCCGCATTGCTATATCACTCAGCATACGTCGACTGGTTGTGCGCGGGGATTCTCAACTCGTGGTGAACCAAGTCATGAAGGACTGGACATGTCTCGACAATACCATGGTGGCATACTGTTAGGAGGTCCGCAAGCTGAGAAACAAGTTCGACGGGCTGGAGATAACACACGTCTTACGACAATACAATGACGCTGTAGACGAATTGGCAAATATGGGATCCAAGTGAAAAGCAGTCCCAACAGGGATCTTCGTTGAGCAACTTATGGAGCCATCAATCAAGAAGAAACCAGTGCCAGAGCAGTCGGGAGGCGAACCTACCCCAACTACAAACGAGGCACTGCACATATATCAAGATTGGCGGACTCCTGTTCTCAAATTCCTCCTGGATGATGAACTCCTAGAAGATCACAGCGAAGCCGAACGAATCAAACGTCAAAGCAAGAGTTTCTTAGTCGTCGGAGAAAACCTGTATCAAAGAAGTGCATCCGGGATCCTCATGCGCTGCGTCACCACCGAGGAGGGCAAGCAGATTCTGCACTCGATCCACTCGGGCGTATGTGGCAACCATGCCGCATCTAGGACGTTAGTCGAAAAGGCTTACCGGCAGGGATTTTTCTAACTAACAACAGTAACAGATGCTGAAGACATTGTTCGTACATGTGAGGGTTGTCAGTTCTACGCAAGACAAACCAATCTCCCAGCCCAAGAACTCCAAACAATCCCAATCTCTTAGCCCTTCGCAGTATAGGGGCTTGACATGGTCGGGCCCTTCAGGAAAGCGCCAGGAGGGTTCACACACTTGTTCGTCATAGTAGATAAATTCACCAAGTGGATTGAGGCCAAACCCGTAGCAACCATAATAGCGGCACGAGCAAAGGACTTCATCATGAGTATATTATACCGATTCAGGGTCCCTAACCGCATCATCACCGACAACGGTACTCAGTTCACGGGCGGCGTGTTTCAAGATTTCTGTGACGACTTCGGCATCAAGATCTACTATGCGTCTGTGGCACACCCATGAAGCAACGGGTAGGTTGAACGAGCCAATGGTATGGTCTTACAAGGTATCAAGGCTAGGATATTTGACCAACTACAACCATACGCGGGCCGGTGGGTACAAGAACTCCCATCTGTTCTCTGGTCTCTTAGAACCACAGTTAGTCGGGCTACAGGGCAATACCCTTTCTTTCTGGTCTATCGTGCTGAGGCTATGCTACCTACTGAGTTAGAGTTCGGCTCTCCGTGAGTTTGGGCTTACTCAGAAGACATCTCAAACAACACCCGATTGGTCGAGCTAGATCAGTTGGAAGAAGCAAGAGATATCGCAACAATCCATTCGGCAAGGTATCTTCAAGGCCTGCGTCGTTATCACAATCACAATGTCCGTGGCCGTGCCTTTTTGGTTGGAGATCTCGTATTGAGAAAAATACAAACCACCAAAGACAGGCATAAACTATCCCCAATCTGGGAAGGGCCGTTCATTATAGCGGGGGTTACTCGGCCAGGTGCCTACCAATTGAAGACCGAAGACGGTGCCCGCATCAGCAACTTATGGCATATAAAACAGCTACGTCCTTTCTATACCTGAATTTTATACTTTCCCATGTGTACAGTTCCTCTCTGACTCACTACGCCGCTTGTTCCAACCGAGTAGTGAGTCGGGGGCTGCATGTATTATATGTGCTTTGTCAATAACATACGAGCCTATTTTATTTAAGTTATGAAGTTTTGCAACGACTTTGTTGTGTTTGCCCGAGTATAGCCTCCCACGGTGAACGATTTTATGAAAATTCCTATAGACCAACTTGGCGCAGACTATACAGTCGGGTAAAGCTAATGACAACTGAGTAATAATTCAAAGCTTAGCGGCATTGCACATAATTTAAACATGTTTTTACAAAAACTTATATACACACCGACTGCATGATATACCGCCTTTACAGGTTCTGGGTGATAATCTCTGCAGTCAACCTTGCCTTGGCTATCAGCTCCAGCGCCTCCTCAGGAGTCGTCTCCTCGGCAAACCCCTCCCCGATGGCTTCAGCATCTGCCCTTGGGTAGATGGACTTGGTCATTGCTAGGGTCTGGGCCACGCCGGTAATAACATGCTCATCCGAGTACCTCTTCAGGGCACTCGGTGCATCTTTAAGGCACTCCTCCAGTTGGAAGATTGTGCTGGAGCTGGCTCCCATAGGACGAGGGTCCATCAGGTCAAGGAGCCCTCTCACCGACTCGGTGAGGGTTTCCCGTGACTCCTTGACTACCCTGATCTCCTCTGCGAAGGCCTGAAACTGGACTGGGAATTGGCTCTAGCAGCTACCTGGGTTCACCAACAAGAAAACTTGTTAAGCAAAGCTGCAGACGGAGTAATTAATGGATTGGCTAAGGTTAATGTCAGGGCGGAGACTTACTTTTGTAGTCGGCCTCCTACTTGGCTATGGCCTTCTCCAGTTCAATTTTTTCTTTCTTGAGCTTGGTATTGGCCTTTTTCTGCTCGGCCTTCTCTAGCTCAAGCTCGGTTTTGGCCTTTATCAGGTCGGCCTTGTCCTTTTCAAGTTTGGCCCTGGCTCTCTCGGCCTCCTTCAGCTGTTCTTATCCCTTCGTTCAGGTCTTCAACTCGGCTTTGAGGGCTGCACGACATATTAGTTAAGAACTCAACGATGCAGTCAAGACACAACTAGGCAGTCGAGAAATAATACAGCTGGAGAAACATATTAAGGATTTGGTTAGGAAGAAGTATTATGGAGGCTCACCTCTTATCTTCTTGGCTTGGTCCCAATTCTCACTCCTGAGCTGGGTAACAGCCTCCCTCATCCAGGATTCCCTCTCCTGGCTGCGCCCCTCTACTTCGGCTTTCAAGGCCCGGAGCTGCTCCAATTCTTGGAGCTAGGGGGCAACTCCGGTCAGCACCTCGTGCATCTTCTCCGAGCGATCGATAAGCTTTTGCTCGGGGAGTAACAAGTTAAAGCAGAGTCAAGCGTCAAGAAACACTACCAAGATTCCGAAACAATGGAAATCGTACCTGAATCCCCTGGGACGCGGCAATTGTGGCACGAAGCAAGTCTTCTCGCTCCCTTTCCGTCGCCGCCTCATCGTGCTTGTAGCTCCGCGTAGTTCCGTCGGGCGCCATCCAGCGGAACGTCCTCGGGAACTTGCGCGAAGGGGCCTCGATCCTGGGGAGGTCGGGTCTGTCCGAAGGAAGGGACAGCGCCAACGACGACGACGACGGTGACCAGGATGGCGATGGGGTCCTGGCTCCCAACTCAGCGGCCTCCGGGGCGTCGAGGGCTAGCTCAGAAGCTGCAGTGACGGCTTTGACAACGGGCGCCAGCTCAGGAGCTGCGGCGATGGCTTCGACAACGGGCGCCGGCTCAGGGGCTGGAACAGCGGCTTCGGCAACCGCCCCTTGGTCGGCCGGTGTTGGCGGCCCTGCAGTCGGGGCGGTCTCAGTTTCTGCAACCGGGGCCGCCGCCAGCTCAGTAGGTGTGCTCGCTGGCGCTGGATCGGCTGAGGCAGGTTTGACAGTAGGGGTAGTCGGTGTGATTTCCTTAAGATTAATGTCGACTTGCTTCCTGCGTAACGAGTTGGATATCAAGACGCTACAATGCTGAACATGATTTTCAGAAGACCCAGAATGGCCTACCTCTTGGAGAACTTGAGCTTTTTTCTGGGAGATCCGGAGGGCGACACTGGAGGGCCGCTGGCTGTCGGGCCTGACGGCGCGGTGGTCGGTGGCGGCACTTCCATCGCAGTCGACCTTGCTTGTGGAGTGGCCGGCTGGGGTGACTGCGAACTCGGAGGTGCCATCCTTGGCCTCGATGTCGCTGGACTTGGCAGCGCTGAGCTTGACTTCTTACTCTGCGGTGCACTTTTTGGGCTCGATGTTATTGAGCCCGACTGCGCTGGTCCCGGTCCGGGTCTTGAAGGCCTAGCGGCTGCACTGGTGGTGTCTTTGATTTTGAGCCTCCTGGCTGCGGCACTCGGCCTGACAACCTTCTTCTTGCCCTCATCCACAATGGGCTTCTTCCCCGCTCTCTTGGAGTCGGGCTGGGCGGCAGAAGGACTTCTCGGCCTCTTCTTTGACTTCGTGGCCGACAACAGACGGGAGTCATCATCAAACTCCTTGCACCACTGCAAACGATTCAACAATATACATTGCATGACGCTGAGCAATTATCACAGAAGAGAAGCAAGGGTTACCTCGGGACGAGACCGGTTTCGGCTATAAGCCGCAATGGAGCGCTCAGCGTCCTCGGTTTCGATCACCCCATTGGAGAAATAAGTGAACAATGTTTCAGTCACTTTTTGCTGGTCAGCCACCTCTCAGCTTTCTCGGTCAGGGTCATTATTCCCTTGGTAATCCCAGCAAAATTCGCTCCTCAGCTTCAATGGCTGGACGCGCCGGATCAAGAAGCGCTTGGCTACCCAGGGGCCAGTCAGGCCGGCTCTCTTAAATTTCTCCAACCTCGCCAGCAATTGATGCACTTGGCCCATCTCTTCGAAGGTTGGATCTGATGACCAATTGGGCGAGACCGCCGGTGGTGAACCGGTGAATGGAGGCAGGGAGGGTTCTAGATCAGAACAGTAGAACCACTCCTTGTGCCAACCTTTCAGGGAGGATTTCAAAGAAAGATTGATATATACTTTCTTCATTTCACTCCTCAATTGAAGGCCTGCCCCCCAATCATCTGGACCTTATTCTTGGAGGGTTGGGGCTTGATGTGGAATAAGTGCCTAAAGAAATTAAAGTGGGGTTCCACACCCAAATAGCACTCGCAAAGAGTCACAAAAATAGAGATTTGCAAGATCGAGTTGGGATTCAGATTCACCAACTCCAATCCGTAGAAGCCAAGAAGACGGCGGAGGAACTCGGAAGAGGGAAGATACAAACCCCGGTCAAAGAAAGAGGCAAAAACAACAGTCACGCCGCTTGGGGATTTGGAACCGACTCACCCTCAGCCGGGCGCTAGCGGATGATGTCACGGCTTTGCAGCCGCAACGACCTCTCCAGCATTTCCAGCTTCGACCGGCTGCAATCCGAGGTCGGCCATCCTTCGTCTGACGCCCCGGCGAAATCTAGAACCTTCGGCATGGTTGGGGGGGCAAGAAATTTGGGGGAAATATGGTCGGAGGCCTGGAATGGAGAAAGGAAAGCGGAATCGCTCAAGCTTCAACGGGGAGGAGCAAGCAATGGCGAACCCTAGCAGAGCGGGAGGCGAAATTTCGGCGCGGAGCCGGGAAGACGAAATGATTGGTCGCTTGGGGAAGATAGAGGAATCTTTTCTCTCTCCCCTAGCCTTTATAGAGCCTGTGCCGACTCATGGGCTTGGGCCTACACAATCGGTACTGGGCCACCAAGATATGAGTTTCTACAGTAGCATACTCAATATGGGCCGCTTGCAGGCTGGGTTAAAATCGCAGTGCTGATACTACCAACATGAACCGATGAGGTAAACATACATGCTTTATGAATGCCTAATTGCTAAACATATATGTTTGGATATCTGTCTTATCCACCAGGTATCGAGGATATATCCTTATAAGGATCACAAGCTGGTCTTCATTAAAATTGAGGATGCAGGTATCTTTCTCGAGTACACCTAACCACGCAATGGATTTAATTTCATAAAGTGGTACTCGGCCTACACGCTTGGCCAACAGTTGCCATGAGTAATATTATTCCAGCTGACATGACGCTGAAGAGTCTAACTTTCGAGTAGTGCACTACTCGGGACAGACTATAAACCTTCTTTCCAGCCGACATGACGTTGAGGAGTCTAACTTCCGAGTGGGACGCCACCGGGAAAGACTATAAACCCCCTTTCCGGCTAACATGAAGCTGAAGAGTCCCACATACGAGTGGCATGCTACTCGGCAAGACTATAAATCATATTTCGGTTGACATAATACCGAAGAGTCTCATATACCAGTAGTATACTACTCAGGAAAGACTACAAGGTTAAAGATCTTTGACTTTATGTTTAATTGTCTTCATAATTAAGCACAAAGTCGGGGGCTACACCTAATAGGTGCGCCTATTCGACGCACACTATTCATACATCTACATGAAGCCCTTCATAGCCTCGCTGCCAGCTGACATGAAGCAGGACTCGGGAAGAAGAAGAACTCGAACAAAGAGTACTTGGAGCAATGCACTCGAGCAATCTTCACCGAGGAGGATGAGCACTCAGCATCAGTTGTGACTCAACTATGAAGGTCTCAGGGGCTACTGTGGAGGCCATGGGCCCCGGGTACCTCATCAGAAGCATATGGGCCACTCGGATAGAGGATGTGCCGAGACTTGTAATTAGAGATATAGTAGGACCCGGCAGACTTTGCCTTGTACAAAAAGAAATATACAGTCCTAATCAGGTAAGATATATCTCTAAGAAGAAAATCTCTTGGCCGTATCCGACTGGGACTCCTACCTTGTATCCCTGTCCCCCGGTATATAAGGGGAGGCAGGGTGCCCCCTAAGGGCAGATGATCATTGATCGACACAAATCCTCAAAAGAATACCACCACAACTAGACGTAGGATATTACCTCACATCGAGGGCCTGAACCAGTATAAATCTCTCCGTGCTCCTTTGCAATCCACTGAGTTTCCATTCGCCGAGTAGGCCCATATTTATATTGCCGGTGTAAAACATTGACAGATAGGCAGCCACCTCCTCAATGTCCTCTGCGTGGCCAATGATGTTCAAATCATCGACATAGACTGAGATAATACAGAAACCCCTCTAGGACTTTTTGATAAACACGCAGGGACAGTCCTCACTATTGACTTATCCTTTTACCAAAAGGAAGTCACTCAGCCGGTTGTACCACATATGACCATACTGTTTTAACCCATAGAGTTATCTCTCCAATTTAACATTTGTACATGTAACATACCCAGAAAATATATCAGAAATAAATTGTGGATAATCATGGAAAAACTAATGTAAAGTGCTAAGTCTTTGTTTCAAGGCCTTTTACCTATATATATATACATATATATACATACATGGAGACCCATGTTTTGCTCTCTTTTGAAGAAAACCTAGGAATCGCATTGTCAATTCAAATTTTTAAGGGAAATTTCTGGAGGAATAAAAATCCAAGAAAATTCCCTTAGAAACTAAACTATATCAATCAACCACTGTGATTTTCACTGAATTTTATCAATTCAATAAGTGTCTCAAATAAATACTCTTAACTCAGCAAAATATGGAAAACTTTCACCTGCAGACAGCCTATTTGACATTTCTTCCAGAATTAATCCATCAATCACCTTCTCACCAAAATTTACCATAACCTGGATTATATTGTGAAATAATTACAGTAAAAATTTCAGTACAATATTCACAAATATTGAACATAAAATAATAGGACAAAGCTCACTGACTCAGACTAGTGCACAGCAGGAACTGGAAATTTGCCGAACTTTGCAATTTCACTAGGAAAAATCTACAAGTCACATGACCCTGAGATTTGGCACAGTGTTAGACAATACCACCCACTGCCCACAGTATTTTTCCCATTGTTTGACTCTCACTGTAACTAAGTCAGATGGCTAGCTCAAAGTAAACAACAACCACCTCATTAACACCTAACTTCTAGAAGGACTCCTCTCTTGTCTTTCACTGCCAAGTGGGCCCCAGCCGCTGTAGACCCCACCAGCCAGTCACAGGCGCTTCCCCAGCTCGGCCCCACCTGCAGGACACAGTTGCCACGTCGTGGACACGCGCCAGGCCACCGGCTACACGCCCACAGAGCGGTGCCAGCTCTCCTGCCTCCGTTCTCTCGGCACGGTCGACAAAAACTCAAACCCTCTCGCCATTGTATTCTCCTCGCCATCCTTTCTCACTTCTCCATGGAGAGCCTGAGGTGAAAACCACTGCAACGCTGAGAACGCCACTTTCTTTCCCGGCGCCGGCAAGAAACCGACCGCCGCCATTCTTCTCTGGTGAGCTTCGCCGCATCTGAGCTACGGGAACACGACCACCCTTGGATCCCTGATCCATTTTTCCCCTCTAGTCTCCCTGTCTCCTAGGTTGAAGACGCCGCAGCGTGCACCCGGCTCCGGCGATCGCCGCCACGGCATAGAGGTGTTCTCGCTGACCGAGGCGAGATCAGTGTCGATCTTTGGACAGCAGCGTCGCAACCCCAAGGGAAGCCCAAGGCCAGAGCACAGGAAGCCGTCGAACTCCAAGGCACTAGATCCACGTCTACTTTCTCTCCGCCGGCCGTCGTGCCCCTTTTCGGTTTTCTCCAGCCACGGTGAGTTATACCTCGATTCCTCGCGTCCGTACCAACCTCAGCACTTCACTAAGCCAACGCCTACTTCTTTTCTTTGGATCTTGGCCCAGATCCGGCTGTTGACGAGTACCTGAAGCACTCCGCCACCGCTGGACCTCTCCTGGAGCAACCATCGCCGTTCTAGCCCTGCCGAGTGACCCAATAGCTTCAGTGAGTATCCCTGGCACTTTAGACATCACTTGCATGCATCATTTTTCGGCATGCAGCGAAGTCTATATGCATCCCGAGCCCATCCGCCGCCTCTGCCGTCGTCGCCATCGATTTCGACCACCTCAGCCGGCGAGACTACCCTCGATGGATGCGCAAAGACTTATAGAACATTTTCTCTTTTGGTAGCTCGGCGAGATCTGCTGCCGTTCGCCGTCGCCGCCGCCGAGAAACTCGCCGGCGCCACTCGGCCTCGCCTCTCTCTGCTCTGTCTCACCGGCACGCGGGACCCACTAGTCAGCGCCGAGTAGCGGGCAAGGACCCGAGTGAAAGGAAATTAAAACATGTTAGATTTATTAGCAAATGTATCACTCTATGACATGTGGACCCGAGGACTTATGCGCAAATAAACAAAAACCCGAGTACTCTTAATGAAGAATCCTCTCACGCGTGGCCAGGGATCGTGGGTTATATTTCCGGAAAGCCCGAGTACGTTTTTGCAAAATGCCACTCACTGACCGGTGGACCCAACTGATTAAAAATCCAAAAAAATAAAAGAAAATACTAAATGGCTTTATTATTTCACTGAAAAATATGCAAACTTCAGAAATTCATATCTAATCCACCTTAACTCCAAATTGGGTGAAACCAACTTTGCTTGTTTGATAATTTTATTCTCTACAATCTAGTAAATTAAAAAGTAGCACTTTCTATACAGAAAACTTGCCTAAAAATTATAAGAATAAAAGAGGGGTGAAAATTGGACTTTTAACTAGAAAATTCATAAGAAAATCATTCTAGCTCAGAAAAATGTCAAACCAATTTTGTAGCTCTTAGAAAAATGAGTACTTTCCATTTATAAAGTTATTTTGCATAGAATTAAGCCACAGATAATCAGTACATTTTATACTCTTAAAATGACACATAAAACTTGCAAAAATCATATCTCACAAATGGTAAGTGCAAAAATAAAAATAATTTCACTGGAAAGTATCTGAAACCAGTACCAAATCACTGCACAAAAATCATACATATTAGAGCATTTTTGCATTAATTATTGATTTTGCTTTAACTTTAAAATTTAAAATTAGAAGAAGAGCCTTTGGAGTTTGAGGAGGTAGAATATATTGAGGAACCTAAAGCAAATCTAGATCAAGGCAAGAATCCCACTACCTTTGAACATATTGCTCCTAAATTTTGGGATTATCAGTGATTTTATTTTAACTTGCATCGTTATTTTGCTATGCATATTATATAGATTGTGGGCAATGGTAGCTAATCCCTTTTTCTGCATAACCCACCTTGAAATGTTGATAACCTACTATTTGTAACCTTAGGATGGGTGGAAGTACTTGTTAAGTGCTTGCTATAAGGTATATACTTGTATATATGCTCAGACATGCCTAGCTACTTACAAATTAAATCATGGCCTTCTAATTATGTTTGAAGTGAGAATTTATTTACTTCTGATCAGAGATGAATATTTATGATATTTGTGAACTAAAACTGAAGAAAAACCATTTTAAAACTTGGGCAAGCAAGTGGTATACATATGTGATAGTTGTGTATTGATAGGGGGAGTGTTTGCCTAGGTTACTTAAGGACCGAACTCAGTGTCATTTCTCATGTTAAACAGTACAACCACATGTGCTAGTATGGGATAGCCATAGTGGATTAAGTTACTTAATGTTTAACTTTGTATTTTGGTAGGCAGAGTAGTATGGGCAGTGCCTACAACGAACCGTAGGACTGTTCAAAGGAGCTACCTATATCCCTGTTGACACCGAAAATCACCAGCAGCGTTGAGAACGGGCCGATGATCTAGTTCGATGCACTAGACACGCGAAGACCTGGGAGATTTGCTTAACTCCAGTGCAGGTCATAAATTTGAGGTTCGTAGGTGTGCCAGTCAATTTGACCCTGCAATTGACAAGGAGAGAAATATCAAATCAGTGAGCCAATCGGCTGGAAGCCGATTTGGACTCGTTTCATTGACCGATAGCCGATATGAACTATAGCACTTATACATCGACTCGAAGCCGACGATGGCATAAATAAGCAAAATAAATAAATCTCTTGTATATCGGCTAAGAAATAGATAGTAATATAAATAAATAAATCAGCTGACTACCAATAGAACATGTGCATCGGCTAGAAAGCCGATGATAGTGTAGATAATCAGAATAATAATTGAGATAATGTAGTCAGCTTACCAAGGATAAATCTATCATTATCAATCTAGTAGGTCAAACTTAACTGATGCAGCATAGATTAATAATGATAAAAGAACCTCAGCGAGCCGATAGATCTAATGCGATTGTGATATAATATACGATAACTTATCGGCTATACACCCTGATAAGACGCTTGCATAAAATCTATGAACCTAGCAGGAATAACTTATCGCTGGCAGTTTTGTAGGTCGGACCGAACCGATGCGGCACAAACTGATGATAAATTACACCCAGTAAGTTGATAAATCTATGCACGCGTGATGTGATATATCTACTCAGACTATGAGATCAAACTTAATTGATACAGCCGTAGACAGAATAGATATATCGTGGTAAGCCGACTACCGTAGACCGACTCGAATATCGGACCTAACCGAGGAAGTCCTAGCCGATACGATAGTCGGGGTAACGAGACATACCCTCTAGCAGGAGGTCGAACTTAACCGATGCAGCCCAGCTTGAGAAGCAAGAACCCGTCAAAAAGGGTGGCGATGCGCCGAATTTGTATTGATCTGTGTGATGATTTACAAGGTCCCCGGGCATACGTATTTATACCTCGAGTTGATACAATCCTGATCGGATACGGAACAGGAGTTTCCTAACTATACAAAGAAAATTAACAAACCCTGATCGGACACGAGATTAGGTTTTCTAAAATAATTATCCCTACCTAATTAATAGATAAAGATTTAACTGCCTTTCCGTGGTCTTCACGATCCCTTCCCAAACTCGGCTTCCTCCAGATTAATTCCGCTAGTTGACTGTGATTTTTTCCTTTACCCAATCTGATAAAGAATCGTACCAAATTTTGGCGTTAACAATCCCGTAACGGAATAGGCGTCTAAATTGGTCCAATACAACGTTGTGTGCCTCGTGGAGAGCCGGGTAGGCTGCCACCACGGCGCTGGGTTAAGGCGTGGGCCCGCCACCCACGGCATCGGTTAGCACCCCGATGTGGAGTAACACACCTCGTGCTGGTGCAAGGCTAAATGTTAGGTAATGTAAAAGTTGTGTTATGACCTCTAGACCGCATTCAATGTGCAGAGTGTGGTGGTACCGACGGGTACCGGACAAACTAGAGCGATCATATCATGTGGGTAAAGTTGTACAAACTCTGCAGAGTCAAAACTAATCGGTTAGCCGTGCTCACGGTCATGAGCGGCATGGTTGTGTCCTTTGAGTATAGATTTATGTTTTTAAAATGTTTTATGGAATGGGATGGTTGGGTGAAGATTTATGCTGATTTATACTCGGTGATTGATGAAATGCTTGATGGAATGGAGCTGAAGTATTATGTTGTATTATAGTCTTGCTGCCAAGGAGGGCAGTGAAGTTTTCATCTATGAAAATCGATGCCATGATGTCACTCTATCAGTTTATCATGCAATTTGATTTATGAACTTCTCTTTTAAATTGTTGCGAAATAAAATTGGCTTTATGCAATAAAACTGGGCCTCTTCATACAGCCTTTACCTTGGTTACAGCTCACATGTATAATTAGGTTTGATTGTGGCCTTGCTAGTACCTTGTGTACTGAGTTGTATTTTATTTTTGTGAATACTCCTATAGATCCATGCACAGGTGAAGAGGAAGATTTGTATGATGAATGTGTGGGTGAACAGGTTGATCAGGATGGTCCTATCTAAGGGTTTACCCTTAGTCGGTTGCCTGAGGGTTTTGGATAGCCAAGCTTCTGATGGACTAACTATTTAGCCTGTACGGCTTATGTAAACATTAGTTAATATGTATCTGTATCTGTACCTTTGTTTAATTAGCTAAATACCCTCTGTATTGGATATTACTTGCTAAGATGAACGTGTGGGACTAGAGCTTTCGTGGGCTAGTCACACATTAGTAACAATTTAGAAATGATGAGATGCATGGATGTTGATTCAACCGTAGACCATGTCCCCTGAAATATGTATCGTGTTTGGTTGGCATCTTCGTGTGTTTTGACGGGCACACTTCGCCGTTTCGGACTGGTGAATCAACTCTCCAAATATCTCTTTATTTCTGAATTCGGCGCGTTGGATTTGAATTATGAATGGGTAAATATTATGGCAAGGCTACGATGAGGATGGATGGTTACCGCACTTATTCGGTTTTTATTCGAGATCCCATCCATCTAGATATTTCACGTTGTCATAGTAATTACTCTCTATAATGCATTTCCGGGTGCCCACAGTACATGTTGCGATTTGCTTTGTCCGGGACCTTCAACCCATCAGGGGCACGCATATAAATCTCTGAATCCAATGATCCGTACAGATATGCAGTCACATTATCCACCAACTGCATTTTCAATTCCATGCCAGCTGCCATAGACATCAAGTATCGAAATGTTATACCACTTATTACAGGAGAATAGGTTTCATCATAATCGTTATCGGGTCTTTGCGTGAACCCTTGTGCTACAAGCCTCGCTTTGCATCTCACTACTTCATTGTTTTCGTTCTGCTTGCGGACGAAAACCCACTTGTACCCAACAGGGCGCACAATAGGGAGCATCAGGCTTAGCGGCCCAAAGACGCGCCTTTTAGCAAGCGAGCGTAATTCCGTCTCTATCGCTTCTTTCCATTTGATCCAATCCGTGCGCTTATGGCACTCTGCCATGGACTTAGGTTCATGATAATGATCTATCATGTTAGCGATTTTAGAAATGAAATTTATATCGACATGTGTAGTCTTCCGGTCATACAATTCTCCTGAAACAGTATAGTTTGTGGCAATTTCCTCATTTATTTCCTCATCCTGGTTTCCCAAAACAGGAGAGAGTTTCGATTCACCAGTAGGACTAGGTGCACGCGCTAGTCCACTAGGGCCTCTACCCTTCTGGCGTCCGTCTCCTGGACGGGTCTCCTTAGAGACTACTGAATAGGAGTATGATGTAGGCGGCTCCGTATTGAGCTTTTGCGGACGTCTCCGCTTAGCCTGAGTCGGACCATCCAGGTTTCTCTCCCTCTTCCTAGGCTTAGGGGCTAGAGTAGAGTCTCCCTCCATGGGTATCTCCACTCTCTCTAGTGCATTTGTCATAGGGATATGCGACTTCGACACTCCACTTAGATCAGTGAAAGCATCTAGCAGATCATTAGCTAAGTTTTGAAGGTGTATGATACGTTGAACTTGAAAGCCCGTTGATGTCGCCTAGTGGGGGTGAATAGGTGTTCCTGAAAAATTCTCCAAAGCAGCGGTAAAATTCTGGTAGGAATCTCCGACTGAAATGGTAGGAGGCTCCGACCGGCTCTCTCGGGCTGGCCGAGAGGGCTGGTCGGAGGTTCCGGCCAAGAACGCCGGAGGTTCCGACCCTAGTGTTCTGACTCTACTAAGACATTTCAATAAGGATAATTTTAACAGAGATCAAGTGTGGTACAAGTAATAGGATAGGAGAGAAATGCAGGTAAGTGAAGAGATAAAATAAGGCTATAACGAGAAAGCACAACGGAGACACAAAGGTTTTTTCCCGAAGTTCGGATCATAAAGATCCTACGTCTCCGTTGAGGAGGTCCAAAGAGCCGGGTCTCGATCGACCCCTTGCCTCACCAAGCGACCACGAAGGTCAACTTGGTATCCACTAGAATTTATCTCTTTTCCTTGCGGAGGTGAGGTTAAACTTCACAAACTTTCCCGGGACAATCCACAACTAGAGGAAGCTCGCGGGCGACGCCTAACCATCTAGGAGGTTTCCCTCCAAGAGAAATAAGCTCCAAGCAGTCAATCCGCATCCTCCTCAAGTGCACAAGATCCTCCTAGCCTTCTCTCAACAAAACTCACTCAATGTCCCACTAGATCCTCACAAGAATCACGAAAGATACACTAGAACTAGTTGGGAGAGCTTAAATGACCTTAGGAGAGGCTAGGAGACAATGGAATAGAAGTGGAATAACCAACCAACGGCTAGAAACAAAGTTTGGGCTTTATAGGCATTGGCATACGTCACTTAGCCGTTACTCACAAATTTTGCCCAGGAGGTTCCGACCCCAGGGATAGGAACCTCCGGCCAACACTTAGTCTCTGGCCGAGAAGGTTGGTTGAAGCCTCCGACCCCAGGGGTAGAAACCTCCGACCCTGACACTAAAACTAGCCTATCCCAAGTGTATGTGTTGTGCCAAAGTGATGGACTCTCAACTATTTAGATCTTAAGTACTTGAGTGGTCTTGGAACATTGTTTGCAACCCCTCTTGATAGTACGGTTTTCCTACGACTCAAAAGAGAATTCAAAAGAATTTAAAATAAACTCTGAGTCGCTTCGCCGTTTTGCGTCATATTTTTGTGGGGGTCTCCATGCATCACACCAAGCAACCTAGGACTAATTCTTTGCACAATTCTCGATAAACTCATTAGTCCCTTAACCGCTTTGTCATTAATCCACCAAAACCCACTTAGGGGTTAGATGCACTTTCAGAACTTCCTGTTCAATGTCTGGCGAATGCGGGTCAAGAGTATGGATACTGTTCGAGTTCCATTCTATTTCATGGCATTCCTTAGAGTCGAGGTACTTTCCTCCCCCTAATGCCGGAAAATGCTCTTCATCGAAGATACAATTAGCGTACCGAGCCGTAAACAGATCACTAGTTTTAGGCTCCAAGTAGTAGATTATGGACGGAGACTCGTAACCCACATAGACCCCCACCTTACAGTGCGGTCCCATAGTCGTACACTGGGGTGGTGAGATCGGCACATACACAGCACAACCGAACTTACACAGATGGGAAACCACCGGTTCTTGACCACACGCCAGTTGATGGGGTAAAGCAAAGTGATATGCCGACAGTCTATACTGGATTAGCTTTGCAGCGTACAATACTGCATGGTCCCAACATGTAGTGGGCAAATTGCTACCCTGTAGCAATGGTCTGGCAATTAACTTGATCCTTTTTATCAATGACTCAGCAAGGCCGTTATGAGTATGAACATAAGGAACAGAATGCTCTACATTAATGCCTAAGGCCATACAATAGTCATTGAATGTCTTTGATGTGAATTCACCCGCATTATCCATCCGAATCATTTTGATGCGGTTCTCGGGGAACTTCGCACGCAAACGGATGATCTGCACGATAAATCTGGCAAAAGCGTGGTTCCTCATAGACAGCATGCATACGTGGCTCCATCTTGTAGAGGCGTCAATCAACACCATGAAATATCTGAATGGCCTATATCAAGGGTATATGGGTCCACAGATATCCCCTTAGATTCTCTCCAAGAACCGCAGGGGTTCGACCCTCAACTTTTCAAAGGATGGTCGAATAATCAGTTTCATGTTGCACTAGCGGGACACATAGACTCCTTGGGGAAGTTTTTAGTGTTTATGTCATGATCTAGCGAGCTAGTGACTATTTTCCACATCATAGTCAATTCGGGATGACCTAATCTCTCAAGCCAGATCTTAAAAGACTCTGGGTTCCTATAGATTGTCTGCATCGCAACATATTCATTTGGGGATTTTATTTTAGTATAGTACAGTCCATCGGAGCTCCCAGGCATCTTCTCAACCACTGTGGTCTCATCGTCCTTAGACAATGTCATGAAGAGAAATTCATCTCCTCCTTCACATGTTGTGGTGAGGTGATAGCCGCAACGTCGAATATCCTTAAAAATAAGGAGCGCGCTTTTAGCACTTGGGTATAGGAACGCTTCTTCAATGAAGATCCTTGTACCCCTAGGGAGGACGACAGTGGCTCGCCTTGAGCCAATTATGCAACTATTACTCCCAGCAATGGTGAGGATGCTCTCATCCCGCTTACGCAATGTCGTGAAGTACTTAGTCTCCCGTAGTATCGAGTGTGTTGCCACGCTGTCAACCAAGCATGTCTCGGGCTCCATTGAATCGTACTACGCTTGTTCTATATGAGAGATTATATTGATTCAGTTCATTATTTATGAAGTGAAAAGCAAGAACATAGAACAAGACAAGGCCAATATAACTTAACAGGAAAATTTTATTAGTGTAAAGGATCATCCTAAACCCACTGACCAGGATGCATAGCATCTTTATTATATAAACGACTCATTGTTCTGCTAAAAGAAAAAAATTACATTGACCAAAATGATAACCTAGACTTAAGACTCATGACTAATAACTTGGGAACTACTGTATGTTCCCATGTACGTCCTCCAGGTCATCATCCCCGAGGTCTCCATAGTCATCCCCAAGGCCAGCATTAGCATCTGCAGCAGCCTTGGGATCAACATCCATGGCAGCACCATCAGCAGCAGCAGTAGTAGTAAACTCCTTATGAATTGCAGTAGGTTCCTTAGGAGTAGGCTTCTCACCGGTCATTGGCACCTGGACAAAGTGAGATTCTGGGCTCTGCCTCTTCTTCCAGTCCTGGTACATCTCAACGAGATGAGGTTCTATAGTGCAGTTGCGCGCCCAATGCTTCATTGAGCCGCATTTGAAACAACCCTCACTACCCTGCTGAGATCCTCCATCAGCACCAGCATTGGCCTTGCGCCCCTTGCGGCTACGGGGTTTCTTGCGCCGGTTGGCGGCCTTCTTGAATCTCGCCCCATTTGGCAGTGTGTGATTCCCGGGTCCCTTCCCCTTGGAAAAACCCTGTCCAGAACTCTTATCCTTCTGATGGACAACGTGAGCCTCTGGAATAGACTGCGAACCAACAAGACGAGCGTTGTAGTTAGCCATCAGAAGTTTGTTCTGGACTTCAATGTTCAACAACAACTAGATAAGCTTTGAGTATTTGACGTACTTAGCTTCGCGGTACTGCTTTTGCTTCATCGAGTTTTTGGGATGGAAAGTGTCAAAAGTCTTCTCAATCATATCTGCATCTGTCACCACCTAGTTACAGAAGTGAAGACGACTGACGATGTGGTGCACGGCATTGTTGTAGCTCTCCACGGTCTTGAAATCACAGAACCGAAGTTGAGCCCAGTCTGCTCTAGCCTTCAGGAGAATGGCAGTATTCTTGGAGGTGTAGCGGTCCCTTAGGGCCTTCCACAATGTGAGAGGTTCACGTAGCTTAAGGTATTCAGCTTTGAGATCCTCATGAATATGTTTCTTGATGAACGCAAGTGCCCTTGCCCGCTTCGCTACAGGAAGCGGAGCTACACCAGCCCCTTGCCGACGGATGGCCTCAGATAGCACCATCGCGGAAAGGTGGATTTCACAGTTCATGGCCCAGGTCTGGTAGCTTGCCCCATAACGAGAAGAACAGGAAACTCTCTCTTATTGAAATCTACATCAGACATGGCTTGTTGTCATGCCAAAAATCAACGATGGGTTAACTTGCATGAAAACAAAGTCACAGAACAATGTAACGTAGTCGTATGTAATTACTGATATTTTCCCGGAACTTATCTTGCATTTACCAATTTTTTGTGATTTTTATTGGCCTTATGGCATTAAATTAATAATTTTATGCCCACAGAAAAATATCACACATGCAAGAAAAAATAAACCCAAATAATGCTTCCAAGGGAGGGGTCACTAGACTAGGTGATTACATATTTTTATGGAAGCATATTAATCTAGAATCATATCTAGATTATATAGTTGTAGTTGCATCAAATTTAAAAAGCAAATAAATGCTTAAAAACACCATCACATGGTTATTAACGAGTCCTAGGACTCACATGCAAGAAACCAACTAAAGAAAGGTCTACACAGCAAGTTTACATCCATTAAACACAAATTGATGTAATTTCTGGTAAATTAAGGGTTCAAACTGTAAATATTACATGAACAATGTACTGTCGGCGTAAAAATCAACCTTTCCAGGGACTTAAACATAAATTGTCAATAAAACCGAATTTAATCGGGCCGAAAACGCCATCGGGCCGCGATCTTATTGGGCCGCGCGCACAGAACGTGGTCCAAATGCCAAATGGGCCGAATTCCGAATTCAAGGCCCATCTATGGTTTCGGATTTTTATTAATTTGTGTGTGGGCCAGTCGGTGTTGTTGGGCCAAAAGCGATCGAGCGGTGGCAGACCGGCCCAGCCGGCCCGCCTAAATGACCAAGAGAGGGGAAAGGAGGAAATAGGGTTTCCCCTATCCCCACCGGTACCCGCGGCGGCGCCCATCGCCCAGCGCACCGGCCGGACGGGCACGACGACAGCGATGGAGGACGCCGACTGTCAGTGGCATTGGACATAGAGGCGACGCACGGAGAGGAGGCCGACTGGCAACCTAGCGACTGCCCGGTGACAAGACGGCAGCAGCGGCTTCGCTCCCATGCGGTAATCGGTGCGGCGGTGGCTCCAGCGGGCCGTCGTAAACCAGCGGTGGCTCTGCCACAACCCACACATCCTCAAGATGGCAGCGAGGCAGAGCTCAACATCGATAACCGAAGCTCCAACGACGGCGACCGGTTCGCATCCAACAATGGTGTCTCGGCAGATTCCAATCCAAGGTCAGCGGCCGTTCGTCCTATCGACCTCCCACCATGGCTCTAAGGCACGTCGGTGAGAAATTGATGGCGGCGGTTGCCCGTCCTTGGTATCAGGTCCTGCGGTGGCGGCATCATGAGGTATTCCGGCCACGGCGTCCCGGCGGAGTCTCGATCCTCTGGCGGCGGCCGGTCGTCCCATTGTCCTCCCACCACGGCTCAACGGCGGTGTCGGTGAGAGTTCAATGGCGGCGACTGCCCTGCCTCGGCATCGAAAAACCAGCGGCGGCGACAACGTGGGTTTGGGACTTCCTCCGATGATGGCGGTCTCCCGCAGCGGCACCGGCAGCAAGGGCCAGTGGCGCTTCTAGCAGCGACGGCGAGCGGCAGCCATGCGCATAGATCAACCCAGCAGCGCGGGCAATTCCACGGCGGTGGCGGCGACTCCCGGCATGGCATCCATCGGATAAAGAGAATAGAGAGATGCGGGGGGGGGGGGGGGGGACGCGAGGAAGACGACCGGTTCGGCCCAACCAAACGGGTTCGCTTCCAGAACAGGGAAAAACAGATCAATTACAATTTATTGCACATGTTTTTACTCCGGTTTTCTCTGTTTATCAACAGATGCAATTGTAGAGTAAAAGTAAGAAATAAATCTACTGCTAATAACAGATCTACTACAAAACATGCATCTAAAAAACTAAAGAACAAGCATCCACCAATCTAAAATCAATCTACAAATTGATAAACAACCAATTTTATTACCGTAGATTGTCAGCCTAGCCGGTAGAGTTGTTAATAACGTGTTATAGAACGGCTACGTTCACGGATCGCCCAGATCCGCTCTCTTCCATTCCACAGCAGATGAGGCGTCGAGAAAATATAAAAGACCGTATCCCTTTTTGTACTATCACACCACAGAAGAAGATAATAAACACAGGAGATATAGATATATGGGTATTGCTCTCTTTATTTATAGGTAGATAAAACTAGAGATAAGAATCATAAATTTATCTATAACTAATTTAGATTGGTTCATAACAATAAATTTTATCTCCTAAAAGGACAAGGGATAAGGATTTGTAACAGTATGAACTCAACAACTGCGGGCCGTCTGCATCGACGACGGCAACGGTAACGAGTAACGAAATCGCAATATCACGCATGCCGGCCTTATCAAAGGCCGCCGTCCTTTGATCACACCCTCTCGCTATAAACTAACCAAAAGGTGGCCTGCCATGGTCGCGTGGACTCTGCATCGACGTATCCTGCCTCGTTGGTGAGACAGTTGAAATGTAGAATCAGATTTCAACACCAAGGTTACAGCGATTTCTCAGGTCATTGACTAGTATCGTGCATGATTTCAACGATTAGCTACGACGTGGGAGATACAGGGATTGCACGGCACTAAACTGGTTTTAGCGGTTTCGTCGTAAAGATTTGTGTAGGTTATAATTATCGCCGAAACATCGAGTGCTCAGTGCTCACGTCCATCTCAGCGAAGGAAAGAAAGATTAATTAGACCTTGTAGTCAAAAAGAAGAAAAGATTTGTTTTGCACACCACATTTCATTCTTTTCCCTTAAAGCTGATAAACAAGATTCCATGAAATCCACGCAGTACTGTTGCGAGTGGATCCTTTTTGCGAGACATGTGCTTGCTTACCCCGCAAAACAACAAAGATATCATGGGTTCAAATCTGTACTGTACTGCCCAATCCAAATATCGATCGTTACGTACTGACGTAGAATTCCAAATCAAAGATGACGTTAGGTAGCTTCAGCTTGAGTCGTTATCAGGAATCAATGTATTGTTTCCACTATTGTTATAGCTACTATCCTACTATTTCTTAATGAGAGTACAATCCATTTCAGTGTGTGAGAATCCATGTGGATAGATAACCAAAGTAGTGTTAACTTTAGATGGCGTTTCCGCCTAAAGTAGTCAGAGTAACCAACCTAATGTTATTTTTAAAGGGCATTTAGTACGTACAATTAAAACACTGTAAGTATTCGGTTGCTGACAAAAAACAACGTTCACATGAGTACCCGGCCGGACAAAAAATTAGTTGTACAACTACCATTCCTAATGGTTGGTGAGTGATGACCAAGGGTTGGCACAGGTCTCGCACCGTTAGTTAATGTAGTGCTTGAAACTAATCAAGCATGCCAACCTCAATAAAAGTCCGTGTGGTATGGTAACCAAGCCATTTGTCAGGTGTGGACTTGTCAAAAGGGTCTTGGAAATTTGCTTGAGGCAATGAGCACCGCATGCTGCATCAGTTCGGTGGACTGAACTGGAAGAAACAACAGGTCACTTTCCCGGCAGAAAGCAAACGTGAAAGAAGGTAAGCGAAATAAAGATGAGAAAGTGGAGGAGATATGATGGAAATGGCCCCTCTTTTTTACAAGAAAAAGGCAAATTCCATGGATTTGGCTTCACTCATGTGGTACACCTAAAGAACGACCGTTCTCTGCTGCGCTGTACGAGAGGAAGACACACTGATGCTGCTTCTGCGAGCGATGAATGGGAGGAACCAGAAAATCTCTGTGGAGAAGATCTGGTCTCACTCTCACGATGTACCTGCACTTGCATGGCGTTTGTCGAGGAAGATCGCAGGGCTACCTTCGAGTAATCAACACATCTCTCGTTTACCTCAAAAAAAAAGGAAATTAATTAAGAGAAGAAAGGAAGGAATCAAGCGTCGTGACACCGACGCCGCACTTGCTCGACCGAGAGTCCGAGACCGACTGCTTCTCTCTCTCTCTCCCTCTCTCTCTCTCTCCTTTTTACGAGTTACGGGGAGCACGCTAGTGCCGATCGACATCGTAAAAACACCAAAAATGAACCGTAGAATGCAGAAGCATACTCAGCCGGTCGACATCCTGCCGTGAAAGGGACGCAATGGGCGATGGATACCTAGGCAAGAACGCAAGGAGGATGGATGTCATGGCACATGGAAGGGCTTAGTCGGGCTCGAGCAAACGGCGCGACGGCCCACTCGCAGATGCAGGCTGTGTGCCCGTGTGGCCGAGTGATACGCTAGAGCGGCCCAAATGTTAAGGGCCCAGTATAAAATGTCAGGGACGGAACCGGGCTTAAATGGGCCAGGCCTTTTACAACAAAGGCCGTATCCCCAAGGAGCTGTATTTCTCATTAGGGAATAACCGAAAACACTATTTAGCGAAACGTTCGCGTATAGAACATTCGCATGAATGCTTTTTTTATAGAAATTTTATACATAGAAAATTTATATACGTAAACTTTATATATAAAAACTTTATACGCAAAAACTTTTTTGATTTACATATACAATATTTTCTATATATATATTTTTTATACGTCTGATTCAGATTTTATTCGAAATCAAAGTCTTTTACGTAGAATCTATATGTGCATATATAAATTTTATGTATATAAAGTTTATATGTATAAAGTTTTTGTGTATAAAGATTTTTTACCGTACGTGGACTGGGTCAAAGCATTCGCGTGCAGGCTGGACACGCAAAGGCTTGTCCATTAGACACCGTTAACTGTACCATTCGATTTGCATCAATTTTCTGTACTTTTCACCTTGGCAAGCTGTTCCATTTGCAGTTTTGCACCTCTTGTGTCTTGGGAAGCTGGACTCTAGGCAGCAGCAGAATATCTGGATACGCTACTTGCTGCCAGAGGAATGTACTACTGGCCGTATTTGATGAACCGCGCGGTTGATGCGTTTGCCTAGGCCTTGTTTTGTGCTTGTTTTCTGACCAGGTTTACATCGACACGGCCGTATGGATTTGTCCGGCTAAAGATTCGACAGTGACTGAGAGAGTCGATGCCACGCTATCCTTATGAATGAACAGAAAAAACAAAGGCTCAAGCATAGATTTTCATGAAACAAATTGTTCTTGTCCTGAAGGCTAGCATTATAAATTAATTACTTTAGTTTATACATATGTGGGTTGAGGGACGAATATGTGAAACCATCAGAGGGGAAGTGATAATTTTTTTACTATGGTTCAATATGCTTATATTGCTTAAATGTTTGTAGTTGTAGTAGTAGAGCAACCCAAACACAGAACTGTTGTTGCTTTTTATCTCCCACCGAACGGCGGTTCTTATATTAGCCTCATGCGTCTTAACAATCGTATTGCGGTAATCTATATTATTTTGTGTCTTTATCTCCGAGTCGTTGTGTGTACTTTCAAACATCACATCTGATTTTAGTATTTTCTGGGAATAACTTTACGTGACTTTGTTAATATATGATTGAAGGATAAATCAAATCAGGCAAATATCTAGTCAAAAGTCAGAACTGCTTCGTGGCATCTTTGAGAGGAACAAATTAATCTACTTCGCCGAACGGCCCCTACTCTTTTGTTTCCATCTACACGAGACCAAACCATGATGTCACACGATATTAAACAACTGCCTATCAAAGAGTCGTGTGCTCCATAATCAAAAGTCACAGAATTTTCGATAGACTACAAGTATATCCATTGAGATCTGCTTTGTGGGGGCAGAAATTTGCCCACAAAAAAACAAGTCACGGTATCAAGTTTCAACAATTCAATAAATACACAGATTGACTGATTCTTTGCTGCATCTTTGTCGAACACATATACACCAAACGTCCAAACCTGAACCAATATCAGGTATAGGCCGCAATGGAACGGGCGAAAAATACCATTATTTTTCCGCTTGGCAACTCTAATCAATGTAAGGAGCACGCGTTGGAAGAAGAGTCACAATTGCTAGTCACAGGATATGGCCGTCGAACCAAATTGAAACGCGTACCTTGCTTATGTAGATTAGCTATCCCAAGTAGCAAAATGCCAAAGATTATGATTTGCGTTTCGGCCGATTAAACTACACTCGCTTCTATAAAGTGTGCGCGTGTCTTCAATATAATACTCTTAGCTAGATAATAAATTATACATCCTCCGTTTCAAAATATATATTTCTAATTTATTTAGCAAAAATTAAAGTTAAGAAAAAAAACTTTAATGCTCTTTAATAAATAGAATGAATAAAGATGAAAGGATAGATAGAGATAAGATATGAAAAATTTAAATGAGAAGTGATTGATAGGATAATTAGTACTAAAATTTTTTTATATTATAAAATAAATCTTATTAAATATTAGAAATTCTTATATTTTAAAATGCCGGAGTAAATGATAGCTATGAGTTGCTGATGCGTGACATAGAGACGATCTAAGCTCAGTATATCATTTTTTATAGCAGCAGCAAAGAGTATGTGTCCTAAATTGCTTCCCACATCACACAAGTATCGCAACATAACACCCGCCAAGGCTTTGAACTTACTTTCCTTAATGAGAAATTTTACAATGCTTTAGATGTATCGGAAGATTCTAAAATTTATAGTGCAAATTTTAGTACCTAAAAAACTAAAATATTTAATAGAAAATATAATATCTCTCGCTATCTTCTCAAAAAAAACATAAAATAATTCTTTCTTAATCATTTTCATATGCAACTCTCCGTATTTACTCTGTGCATGCCACTATCTTGTGACGTGATGATTATTTCAAGCCTGAAAAGACAAATCAGGGCATAAGAGAACTGCAAGCTAGTGCCGTTCAGGAGACGAAATTAAGAGAGCAGAGCACTATTGGCATCACGAGAAGCAGCAAATAGATGAGCTACAATACACTTTCAGATGCGTGGTTCTGGGTTCTTCAGAGTTGAGTCAGTGTTCTGACCATGCATATACATGCTGTTGCTCGCTAGCCTATCGGTTGTCCAAGGGGCGAACTGCACATCGATCAGAGCCAGAATGCGTCGCGGTCTCACCTTCTTCGTGCTCGCCGTCGCATTCGCGTGCTGCAGTACACATGATCGTCGCGCGACGACCTGCCTGAGTTCTAAGGCTTCACATGTATGCATATACCGTACTCTGCACGAGTGTGTTTTACGGCGAGATTTTAGTGGAGTAAAACCCTATGAACAGGTATCTGGACATTGATAATGGGGCGCATGACTAGGTTTGCCGGCGGTGCCCAACCTCTTGACAGGAGAGGCAACACTAGACAGAACCTTTTGTTGGCACAGTACTGTAATGGGTGCTATCTGTCGGTCTGACCGGTCTATTCCCTGAGGTAGCTAGGTTGATGTTTGTCTTATTTTCGCTGGGTTGGTTTTTTTTTGTAATGAGAGGAATTTCGTTAAGAAATAAGATTACGACCGGGCTCTCTTTCCATCAAAATGAACACAATATCAGTCTGTTTTACTTGTATCAACTCACTCACGTAACCCAATAAACACAAAGATCTAGATACCTACTTCAAAACAATTCCTTCATGAAGGAACCGTTGTTTGTTTACCGATGTGCATCCGAAGCCAAAAACTAGATTTTCATCCAGAGTTTGAGACGACACCTTCAACTATGAGACTTCACCTTCAACAAAAAGCTGACATACCAACGTCAATGTTGCAAAATCCAGATAAATTGGATTAGCGTTTTCACCCTTAGTTCTGATTCTCATAGTGTTTCACTTGCTTGCTAAAAGTTTGCCAGAAACAACATATGCATCTGGGAGCGCCCAGGCCAAGGAAGTGTCCGTTCGGCCTGCTTGTTTAGCACAGAAAGCAAGTCATCAATACTGTACGGATCGTGGGCCAGCGCCTTCTTAACTCGGAACAGATTCAAGGTCTTGTGGGGAGGTCCACGTGTCCATTATCCGTCCAGAGATATGCTCGAGGCTTGAGGCTTGGACGTCTAAGACTCAGAGAGGCCTGTGGACCCAGGTTGAAAGTCCATTCTCATTGAACTGGTCGAAATATGCCACTTGTCTCCTGAGCTAGAAAAAGGAACACTCTGGGTGGACACCCAGGAACCGTGTTGTGGCATGGTTTTGAACCCGGTCCATGGCTTCAGGCTGCCCAAAGAATGCCATATGTATCGTGACTAGTCAGGTCAAGCGGCAGGCAAGTCACTCCTTCCCGGACTTCAGGTGTCTGATGGCGAGCACCTCAAACCGCCATAGGGTGGCTAGGTGGTGTCCTCACACGTTGGAGACAAGTGGATAGGTATCCAACTGGATGCTATGTTGCCCTTGGGAGCGATGCGTAGGTTGCAGAGCCCGTCCATCGCATTTACTAAAGATTGTTATAGGTTTTTTCTTAGCATTAATGCTGAGAGATACGGCGTATCTTAGGCCATCTCTCTCGCAGCGTATAACAGGCATCCGTGAGAGAGAATGGAGACCGGAGGTGGGCCCATCGTGAAGTCCCACAAGATGTCTGCTGCTATAGCATTTCTAGCGATGAGTTCAAGGAGTTAGCTCGGGCTTATGATTATATACAATATTCTTATCTCTTCTCGAGCAGTGAGCGCTAAGAGCCATAGTGTATAAAAAAAACCATCTTAGACCCTATAGTAGGGTTAGACTCATTAGATTAGCAAGAACTCCAGGCTTTCTATGTTAGCCCGTGAGCTCTCAAGAATCTGTAAGAGTTTCTTCGATAGTAACTAGGTGTAACGCTCTGGATTTCGGGCCATTAAAAACTCTTTTGGTAAAAACCCTATTTTCAAAAATTTTGGCTTTTTGTGTGTGCTTAAGGATTAAGTGCCGTAGATCTCAATCTAAACCTCCTTAAAACCCTAAAAACCTTAGTCCCAAACTCTCTCCTAAATTCCGAGACTTGAATTTTACAATTCGACTGTCTCTCTCTAAATTCTCTCGGAAAATTGCAAAATCAAATACCTTCCAAAAAATCTCTATACTTGGGTTCGAATTTTGTAATTCGAAGCCCTCCAATAAAACTCTTCGAAAGTTGCCTTTGAAGCCTTTCAGTCCCCTTGTTTTGCCCTTCCAAAAATTCAGGATTTCATCGAGAACTCCCTTCCCAAATTTGTCAATTTATATATTTCTAAAGCCCTTAAATCCCAAGAATTAAATTAAATTCTAAAATTTCCTCGAGGTCCTCCAATTCTAATTCTTTGCAAAAATTCCCAAGCTACCCTTGAGAATCAAACCCCAAATTAAATCAAAATCCAAATCCAGTCCCCTTTTGAATCTCCTCCATTTCTTTTTCCAAATATCATCCAAAAATCTATATATATATATATATATATATCCTAACTATGGTGGAAAAATCCTTCCCATAAAATCTCTAGAATTTTGTGGGCCCCAAAAATCAATTTTTGGATTGAATCCCTATTAGAAATCATCAAATATTCCTCCAAATAAATCCCTGGAAAAAAAATAAAGGATCACTGTTCCTATCGGGCCGTCCTCTTTCTTTTCTGAGGCCCAAACTGAATCAGCCCAGCCGCAGCCCCTCTGCCTCCCCACGCGCTGACGAGCGGACCCCATAGGACAGGACACCGCCTGCTCGCGCACGGCCTCCCGTGCATGCACCTCGGCCCTGGGCCCCACTAGTCAGTCTCCTCAGCCGAGCGCCATGGACGCCGTCCCACCGCTCGCCATCTCAGCCCTTCTCAGGCCCACCCGTCAGTGTCCCCCGAAGCAGCTCAGATGCCCTTTTTTCCCTTCGTGGGCCCCGCCTGGCAGTCGTCGTCTTCCCCATCTTCTTCTTCCTCACTCTCTCTCTCTCCCCCTCTCTCGATCCTTCTCCTCTCTCCCTGACACCGTACGCCGCGCCCATACTCCCATGCCCCTGCAGGATTCAAGATCAGAGCCACAACCCTGTTCAGTCCCGTCGCCATACCCCTCTGTCCCTTTCCCCTCTCTCTCACGGCAACACGAAGCAAGGTGACGCCAGCCACAGTGCTCAACCCGAGCTCCGGTCATGTAGCCTCTGCCATAGCCTTATCCCGTGAGCTCCACCGCCTCTGTCTGTCGTCGCCTAGCGCCGCGCCGCGTCTATAAATCCCAGCCGCGCTGCGCCATTGGCCCCTCCCAAGCCCCAGCTCTCCCTCCGCCGCCACCACAACTGCTCGGACCCGCCCCAAACTGCCACTCCGGAGCTCAAATCACTGAGCAACCACACCGTAGGACTCCCGGCCACCTCGCAAACCTAGCCGTGTCTCCAATTGCGCCCGAGCACCACCATAGGGGAAATCCCCAATTTGGCCACCACCGCCCCGCCATTGCTGCCGCTTCGAGATCTCGTTGTTACGCAAGGTAGGAGTCAATATCTCCCCCCTATTCCCTACATCTCTTCGAGCCGCACTCAACCAACACTTCCCTGCCGCCTCCACCGATCTCTGGGTCACTGGCGATGGCCATCCACCGCGCCACCTCGCCACCGCCCCCTGTCTGTCGTCGCCCGCCGCCGTTGACCACCCTAGCCTCAATCTAAGCCGCTCAGAGTATTCCTCATTCCCTCCGCCTTCCATTCCTGTGCACCGTTCCCTCCCCCTCGCCGTCAATCACCGGCGCGACCATGGCCGCCATCGACCGTCGATGCCTCTGGCCGCCTACTGTACCCCGTCCGGCACCCCTCTCGGTCACTGCATGTAGGCCCAGCCACCTAACCCCTCTGACCCATGGGCCCGCTCAAATATATGACAAGTGGGCCCATACCGAATAAGTGCACAATGATATTAAAACTCCCTCCATTAACACACTTACAAGTGGGCCCATGCACAATATTCCCCTTTTCCCTCTCTCTTCCATGTGGGCCCCAATCCCTGTTCACTCTCCCTATCACACATACATGTGGGCCACCATATCTCACTGACATGTGACCCCTAGGCTCTCTCCTCTCTCTCCCATCCTCAATGACAGTGGGCCACCACCCTCAGTCCAATCACTGACCAAGGGCCCACTTGTCAGTGCCTGGCTCCAAAAATAATTCATTCAATTAATCCTTTTCTTTTCTAGAAAATCCATAAAACTTCTAAAATCCATATCTTTTTAACCGTAACTCCGATTGAGCCCGTTCAAGTCTCTAAATTTTTCTAAAAATGAGATCTACCTCATGGCACTATTAGTTATTAATAATAGTATATTATTTCTAGGATTTTGTGTGTTTTTCTCTCATTTCGTGCGTAGTTGATGCATTGGAAATTCGTCGAACGTCGTATTTTCACGAGGATTCGAAGACGAAGACTGAGGCAAGTCACTCCTTGACCATATTGTCTCTAAATTTAAAATGTTTTGTTTGTAAAATTGCATTGCTAGTGTGCACATTAAATTGTTCGGCCTCGGTTTGCGTGTCGAACCGACGGACCTTTCCAGTAGTTGCATAAATCTGGTAGGACGTTGAAACCCTATTCCTTGTCGCTCCACCTCGTGGTACCTCGGTGATCGTGCTCTCTGAGCATGGATTCTGATGGTTCCACCCTCAGCACAATTGTTTGTTGATTTGGGAAAATAAGGGTTTCCAAAGATTTAAAAACCCGACATGTGATGTCGGCGAGTTTTGCGAAACAAAATTTATTTGCGAAAATCCGCGATGCAATGTGATCGCCTGTGTGGTAGCACTTCGTATTCGCATATAAGGACCGTTTCCTTGGGGAATTTCATCCGATCATCTCACAGTGCGACCACACAGGTGGAATGTGACACCCCTAGCTGAGTAACTAGTGTTCCCAGGATGGTTTTCGGTTGCTAATAAATGTGGGACTGGCTGGGTGCCAAGAGGACGATATACCCCATCGCTGAGTACAAGAAATGAGTTCCTAGTACTTGGTTGAGAGAGAGAACCCATTTATAGGGCAACGTGCTATCCTAGGAAGGCTCTGGAAAAGCCTTGTTTCGAACCTCCCCACCTGATCAGTGTGGGAGTAAGCTCACGTCGTGTGGGTAAAGCGTGCACCCTTTGCAAAGGTCTCTATAATCTGTTCGAACAGCCATGCCTACGGTTACGGGCGAATGTGAGGTAATTCCTCTAGCGTAGATTTGTTTGCCAGTGCTTTGTGAAAGTGGTTTTGTGGTTTGGGAATTGTTACCAGAATCGGCCTCAGTGGCTGATGGATTACCTGAGTGGTCTGAAACATGGCTGTGTGACCTGGGATGTTGAATGGCATCATAGATTAGGTTTCCTGAGTGGAAGTAGTTTGTGAAATGAGTTGAGATTATGGATGGCTCGAGGAGCCACTGAGATGAATTATGAGATGAGATGAAGTCTTGGATAGGACTAAAGTAAAAGGAAAATAATAGATGAAACATGAGATTACGTCCTTGAGTGGATGAAATTAAAAATAAAGTAATAGATGAGTATATAGTGGAAAGCTGCTTGTGGGTAGATCCACTGAACCGCTGTCGCGATCCGACAGGCGATAATAGAATACCTAAAAACAATTAAAATTTGTTTTATCCGCTTGAGTTGTTAAAAAGCAATTCGCGGACAGGATCGAGGTGAGAGCCTCCTTCCAGTCACATTAAGACAACTCACACAGGTTTTCGAAAATGTTCTCAAATGAAAAAGGTTTGTGAAATAAACCCCAACTATCTTTGATAGCCTGCATAACCACGTTTTTTGTGACTTACTGAGTACGTAAGTACTCAATTTATTTCTTTCTCCCCTCATTCAGGAAGAGCGAAGTTGAAGTGAAAATTAGGGTTTCTTTCCTAATTCCAAGCCGTTGCTTGTGGATTGGATTCTTGCTGCGCTGTCGTGCCGCCGCCGCTGTTCTGTTTGCAGGTTGCTTCTTAGGGCTTGCCCGAAGTCACAACTTATAAAGGTATAGTATATATATTTATATCTATTTAGCTAATTGCTGTGGTACATCTCCGTTGACCGCGGGTACCAGCAAGGTTTCCTGGGACTGCTATTGACATCGCGGTTCCGTGGGAGTTGGTTCACGCTAATCTCCTGCGGCGCTTCCTCTCTGGTGTCATTGTAGGTGGTGCCAGGGCGGAGAGGCACTACACCAGGCGTAGGAGTAGGGTTATTATCCTTTGGAAGGCCCAAACCTATATACTTGACTATGTCTCCTCAGCTCCCAGGCACATCCGGACACACTGTGCACACCTTAGCCCCCTGGTCGAACTCAGGACCGTGATTCTCATTGTCTGTCGATGCTCGGATACTCATAGCATCCAACGACTGTTGTCCACCAAAAACATCCAGATGTGAACTGCTCACGACCGGTTGAGACAGCCTTCAGCTGTCCATGACCGATCTTTCCGATCACAAAGGAAATTACTACCCATGTACCCGGGCGCACCACAATTAGAGAACAAGGGAGGCACCTGATGATAACGAAGTAGTGGTGAGGCTGAGGACAGTGGGGCGAGGTCCTCCACTTGACCCAAAGTTTCCACTGATCATTTGCCATCAGCAGGTGAGAATCGTTCGACGGCATTAGGATCTCGATCCATTTCCAATCGTTCCCATTGGACGATGGCATGGCCAGCTGGATTGCGCACCATCAACACGTAGCGCAAATACATGGTATTCCCCCACGTCCGTGGAGACACGAAACTCCAAAAGCCAGAAATCGTGCATCGCTGAATAAATCCCCACAACGGCCACTACGACACCAACGGGTTGATGTGCGCCCGACCGAACTCCTTTAACGGTGGTCAAACTCATCTAGTTGCCAAAGAGGGGATGAGAGTGTCAATGGCAGCTATAACCAATTGAGCCATAATTTAATCTCCTTTTTGCCGCCTCGAGATAACTACAACGAAAGCATACGGCAACAACATCAATGAACCAATCTACATTCATCGCTCATGCGCCTGGATGAACTCCGGTCCCATTGTGTCAGAACATTGAGTCATGGACAAAATGAAGATGTGCGAAGAAATGGATTTTCTCTACTTATCTTGATATAATTTGAAGACCATGGCACTTAGAGATGGTGAGAGAAAGAGAGAGAAAAAGCCAAGATATGTGTGAGAGAATAAGAGTGAGTTCCCCTTTTGGTTCACTCATGGATACATATAGATGGGGAAGGGAAAATTCTCCTTGTACGTCTCACTTATATGACCCACATATAGGCAATTAGGTAAACTGCAAGGGAATATCTCAAAGACATATTGAGTATGTCCTTAGGTATATTCTTTTGGATTCATTCCTTAGGGGAACTTTTCTGTTTTCGACGTCTTAAAGAGAAGGAGAAACTAACCCCTGCCACATTGTAAAGTTGTTGGTGTTAAGGAAGCCACACCGCCGCTGCAGCCCTGAAGGCCACGACGGTATCCGCTGCGGAGGGGGAGAATAAGGGAGGCGGTGACTAGCGTTTAGGGGGCCTTCGGAATCGCCTCGCAGGAGACCTCCCAAGAGGCTAGCAAAACTCTCTTTGAGGCCGGCACGATTGATCCCATCTTCCGCTGGGTTGGTCTAACTGTGCTGATTGATCACCGACAAAATATTAGCTGTGGAGAGGCATCGGGCATGTAACATATGGAGGTTCTGTTAAGCAGTACTCCGGTATTTACCAAGGTTTGTGACTTTGCGTTGGATTTGGACTTTCGATGGATAGAAAAAGACCTAGTTGAGAAAAAAAAATAATACCAGAAGGACGCATCTAGGCATCGGACGTCCGACGTTTTGTAAAACGTCGGACGGTGTTACACTGTATTGTCGATAAATGTTTCATATGTTTCACCGCTCGATGAAAAATATTTCAACAAAAATATTTCAGATATTTCATCAATCGGAGAAAAATATTTCATTGTTTAAATAAAAATGATTCAACCAAATGCAACATCCAAAATATACTCATCGCAACATCGAAAAATCAATATATGCAACATTGAATCACAGGCGAAGAGCAGCGTGCCGACGAGGCCGTGGTCGGTGACGAGACGACGCACGACCTCAGAGAACAGGATGAGGTGGCCCATGCACAGGCTACATAGCAGCAGCACGCGAGGCCTCGTCCATGCGCTCGCCGTCGCTAGAGCTACTCCGCCTATCGGGAAATGACAGGAGAGAAAAATAGAGGAGGGAGTCTGACACTGAGGGGCGTCCGATATTTTTCTGTATCAGACACCCGTAGGTAGGTGTTTTTGATACCAGAAAACACTAGGGGAGGCGTCCCAACTCCCGATGATGAACGGCTACAAGGCGAGATCCAACATCGGGGCCATTGCTAACTGTTGGGGAAAATACGTTGTACAGTTCCTGAACCTTTGATTCTCGCCAACACGTTCGGAAGGCCCTATGCCCTACGCCTCGAGCTCTGAGAGCGATCGTGAGCCCCGGCGTTGCACGGCCTCGTGAGATCGTGCATGCACGATGCGCCGCTAGGCCACACAAATCTGGGGCCGCACCGACGAGCCACAGCCCCCGCGGCGTGAACCATTTTGTCCACCATTCCGCCTATTACGGAAAACACGCGCGTTTCCGGCAGAAAACGCCAGCAATCAAAGCCCAGCAAACAAAAACGTTGCGGACGTAACGTACGTACGTACCAGCCGCGGTCCGTGGCCGCGCGCCGCTCCCTGTAACGCACGGGGCAGTCGATGTGGCCGAACCGGAGCGCGCGGCTCTCGCGGGCGCCTCGTGTTGCCAAGCCAGTATATAACCACACGAGGAGGACGCCTCGTCACTTGAGACGCAGCCAGCCTGCCTGCACGCGGTGGCGCGTTCCTAGGTGATCCCACAAGACCAGTACACCGCCACCTCCTCCTTTAAAAACCGGTCTCCGTTTCGCCACTCCGCGCGGGCCAAAAAACAGCAGAAGCGTACGCCAAAACCGCGCGCGATGGCCGGGTACCGCCGCACCATCTCGTTCCCGGCTCCCAAGCCCGCTGCTTTCGCGATCAGCACGACCGCGTCGAAGGACAAGCTGGCGACCGCGTACCACGTCCGCTCGGCCAGCCTCCCCTGCCGCTTCCACCCGTTGGTGGTGCAGCTCGACGACGACGTCGCAGCGCTGCGCCTCGTGATCGGCCAGTCGCCCCCCGCCGGCGGTTGCGCGCCACCGTCCGCGTCGTCCATCTCGGCGGCGGCGTCGCAGGTAGGGAGGGTGCTCGTGTCGCTCTCGGAGCTGCTGCACCACCCGCAGGCGCAGGAGCCGCTGCGTAGGCTCGGGAGGTCCACGTTCGCGGAGCGGCTGCTCGACGACTTCCTCCGCCTCGCCGACGCGCACGGCAGCTTCCGGGAGGCGCTGGTCGCGCTCTCCGCGCTCCAGGCGGAGACGCGCGCCGCGCTTCGGCGCGGTGATCCCGCGCGGCTGGCGTCCGCGGCGCGTGCGCAGCGACGAGCAGGGCGCGACCTCCCGCGCCTCGCCGCCGCCACGCGCGCCGTGGTGAGCAAATCACCCGCGCAGCTACCGGAGGACCTCCCGGCCGACACTGCGGCCCTCGCAGCTGCGGTTGCTGATGCAACGGTCGCCGTGGCCTCTGGCTCCGCGACCGTCTTCTCTGGCCTATCCTCCCTCTCCAACTCCGCCGCCGCCGCCCGCGTCGAGGTCGCCTCGACGCCGTGCTGGATCACCGCCCCGGCGAGACTGACCGCCGCGTCGGACGCTACAAGCACCAGCCATCATCGCATATGGTGGGTGGCCGACCTCATCCGTTGGATGTCGCGTGCCAAACGGCGGTCAGCCAAGAAACAAAACGACGGCGGCGGCGACGACGATGAGTCGTCCACCATGCAGCTCCGATCCGAGTCCCGCGTGAAGCCAGAGGAGAAGGCGCGGAGAGCGGCGCTCGAGCGCCATGAGAACTTGGAGCGGTGCATCGCCAGCGTCGACAGCAGCGGCGAGAAGGTGTTCCGTGCTCTGGTCAACACTCGAGTCTCCTTGCTCAACATTCTGAGCCCAAACTTCTGATGTACGAACTACTCGAGTTAAAATTTGAGTAGCATTTAAATTTTAGCTTGTATGCTTGGACAACATTTGTATATACTATGAGAAGAATAGTCCCAAAAGCAGTTGCTGTTTCGCAATCGCCAGCGTCTTTTAAGAGTTTTGGAACCGGGCGTTCTGAATGGCAAATTAAGACTGCATTTTGGTCCGTTTATTTGGTTCCAAGCGCCGCCATACTCCTTCAGACTCTATCCAAATAACCGTCTAGATTTGCCCAAAAAAATATCATGTGTGAATTGTGATTGCAAAATAGCATATGGCAGCTTCCCCATACATCTGAATCGATCATCTTCCATGACTCCAACCACCATGCATGCCTTGGAGAATTCTAAAAAAAACGCAAGCTCAGAACCACCTGAAATTTCTTACCATGCCTTGAAGAAAACTCAGTACTACCAAGAATGAAAGCATGACAACATTTCTAGTCTAAATAGGCAGTTCGTCTATGCCCAAGATGAACATAACTACCACAAAGACATGTTATTGTGCTACATATACCAGAAACGCCACGAATTTTATGACCATGCATCTCTCGAAAGGTAGCACAAACTCTATTACTAATATCCAGTATCCAACAATGACCTCCTGTCACCCACTTTGCCCAGTCTTCCAAATATTAATTGCCGTCGACATTGGCTTACTGCGACATCGTTACAATTCAAAGCCACACAGGAACGAATGATGATGGAATATGGATGAGTCCAAAAGAATCATTAGCAGTACAATACGTTTCCCAAGCTCGCATCCCTGTGAGATGAGCACGTGCTGTCGGGTCATCTCTGCTCGCTGCCGGGGACATGCTGAACTGGTTGAAAATATAATTGGGCGTTCGCGAGGGGAATATATAGCTGGACGCTCGCTCGGACCAGTCACTGCCTGCTCGATGGACAGCTCCGATCTCTGATGAACACTGCATGCGTTTGGTGATGAGGGAATTGGTGAGTCGGTGTGGATTCCTCCACGCTTTTCTACTTGCCCCTGCCAATCCGAGTCGGCTGTCAAATGCCTTTCTGCTTGTAAGCTTGTTCATGAACTGAAATTGGTAGATGTATCATGTGCATTCGCGACGTGCATGTATGCCGTCGATCATTTGACAGGCATGAGGCATGCACGATGCATGTTGTCCCGTCATGTGATGATGCACTGGGCGCAGCCAGCAGTTTAAAAGAGGCCGGCCGATCGATGCGCATCCAGTTCCACAGGGCCGGCCGGCGATGAACGCGTCAATAAGAATAGGAAAAATAGATGATATTCCGCATTTTGCTGTAAAATACATGGATAAATATATATTTAAATATTATAGAAATAATATAGATGATAATTATTTAATATGTTTGCATATTAAACTATAGAATTTAATAAATTATAAATGATGTGATATGCTTGTATAAGCTTTACGATATAATAATTGTCAGTGAGAGATAATATAATATGTTTGCATATTGAACTTTAGAGACAGTGGATTTTAATATGATATGTTTATATGAGTTTTATATTATAATAATTACTAGTAGAGGATGATGTGATATATTTATATACTGAGTTTTAGAATTAATAGATTATAATATTATAAATATTATAGAAGATATAGATACTCTCCATCGAGCGGCCGAGCGGTGGAGCCAAAACGTCGGACGCCCCGTTCTGAAGTTGATTCTCATCTTCCCAAGGCTCCTGCTAATCTTTCTCTCCTCTTCAGTGTAAGTCGGATACATCCATGCATGCAAACATATATGCATGTGCAAATCAAGACATAATCTTCAAATAATTATTTCTTGTAAACTATTTATCTAAATCTACAATTCGATTATACCGTCATATTCGTTATAATTAAATATTTACAAGATTTTATATGATTATATTCTGATGAAAGAAATATATATTTTTCAGTAGTTAAAATTCGATGGTACATACGCGAGAGCAAAATGTTTCAACTTGATGTTTCACCGCTAATCAATTACACCATTTTAGTATGTTTCATAAATCATTCAAATATTTTAATGACTATTTTTTTTCATCACGTAGAACTTAATGTTTCCTTGCTTATCAATTACACCATTTGACCGCGTGAATTTTTTTCTCACTAGTATGATGCCCAACTGCTAGCTTTATCTTGTTGCAATATATATTTTATCTTGTTGCACTTTATTGTATTCGTATGTTTCACTCTAGTCGCTCGGATGTTACACTTTGCACATGATGTGCACCACCTCGTCAAAGGCTTGCACTGTGCCCTCCGCCGTCTCGAAGGTTTCCATCAATAATTTTTTTCAATGTTGCAGTTGGTTTTCTTTGATGTTTTATGTATTGGTTTTTTGGAGTTGCAATTGGTATTTTTAAATGTTGTATTTGGTTTAAATATTTTTTACCAAGCGATAAAATATCTAAAACAATTCTTCACAGATGATAAAACATCGTATGCCATTTTGACTAGGATCAGATATTTGATCTCTAGTTGCGACCTAATAAATTTTAAGTTTTCATACTGAGATGCATATATGTTTCAGGTTTTACTATCCCCTAGCACCCTTGCTCAGCGGAGGAGATCAAAGAGCAAAGGACGTTTGTGCTCCTGCCAAAGACGGTCGTGCTTCTACGGAGAGAAGGAAAAGAGATGACCAGGTGCGCGCAAACGGCCGATGGCTGTGCTGTGCCGTACATCTCGCACACTGTTCGCGGGATTTAAATCAGATGGCAGAACGCACCGTCCGACATTAGCGCCCGGATCGGACATCCGGACACTAGTTGTATCATAAGGGCTTGTACAGTAAAGAGATAGGGATTTGTCTATAAGATGCTGAAATTTGGTATAGAAATAGCTAAAAGACAGTTCGTATAATGGGTATCTATTTTTTAATGCTTTGCATGTGGCTAGGATACATAGTATTTTGTATGCCCTTGTGTTGCTATTTCATAAAAATACTTATCAGACATAAATTAGATTAACATGGTAATAATATTTATTTATAATAATAAAGATAGTATATATAATTGTATCATTATTTTGCTAATTTTCTCTCTTTCATAGCGTTGCCATATGTGTCACAATCTAAAATAGTATCACATAGCTGAAAAAGATAAACCCATATGCATTTGTGTCATTCAGTTTCTAGAAATTAAGTACTGAAATTAAGTACTGGTAGTGTTCTCTTTCGACAAATCAGCAAAGAAGGATGTCGTCGATTCGTTGCTCAGGGCATCAGGATGTTTAGACTACTGCGTGCATCGTATACTTGTACAGATACCAGCACAAGTCAAATATGCTTGCAAACCTGAAATGCACATATCCTTGACTCTATACCACCTTTATCAATCCCTTTATGAAAGTACTTATTCAGACTTGCTTTGTACTATTGCAGGAAAAGTTTTCCTAGTTATTTGCAGGAAGGTATGCTTGAGGCATTTCGGTTCAAGCAATGGCTCAGGTAATAAACTCTCTCTTATAGATATCCTGTAAATTTTGAGACCTGCATTTTCTAATTTTGTTTCCACTATGAAAACAGTGTTTAGAAATACAACTTGGATTGGCTTCAAAGTGTGAGAAGGCAACTTTGTCAGTAAAGAGGAGGCTAGCCTGTGAGCTAGTCAGTTATTTTTCACAGGTTTCATATCCAATGTGACTCTTTTTATAATTATATCCAATGTGAATTTTTATCGGCATATTTGAGCATTCCTACTGACTATATTTTCTGATCTCTCTTCTTTTTGTCAGGCTCTGTCAGGATGCGACACGAGCAACTCCTGTGGAAAAAAGCTTCTGCTGTTTCTGAAGTGGAAATGCATGGAAGTCAAGGTTGCCTGAACAAACAACACAGTTCCCTGAAGTCTGCAAGAAGGCCTTGAATTCTGATATTAACTCAATGTTACATCTTGTCATCAGGCAGTATCATTAGTACTAGTTGACACATCAAAATGCTCAATCCAAAAGTCTTGGATTCAGCATATGGCACAGAGCCAAAAGAAATCAGAATATGTACCTGTGTAGTTGAAAATAATAGAAAAGAAGGGACAGTAACAGGAAAGAAGAGTGTTTCTTATTTTTCATCTGTTTACTGGTAAAAGAGACATATAATATGTTTGATCAGTTAATTTTACTCAATTACAATGCCATTCTACTGTGATACAGGCGCATCCATGATGAACAGTCTCATCTGCTTAACCTAAGAAACAACACTGACTAACTAAGGATAAGCATTGACTGACCAGAGTTGTGTCCAATGGGTGTAGGAGGCAGAATTGTTTAAGGTATTATCATAATATTATAAACTTATTAAATTTTATAAACTTATTGTAATGTAAAATTGCATGAATGGTTATCAAGCTGTAAATTGGACTAAACATGGCAAAAATACTCCATGATTTAACAGCAATTCATTATCAAGTTAGAATAGACATACAAGACAGAGATCAAGTAGACAAGGACTGCATTCAACTGAAACCATTCAGGGCCATTGCCATACAGGGCCACTGCATTTTCATGGCAGCATAACAGGGCCAAGCAAAAGGCAACAGAAAAAAAAAGGAATTAAGGCATACCACAGTTGACATTTTCCATGTCAGAAATAATCCATGCCAGAAAAAACTCCATACCTTCATAGAAACAGGGAATTCAGATAACTAATAAGGTACTCCATTTAATTAAGAGTTAAGAAATATTACTTCAAATATCAATCCATACCTAATTATATACTCTCAGGGAAAAACATCTTTCTGAGAGACTTCATTGCTGCAATTCACTCAGCTTTTTCCTCAGTAGACATTGAACTTGAATCTTGTGAGATGAGATTATTATAAGCTTCCATCATATTTGGTTCTTTCTCAAGCTTCTTCCCCTCTACTTCAAGCCTTTTACCCTCTTTGGTCTCTTGGGCTGTAAGATGAGCAAGTTTTGTAGTCTCAAGCTTCTCCGACGATAACTTTTGTTACAATTCAAGTATCTTCATGCGGTTTGCATTGGCACTTTCCTGAATTTTACCAAATCTGTCAAGCTTGTCTACATCAATTGCGGATTCCTTTAAATTTCCATCATCTTCGGAGCTAGATCCTTTGGCCTTGCCTTTCGCAGCTAGAGCAGCCTTTTTAGCTGCCTTCTGGCCCAATGGTCGCTTAGGCATTTCTTCTACACCTTCATTGTTTTTCTCCCCTACTCCTTCAAGGTGATACCCTTTCCGTTTACGTGCATTCTTTAGCTCTTCATTATATGTTTTCCACTTTGGTACATCTCGGCACATTTTTCAAACCTCAGTTAGGCCAAAGGTTCCTAACTTCAAGTTTTTGTTGTCTTCCACATAGAACCTGTGGGCTGCTTCAATCCACATTAAATCTGAATATCCACTTATAAATACTCTTCGAGCCTTCAAATAAGCACATTCGAAGAGATCAACCCACTTGATAATCTTGTGTCAGCGATCCTTGCATTGCTTCAAATTTCTTTTCCTATGTGCTGGGGTGTTCTTGTTGTATGCTTCAAGAACATCACCCCAGTATTGATTTCCACCCCTATCGGCACCACAGGTAGAGTCCGTTGAATTTTCTATCCAACAACTCATTAATCTACCATCCTCTTCCTCTGTCCAATTTCTTCGCTTCTCAGTCCTAAAATTTTCACCGTCACTGTCTCCAAGTTCAACTTGCTGCTCAGGTAAGATTTCTACTTCTGGCGTACCACTTCCTTTATTGTTATTAGAAACCAGTGTATTCACATAAATGCTGTGATTAGGTGGACCAACCAAATGAAAATTTTTAGCCTCATTACCAAAGTAACTCATGAATCCACCGGATGGACGTGGGCTGCTGTTAATACAAATGAGTGTTGTCAAATTTAACAGGACAAATCATAACAGTATATAATAACCACACACCTAGCTAAAATCAGAAAGAGACAGTGACAGACGCATCTAATTAATCAATATGCAGACAGATAATATAGTAACCATATACAGTTTTCAATGATAACAGATATCAAGCACAAATAATATTCATTGTTCATTCAATTTTGAATGATAACATATTACTGAAATATATCACAAACAGACAGTAGCGGACCATGGTATTTCAGGGCTCAGGTGTGTCCGTCACAGCAAACAGATCACTAATCCATTTATCAGTACCAAAACAGTGAACAAACTATATTATAAACAGAGAAAATTTCATTGAAGATTACAGATAGCTGGACCACCCAATGTGAACTTGGCATTGTAATTAGCAATATTAACACAAATTCTACAGCAAGTGATGGATAATAAACATGTTATTCACCAACTCAAGAAGCAAATTGGAAGAACATGTCATTACCTCGATGGATCCCAAGCTGATGCACGCTTGAATGAAGGAGAAATCGATTCACTGCCGGCCTCCCACCAAGGTGCAGAAGGGGAAGGAGAGAAGGGAAACCTGGCCGATGATCCATCTGTGCTGGGGAAGCAACCTTCGGCAGTTCCGCCACCTCCCCTAGAAAAGGCACCTCCGCCAGGTCCGTAGCTGCGCCCATCGGTCGCCGCTGCGCCATTCGAGGAGACGACTCCGCTACCGCGCCCGACAGTCGCTGCAACCCGGCCGCCGTGGCTCGTCGCCTGCCCCAAGTTGCTGCGCCCACCATGGCTGTTGTCCGGCTCCACAAGGCTGCCGTGGCTGTTGTCCGGCTCGACCAGGCCGCCGCGCCCGCTGCCTGCCCCAAGCCGCCCGCCGCCTGCCCCAACACGGCCACCATGCCTGCCGCCCACCACAACCCGGCCGGCGCTGGCCGCAACCCGCCTGCCTCGCCCGCCCGTGTTGTTCCTACCCGACGGCGACATCTCTGGAACGACGGCCATGAGGGAAGCTGGGCAAGCGCTGAAGACGGAACAACTGGGAGCCGGGCGCGCGAGGGAGAAAATTGCAGCCCGCGGGACTGATTTCTAGCGCGCGCAGGAGCCATTTCCCGAGCAACTGCGCGGGATCCCACTCGACGATGACTCGAAGAGACGGAGGTGGTATAGCGCTCCTATCGTCGTCGTCGGGGCCTCGGCTTCAGCATCGAGACGCAGCTCTTGGCGTCGCTTCACCAAGCGTCGAGGAAGCCGTCGCCCAAGCGAACAGGGGGTATTTTGAAAAAAGACATGACCTGGAGACGGTCTGTAGTGACGCGTTGTACATGCCCTAAGAATATGAACGTTCATCGATCTGATCAGATTTTCAGATCACGGTCCGTTTCTTTAGCTATTAACCTGTTGTGTATGTACACCTTACAATCTCGACGCATTGCAAATTCCATCTTTGTGTCAACATGATGCTGAGACCTCGACGTACAAAACGAGCCACGAAGCCATGACTGGCACTGACCTTTTGCCGGGCTAAACACTGAGAAATCAAGGACGAACTTGGTTGTGGAATACCTAAAATTATGACTATGTTAAAGAATTGAATACGGGATCTCAAGGTTAAATCATGTCACTGGCGTGCTTTCACACGACGAAGCATCGGTCCTCGTCTCCCCCGGTACGCCCTCGCGCGTGTGCAGATCAGAACGTCTTCCGCTGTCGGCCAGCGTCACATGCGCGGGGGCGCGGGGAGACATGGATACATGCGGTTCGTGTTTGTTTAACACCCTAGGGGCTTATAATTCCAGCTTATTTTCTTATTTTTCGTGAGCACGTTTTCCGAACTACTAAACGGTGTATTTTTTTAAAAAATTTCTATATGAAAGTATCTCTAAAAATTAAATAAATCTATTTTTAAGTTTTTAATAGTTAATACTTAATTAATCATACATTAATAATATTTTTTTATTTTACATGCGATTTATAAGTTAGGATAATAAACTAATTCAAATATCCCATTAAGACTAGATGGTGTCGGCCTGGCTGGCTGAATAATGAAACGGGAGGTCGCAGGGCTTGGCTGGCCGGTTCCCCGACAGGTTGCTGCAGATCGTTTTACCGTCTCGTGGCTGGTTTCGTTGGTGCGCGCACAGCGGGCTACAGGCCTGCAGCGTCCTCGTCCCATTGCCTGGCTTTCTTCTCATGCGCAGAACGGGAGGGCGGCAGCGCAAGTTGGGTGGTGCGCGTCCCGGCTGCCGGGGCCGTGCCGTGTCGGCCGGGTTTGGTTGGTTGGTTGGACGGTTGCGACCGCACCGGTGTGAGGTCTGGCCTGATTATGGCGTATTTAGTGAGGAACGTATGGGTCATTAAACGCGGTGGACATTATGGGTTTGGGCCAGCACTGGCCCAGTATTTTTCTGCCAATACTCGGCAGCTGGCCCTGGCCTACTCGAGAGCTTGTATTCCTTGTGTGGTATTTGTGTACTTGAATTGACCCAGCCCAAAACTTTACATGGGCTCGAAAGCTGGCCCAGTTTATGTCAGCCTAAAATCATTCTGTCGTACAAGTATTTTTTTGGATTACTGAAAGACTTAGGTACTTAACCATTCGTCCCTCTTAACACCTGTACACACCATATTTATTACACGCATATATCTGCAGGACCCCAAATGTCCTTCATAAATCATAAATAACCAATATTATAGTAGTAGTTGAGTCTTTAATGTGGTTTAGGTTTAAGGCACCCAAATACCCAATGGTCCAAAAGCTTGCGCTAATCATTTAGGCTATCACCATGCCAGACTGATGATTCAATGGGCCAATAACCAGCAGTGCAACACTATACAAACCTGAATACAGATTCATCTGTCCATGATTAGAATTTAGAAATGGTTGCAAAATACAGTGGTTGTTAGCTGTTACACTACTATCTTTTTCACAAAAAAAAAAATCACTTATCCAGTACCTGTGCACTTCCTTTTTGTACTGTTCTCGGACAGTCACTTTCTCATGCGGTAGGGTTTGCCGTGTTTGGTCCTCTTGGCTTTGCAGTTCTGCCCCGTTTATGATTGTGATTTGTGAAGGCTCCTGGACTCTTGGCACATCATTTCTACTCTGGCCCAAATTCCTTTCAGCCTTTTGGTTCAGGAATATCTGAAAGGCTGGTGAGCCACCAACCACACCAGGCATGCTTGATACATAATGGCTGATGAGTGGATAAGGTGCAAGAGTCAAATGTATCTGGATATATTCAGGATTCTCATACTTGTTGATGCAATTCATTATATGTGACGCGACAGTCTAGTGACATTTTTCAGAATAGAACTTGTACCCTTTTGCAGTTAACAGTCCCTAGATATGTTATTTCTGCTGCTTGTGGCGCTGGACCTGCTGGTTGCTGAATGGTGAGTTCCACATGTTTGGCTGGTGCTGTCATTGTAGCTCGTCATGGGCGCGAACCTTTTCTTTTGGAGCGGCATGCGGATCATGTCTCTCGTTCTTGCCTCAGCCAGCGTTCGTGTTTTCCAAACTGCTAAATAGTTTTTTTTATAAAAAAAATTTATCTAAAAGTTTTTTAAAAAATTAAATAAATCTATTTTTGTAATAATTAAATATTAATTAATTATATGTTAATAATTTATCTTGTTTTATGTATGTTGATAATATCAGCTAAACACATATTGCTGAACGCAGCCTAAGGATGAAAAGAACCAGAAATGTAGAGCTACATACTCCTATCTAGCATGGTTTTCCCTTTAGGCAATTATTGACCACTCACAGTCTCAGCCGTACACGCGCGCGCGCACAAAAGACCATTTTCTTCTTTTCACACAAAAGGCCATTTTCTTCTTTTTAGTCTGAAGGATTCATCAATCATCATTATCGTTTCGTTCACGTATCATTGCATTTCTATTAAGCTATGGTATTAGGCTTCCTGAACATGGCCATTTCACAAACAGACTAACTCATGCACGCAGACTGCATGCCTGGAACCAACAGAAAATGTATTCTACACCACCGGAAAAATAAAAACCACCCTTTCAAAGTACAAACTCATAAAGAAGGGCAGGGGATAGATGACAGAAAATTCAAAAGAGGCGATAGCAAGGCACAGCATTGAGCTTGAGCATTGGCCTGCACTCGCAGAAACTTTAATTCGTGGCAGTTTTGACCCAACTAAATTTTGCTACTCCTATGATATGGCCCATGAGCTACCTAATTCACATCAGCATATGAGCCATCTGATTACTCTATTGAGGAGGCATGAGTTTTCTATCATGTGGTTGAAAGACCATACCATGATCGCAGTGTGATGGGTAGGGCTTTCGGATCAGCAATTCAAAAACACATGGGCCTATGAAACTGTCAATCCAAATGGCCACTGTAAGTAGAAGTTTCTTGATTCAGATGGTATACAAAACTCTCCCTAGTGTACGATCGACTTGCCTAATCAGATCGTATTAACTGCAACGTATACTTCACAATTCGCTTCACTAGTCACCACGTGCATTTTCCTATCGTATGTAACCATTTATAATTATATTCATGCATGGTAAGAAGTGTACGTGAACCGAAAGTATACATAACTATTTTCTCTCTTCTAAAATATGGTAACTTTTTAGATATAGTAATTTTTAGTTTAAATTTAAATTAAAAATATTGCTATATTTTAAAACAGAGATAATATATACTTATTTGTCATTTCACACGTACTAATACAACATTTTAACAAATTATAATGTATTTGTTTCTCATTTTTATAAACTACAATATATTTGTTCCTTACTTTTATAAACATTGATACAATAATTACTTTAAAATTAAAGTTTTTATGGGACAAATGAAGAAAAAAAAAAGATGAAATCGCTGTCATGCGAAGTAAGACGTTAAGTATGCGCACGACCGCTGAAAAGTCTCTGGTTGACCGGTATACAAAATGCTGATAGTTTGCCTCGCTCGAACAAAGTCAATCCCAGCAACAATGCAGATTTGTGCACTGCAAATGATGAATAATTAGTTATTTCCAGTTGGGAGCATCAAGCTAGAAAGATACGCTGATGCATTTATGCGGTTTAAGGTTGGCACGAGGTACAGACATTCGCACACCACGTTTAAGGTCCTGTCTGAGACGTAGAAAAATAAAACATAGAAAAAAAACATAAGAATATAAAACACAAGAATACGGGTGTAAAATAAAGAAATATAAACTAAAGGAATTATGAGAAGATAGGTGTTTGGAAAAGCAACTTGCTGTTGCGTCACAAATGAAAGAAAACAAAGAGGTCATGGTGGATGTTTTATTTCATATGATTTGGCTCCAAAACAAAGAAATGAGAAACTTTAGTTTACTTTTCCTTTGCTCCATTTCTCTATTCCAAACGTTGCTACAGTGATTTTTCCTATAGGTTTTTGAATCTTTTACTTTTTCTAATATCCTTCAATCCAAACAAGACCTAAGTTAAAGAAAGAAAGTTAATCTTAGCAACGGATCAACCATGAGCACTTGTGAGAAATCAAACTGAGACATCAAGAAATGTACAGATTGAGAAAAACGCCATAATTTACGCATTAGTGCATTACAGAATCGATACTACATTGTATCCTTCGTGCAGGGATGAATCATTAATCTGCATTTGTTGCCAGCACCATCATAATTCATATCTCTGATGGGCTCCGTATGATCTATCAGGGCCCAAGACAGCTTTATGCCTGCCTTAATAAAGATCCGTACCGCCTCTGATTCTGGGAGGGTGTTTAATAATTAAATGCCGTAACAGATTCAGATCAAACTCGTCAGCACTTTCCAGAACGTAATTACCGTTTAGGTCAGACAAGGACGGACTCAGTGGAAGATACCGTCGACTGACAGACAGCCATGGCATCTGAAATCCTTAAACATTCAGGTCCTTGCAACATGTTGGACTTCAATTTTGCAACTGAATAGTACTAGTAGTCCTCAGTCCTCACCACATGCAGTCATCAGGAGCGTGATTTGCAAGTTTCAGTCCATATGATGCTCCCCTCACCTAAGTCACCAATGTTAGAGATAAACATAGAATCTTTCATGTAACAAATATAGATAGAGATAAATCTAGTGTTGGCTATAGATAGAAGTTTGTTCCTATTGTTTAGGAGCAGATGCTGGCCAGACTCTCCTATATATTTCATCTTGTAATCTTGTCCATTTTGTGGCTCATCAACACGCAATACCGTCGCACCGTCGATGTTCTCCCAGCGCCTCTGAAACTTCACATAGTATCAGAGCTCGCGTGATTATCAATGGCTAGCTCATCATTCACCACCGCCAATTCGCTGTTCGGCTTTCCCATCTCGGAGAAGTTGAACAAGCAGAACCACATGCTTTGGTCGGCGCAAACCTTAGCAGCAATTCATGGCGCACGACTTGAGGGACATATCAACAGCAAGACCGAAGTCCCCGTCCAAGAGATCAACACCAAGCAAGGCGACATTGTGGTGAAGGTCCCAAATCCGGCCTACGAAGAATGGTTCGCCGCGGATCAGCGGGTCCTCAGCTTCTTGTTCGCATCTCTTTCAAAGGAGGTGCTAACCCAGGTGGCTACAGCAACCACGGCGGCACAGGCATGGAAGAGATCCAGGACACCTTCGCAATCAAGTCCCGCACGCAGAAGATCAACGTGCGTCTGGCCTTGACGACAACACGGAAGGGCAATATGTCTGTCTCCGAGTACGTCATGAAGATGAAGGCCTTTGGAGATGAACTCGCGGCTTCAGGAAAGCCGATAGATGACGATGATCTAGTGGCATACATTGTCAATGGTCTCGACGAAGATTTCGAGCTTGTTGTTTCGGCAATCGTGGCTAAGAATGAATCTGTCACGGTTGCGGAACTTCACTCACAGCTTTTGAGCTTTGAAAACAAGTACAATCTCAGGCAGACGGCAAACCTTGCGTCGGCAAACGGCGCAAATCGAGGAGGACGCGGTGGCTATCCATCGCATGGAGGAAACAATCATGGCCGTGGAGGAAACACTCGCGGCACTCGTGGTGCCCGTACTTCATCCACTGGAGCATCTGGAGGACGCGGACGTGGGCGCGCCGATTCTAACAATCGGCCAGTGTGTCAGGTGTGTCACAAGAGAGGACATGTTGCCTCTGATTGCTGGCACAGGTATGATGATAATTATGTCCCAGACGACAGGAATGTTGGCACAGCCGGACATGCTTATGGTGTCGATACCAACTGGTATGTGACACTGGGGCAACTGACCATATAACCGGCGAATTGGAAAAGCTGTCATCGCATGAGAAGTACAAGGGCAATGAACAAATCCACACCGCAAGCGGTGCAGGTATGAAAATTAAGCATATTGGCCATTCTGTTATTACTACCCCCATTCGTCCTTTGTACTTGAAAAATATTCTTCATGTTCCACAAGCAACAAAAAGCCTTATATCTGCATCCTGTCTTGCTACTGATAACTATGCCTATCTTGAAGTTCACCCTAAATATTTTTTGATTAAGGATCGGGTCACGAAGAGCACACTTCTTAGAGGATGGCGCCGTCGAGGTCTCTACCCTCTTCCTTCAGGATCTTCAGGAAAGCAAGCTTGCAGTGTCATGCCATCTTTTGCAAGGTGGCATAGTCGTCTGGGTCATCCTTCCACTCCTATTGTTACTAGAATTGTTAGCAATTATAAGCTACCATGTTTAGCCACACCCAATAAAGAGTCAATTTGTGACGCTTGTCAACAGTCTAAGAGTCATTAGTTACCCTATAGTAGGTCTTCGAGTATTTCTCGTTATCCTTTGGAACTTGTTCATTCTGATGTTTGGGGTCCTACCCCAGATCTGTTGGAAGGAAAAAATATTATGTCAGTTTTGTTGACGACTATAGTAAATTTACTTGGATTTTCTTTCTCAAACACAAGTCTGAAGTGTTCTAAAAATTTCAGGAGTTCCAAAGCTTTGTTGAATGACAATTTGATCGAAAAATTCTTGCAATGCAAACTGATTGGGGTGGAGAATATGAAAAACTTCATTCTCTTTTTCAGAAAATTGGTATCTCTCATCATGTGTCCTGTCCACATACTCGTCAGCAAAATGGTGTTGTAGAAAGAAAACATCGCCATATAGTTGAAGTTGGCTTGGCTCTTTTAGCTCATGCGTCTATGCCTCTCAAGTTTTGGGATGAAGCCATTCTTGCTGCAATTTATCTCATCAATCGATTACCTAGCAAGGTTATTCAGTTTGAGACTCCCCTAGAACGCATGTTTAAACAAAAACCGGATTACTCCTCTCTTCGTGTCTTTGGCTGTGCTTGTTGGCCTAACCTTTGTCCGTATAACTCCCATAAGTTGCAATACCGGTCCAAACAGTGCATCTTTCTTGGGTTTAGTCATCTTCATAAAGGTTTTAAATGCCTCGATATTCCTACTGGTCGAGTTTATGTGACTAGAGATATTGTCTTTGATGAAAATATTTTTCCCTTCTCAGAATTGCATCCCAATGCAGGAGCTCACCTACGTGCCGAAGTGTCTCTTCTTCCTTCTGAGTTAATTCCTGGGGGAGTAGAGTAGAATGTGCCGTTGCTTCATTTTTTACCTAACCATAACAATGATTCTAGTAATGAGTATGCAGAAGAAGAAATTTCTGGTGCAAATCTCAGGGTACATGGAGCATCACCTGTGTTGGTGAGAGAATCCACTCCGGGATCCAAACTTGATCCCTCTGATTCAGCGCCGGCGCAGCACGAGGTCAAACAGCCTGCGCAGCCCGACGAGGAGCCACCACAGCAGTCCGCACCCATCCATTTTGATCCTGCCACGACGCCCACCGCGAGCGCTGATTCTTCGCTCCAATCATCCGCGTCGCATGCTCTTGATGGTGACCACGCCACGGCGGTTGAAGCGACCGGGGGATCTTCTATGGACGCTGATGACCCTCCAGTATAGCGCCTAAGGACCCGTCTGCAGAGTGGCATCAGAAAGGCCAAGGTATATACAGATGGCACAGTTAAATATGGTTGTTTTACGTCATCTGGTGAACCTCAGACCTTAGATGAAGCTCTAGGTGATAAAAATTGGAAAGATGCCATGGATGCAAAGTACACAACACTCATGAAAAATAAAACATGGCACCTGGTTCCTCCTCATAAAGGCACTAATATTATAGATTGCAAATGGGTGTATAAGATTAAAAGAAAATCTGATGGAAGCCTAGATAGATACAAAGCCAGGTTGGTTGCCAAAGGTTTTAAACAAAGGTATGGCATAGACTACGAAGATACTTTCAGTCCAGTAGTTAAAGCTGCTACTATCAGAATTATTTTATCTCTTGCTGTGTCTAAAGGGTGGAGCTTACGTCAGCTTGATGTTCAGAATGCTTTTCTTCATGGAGAGCTTGAAGAAGAGGTATATATGAGGCAACCTCCAAAGTATGAAATTTCTTCTTCACCTCATGATGTTTGCAAGCTAGATAAAGCTCTATATGGACTTAAGCAGGCGCCAAGAGCATGGTATTCAAAGTTAAGCACAAAGCTACATGAGTTAGGCTTTAAGTCTTCCAAGGCTGACACTTCTTTATTTTTCTACAGTAAAGGAGATATCACTATATTTGTGCTTATTTATGTAGATGACATAATTGTGGCTAGCTCTATGCAGAGTGCAACATCAGCTTTGTTACAGGACCTAAATAAAGAGTTTGCTCTAAAGGACCTTGGTAATTTACATTACTTCCTTGGAATTGAAGTTAACAAAGTTCCTGATGGTATAGTTCTAACACAGGAAAAATATGCATCTGATGTGATTAGAAGAGTTGGAATGCATACCTGCAAACCTGTTAATACACCGTTATCTGCAACTGAGAGACTTTTAGCGCATGAAGGATCTCCACTTGGTTCAAGTGATGCTACACAGTACAGGAGTGTTGTGGGAGCACTACAGTATTTAACTCTAACCAGACCAGATATTTCATTCGCGGTTAACAAGGTTTGTCAGTATCTTCATTCACCAACTACCGATCATTGGTCATCCATTAAAAGGATTGTGAGATATATAAAAGGTTCAGTTCGACTAGGGCTCAAGATTAGTAAGTCATCTTCCCTCCTTGTTAGTACTTTTTCTGATGCTGATTGGGCTGGATGTTTAGATGATCGTCGATCTACTGGAGGCTTTGCTGTCTTCTTAGGACCTAATCTTGTTTCATGGAGTGCACGAAAGCAGGCAACTATCTCTAGGTTGAGTACCGAGGCAGAATATAAAGCACTTGCAAATGCTACTGCAGAAATTATGTGGATACAAACATTGCTTCAAGAGCTTGGTATTCAAGCGCCGAGAGCAGCGAAGATTTGGTGTGACAATGTTGGAGCTAAGTATTTATCTGCTAATCATGTATTTCATGCACGCACTAAACATATTGAGGTAGACTATCACTTTGTGAGAGAAAGAGTAGCTCGAAAGCTACCGGATGTTGAATTTGTTTCTTCCAAGGATCAAGTGGTAGATGGACTGACAAAGCCATTGCCTGTTAGACAGTTGGAAATATTTAAGAACTATCTAAATCTCTCGACTTTAGATTGAGGGGGAGTATTAGAGATAAACATAGAATCTTTCATGTAACAAATATAGATAGAGATAAATCTGGTGTTGGCTATAGATAGAAGTTTGTTCCTATTGTTTAGGAGCAGATGCCGGCCAGACTCTCCTATATATTTCATCTTGTAATCTCGCCCGTTTTGTGGCTCATCAACACGTAATACCGTCGCACCGTCGAAGTTCTTCCAGCGCTTCTGAAACTTCACAACCAATACAATAATAGCACCATTCTGCAGGTACTACGGATGCTAATATTTCTTCTTGCCACCACGTGAGCCGCTCAAAGAGATCGCAAGCATGGACGCTTCCTACATTTATGAATTTATGACCACAAGATCAAAAGGATAGGCTTCAATGGACTTCCTACATTTATGAATTTATGACCACAAGATCAAAAGGATAGGCTTCAATGGACATACAAAAGCCGGTTAGACTAGCTAGTTCGCTCTCATCAGCTGGGCTTCTTGTTTCAGTTGTGTACAAATTGTCCTGGACGAGTGGGTCGCGCGAGCCCTTTTTCTGTCACTCCTCCACTGCCCATGCTGCGCTGCTGCTGATCACTTGCTCAGCATGATAGGTTCTTTCAACTGGACCCTAAGTAGGATAATTACATTGTATTTGAGCTCCTTGTCTAGCGGCTAATAACCCTCTAACCGCGCTGGTGGCTAGCTAGCTATAGATGCTAATTGCCCATCCAACCTTGTCGGCAGATGAAGTCGTCGATCTGAATCATAATGATGTCGGTGCTAATGGAGGAGGGGACGCCAGTACTACGGGCTTGAATTTGACCAATGTTCTACTACCAGCAGCAGTAGGCTGATCCGATGATGCCTGATTGAGCAGTGAAAAGTGGCACTGCCGATGGAACACCACTGTTGCGAAAAGAGCAGAAAACTCACATGAACAGTGGATCTGTAGAATTGATGATTGAACAATGGAGCCAGAGAAGACGAGGAGGGGAAGCAGAGCAATGCCTTTCTCTCGCTCAGTGGTTGCATGGAGTTAAAAGGACATCAGACATGGCAGGTGGAACTGGCTGGGCACCGTAGTGAGGGTGAGACATGCCTAGAGGTAAAGAAAGCCAGCCAAGCAGGTGCAAGAAATGATCGCCATCAATCCGGCCCTCGGATGCCGTCCGAGTTAATTCCCTCTGCGGTGTGATCTCCTCGCAGAGCTGCGTAGAGATCTTGCCGATGGCCATGGCCATGCTTTCCTGACGCTCTCCATCGTCAGACTGTGCTCTGTTCCCGAAGAGGTTGGAGCGGTCCAATCTGAATCAGTGCGCCATCCATGGCGTAACGTAAGGAATACAAACAGGAAAGACAAAAGCAGTGAAGTTGCATTCGGATCTACTCCAATGATTATCTCTTGACAGCTGACAGTCGTAGAAATTCATTTGTGGGATACAAGAACTATATAAATTTCACGATATTTCCTGGGAATGTCAAAAGGTATACTACTAGTATTTGAGGCATAGTATTTGGGAAGGTGAGCTTTAAAAATCTGTACGAGATATAGTCGAACTCCAAATTGAATAAGGTCAATAACAGCCCGAAAGTATTTCTCTCTCTGTTCTGAAACAAATAGCATGGTTGTCGTTACCGTATGGCCTATGCAAAGCACTTAATACTCCTACTAGCCGTGGTATGACAAAAGCAACTGCGTACAGCGCACTGATCATCAATGAAGCATGGGTTCCGTCGTACTCTCGTACACCTACTATTCCCGTCGTCCTCTCGATGAGTTTTACCATTATGCTACGAAGAAATACTGAGTATCAATGTCTACTGCAAGCCTGCAGAGGTATTTAGTGTCGTAGGTGTATAGAGAGCAGCAGTAGCATTATGCTTTGACGTAACAAGTCGTGCATTTGCTGCGAAACTTTAAAAAATTATTTTTTTAGACTTCACAAAATTCGGCGACATGATCTTCGCCTCTTTTTTTTTTCAGGAACGAAGCTTTATTTAAGACGAAATACTGATTCAGCCTCTCCACATAACGATGCACCTGACCATGACCTTTGCTTTGTTAAGGTGACACGACCAAATACTTGGTGCGAACTAGTAGTGTTGCATCAATATGGCAGCAACAAGGTAAGTGAACCTCTCGTATTCCACGTTTCTAGAAATAAAAAGTAGCACTAGTCGTTTATAGTTGTTTTCAGCTCCTTCACCGAAATATTGTCTAATTTACTCGTGATAAATTTTTAAAAAAGATTTTCTATATATTATTTAGACCACTTATTCTACATTATTTGTTAATATTATCTTTTCAAATATTTAATTTATATTATAGTAAAAAATTCATGGTAATAATCCGATAAATAATGAGGGTTGCTATTGTACTAAATCCCATTTCGGAATGGTATGATACCAGCTGAGTGCTAGATCTAATACTTTACATGCGGGTACCAAACCTGATACGTACAGATACGCCGTGTTGCACCAGCATTTGCCACAGCCACCATTGCGGGCGCGTTGCCGCTGGTGTCCACCAGCGGCAAGGACCCTACGGTGGTTGCTCGGAAAGGGTTGGAGAACCTTAATGGAAATCCCTTGGACCTTGGGGAACGTGATGAACTGTGACTTGCAACCGTCATCCCTAATCGTCGTAGGCCCAATGGACGATGATATGATGCGGCCAGCTCCACCGAGAGGAGCACATGCCTCCACATTCCTCCTCCTCCTCGTGGTGGCGCAACAACACGTACACGAGTCGTCGAACACGAGCACCCCGACGCTGTCGAGCCCCTCAACGACGCCCCGCCACAGGGCACCATCCAGGATGAGCGCGAAGAAGCAACGGATGTCCTAATCCTAATCCCGAAGAAAAGCGAGAGTTGCACAGTGGGTGACTTCAGACCAATTAGCCAGACCCATTCCCTGGCCAAGCTACTCGCCAAAATCTTAGCGCTAAGACTCTCATGCCACTTAAGCTCACTAATCTCGCAAGCCCAAAGTGCTTTCATAAAGAAGAGATGCATATATGACAACTTTCTCTATGCTAGGAACCTGGCAAAGAAAATGCATACAACTAAGAAGCCCATACTGTTTTTCAAAATTGACATTGCAAAAGTGTTTGACTCGGTCTCATGTAAATAATTACTGAACCTCCTTGAGAAGATGGGCTTCAGTACCAGATGGCGAGACTGGGTGTCCCTCATTCTCTCAACCCCAGTCGCCCTACTTATTTATACTCGCTATGGACCCTCTACACAGACTAATAGAGATAGCCGCACGAGAGGGCCTCCGCAACAAAATTGATGATCAAAGTACAAAATTTAGAATCTCCCTTTGTGCCGATGATGCAGCAATCTTCCTCAAGCCGATTCGATCCAATGTGGACAACCTGATTTTGATCCTCAACCAGTTCGAAGGAGATACAGGACTACAAGTCAACCTTACCAAGAGCCCAGTGACCGCTATAAGCCATGACTCAATCGATCTTGATGCAGTGCTACACAGCTTCATCGGGGCAAGATCCAGCTTTCCAATGTATTACCTAGGTATGCCCCTAACAGTCCGTAGACTCCGTCGAGTTCATTTGCAATACCTTGTGGATAGAATCGAAGCACGCCTGGCAGGCTGGAAAAAAGAAACTGCTCTCTACAGTGGGTAGAAGGATATTTCTCTTGGCAGTTTTGAGTTCCATGCCAATCTACATCATGACGACATTAAAGCTTCCAAAGCAATTGATACAGGAAATCGATAAGGTTTTGCGTAAATTCCTATGGCATGGAGGAGAAGAACTACAAGGAGTAAAATGCAAAGTAAATTGGATAAAAGTTTAGATACCAGTCAAATATGGCGGACTGGGCGTACCAAACCTTCAAAAAATGGGTCGGGCACTACAACTCCAATGGTTATAGTATGAATGGACCAACACTAACAAACCATGGATCAGTATGCTGACACCCTGTGACGGTCAAGATGAAGAGTTGTTTGCTATTTCAACAGAGGTGGCGGTGGGTGACGGCAAGAAGGCACTCTTCTGAGAATCAACCTGGACATCCCATATCCACCTCAAGAAATGTAACACCCTAAAATTATCCCCATATAAAAATAATAGTGAAAAAGGAATTTTAGAAATCAATTTAAAATCCTCAAGGAGTGTTAACAAATAAAAACAGAGAAAAATCTATAGCAAAATGGGCTTGGAAATAATTTTATAAAATTCTTTGCTTAATCATCTATTTTCTGGAATTTTCTAGGATTTATTTGATTAAGTGAAGTAATTTTGGTAAAATAAATGGAGTTACAGCATTTCAAACAAAAGAAAAAGGAATTAAAAATCCCCTCCTCTTCCTGGGCCGCTTTCGGCCCAACACTATGCACTCAACCTCTCCTCACGCGCGCGCCGGCCCACGGCCTACAGCCACCCGTGCCCCTCCACGCTCGCCGATAGGTGGGCCCTACCAGTCGAGATCGTCTCCGACCTCGGGTCGGAGAGCTCCTCTTCAACCTGACGCCATCTCCGCAAGATCCACTTCAATCTGCTCGCCCCGGTCGAGATTCCTTTTGATTGGTTGAAGGGTTTTGATCCCCTAGACCTCCTCTCTCTTTTCCTCGAGTATCGCGGCGAGAAACCGAAGGAATCGACGTCGACACGGACTCGAGAAGCTTCGGGACTCCGGGTGTTGACCTAATCCGCTGCCGCCACCGTATCCGAGCCGGTCTCCGCCCCTCTCCGCCTTAAACAGTAGGCCCGCGACCCCTAAGAGCTATCCCGTGCACAAGTTGGAGCCCTAGCTAGCCCTAGCCAACTCCCCGCGCCCCAAGCTCGCTCCGCTGCCGCCGCTGAGCCCCGGTCGCGTTTCGCCGCCGCTTTGGTCGCTACTAGAACTCGCTGCTGCCTCTATGAGTTTCACCGAAGTCCAAAGAAGCTTGGCCGCCGCCTCTGGACCGCTGGAGACCTCTGGAACCTCGCCGTCACCAAGGACCTGAAGACCACCGCTGCCAAAACCTCGTCGCTGGCCGCTCTCGTCACCAATCCCAGTCGTTCAGCACTCGATAAGCATCGCCGCAATCCTCTCTATCCGTTCCTGCACTCGGTGCGCGTCGTCGTGCCGCCGATCGCCAATGACCATCGGTCCCCGTGCCGTCGCCGTCGTCGCCTGTGCTGACTCAGTCGCCGACGTGGCTGCCGCGTAGGTGCCAGCTCGAATCCATTCAGATCTAATCTGAGCCGTCGGTTATCCAACCTATCCTCAACCGTCCGATATAGGTTACATTAAATCATAGCCCTCTGATCTAACTTAAACCGGAGATTCAATCTGGGCCGTCTGATCCGACCCTCTTTGGATCCCAGCCGTTGGAAGAGTTCATGGACCCCTATGGACTCGGTCTACCATGGACGGGCACCCCTTCCTCTCGCCGGCAGTGGGCCCCACTTGTCAGCTACCGACCCATTCCCCTTTCTCTCTCTGATGACACAACAATCCTTTTTTTGAATTAAATTAATTCCTAAATGACGCAATAAATCAGTTTAAAAGCTTTTAAAAGTGTTTAAACTTCTAAAATTCATAACTAATTCATCCGAACTCCGTTTGGGGTGATTCAACTTGCAAAATTCTTTAAAAATCAAGATCTACCCATTAAAAATATAATATGGTACTGTTCATGTGTGTTGATGTACTGTTTTACTCATTTTTGTTTATTGCCTTTAGGGGTCGACGTTTAGGAAGAGCCGCAGTTTCTCGAGGAGAGTTCCAAGGCTTGTGAGGAGCAGCAAGGCTCACACAGATTCCTAAATCCCTTTGAGCATATTGTTCCTATGATTAAAGCTATACTTTTCCTTCAACTCTGTATTTATTTTGGAATGTCATCGATAAAGGGAAACCCTGATATTTGTTTATGGCCCTTTGATTTGATTACTCGACATTGTACCTATGGGATAATTTTGACTAGCTAGCTTTATTTACTAGTTAGCTAGAATAACTCTAGGACCCTGCTTAGCTCTGCCTAGCAAATTATAGAATAACTTCTGGCTTGTAATAGTAACTTTCGTAATATTATTCAGTCACATGAAATGATGATCCATTTACGACGGTGGTCGTACGAGGATAATTTAATGGTCCACTAAAATTTGATTAAAAGGTGGGTTGCGAGCACCAGGGTTGTGGTTGATGTTAGCGGTGCTCGTGACAGTTAAGGACCGGTTCACGGACTACTTGTTACGAAGCAATACTCGTGCTAACCACAAGCCAGAATGGGTAATGGCGGGATCCAAAGTGTAGTTCGTTCAATCGAAGGCCTCACAGTGTGTTGTGGCTGTGTCAATAAGACCACCATGGTTGTGTCAATAAGTCCATGTCTTGGGCATTGGACCGTCTCCCTGTCAAGGAACCTGATCAACCCTACCAGAGACTGGTAGTCCAATGGGTGGCTCTCTTGTTGTGCGGGTTACATGGACGGTCTTGTCACGATTCCTTTCCGAGGTACCATGGTGGTATTAAGGCGCACAGTGATGTGTGTGGAGTTGTGTCTTGTGGATAAATTGGTACACCTCTGGCCAGAGTAAAACTATTCGAATAACCATGCCCACGGTTAAAGGCGAGCCTAGCAATGTTTTCTGTGATTAATCCCACTTTACTTAAACTTGATTATTAAATGGTGAAATATGTTTAGCTTCAGGTTGGAGTGGTTGGGCCTATACCATTTTGGCGAGCGGTATAATGTTGATTAATATTGTTTAATAACTAATGCTGTATTACTCTCTTAAATACTTTATTAAATGCTTTTATGCAAATTTGAGCCATATTATGCCATCCTTTGTTATCCTGTGCACTTGCATATTTGATGTGTGGCTTGCGAAGTATTTCATGTACTCACCTTGCAATCAATAATCATCATTCAGAAGAATACTTCAGCAAGGAGGATTACTTGGAGGATTAAGCGGGAGTTTCGGTCAAGTTCATGGAGAGGGTTTCGTCACGTTATCTTAGTTATTTTACCGCTGTTAGACCTTTATTATTTTGTGAGGTGCCATTTGCCTCTATAATAAATACTTTCGATATGTAAACAATTACTTTGATTATCAACTATTTCATGTGTGCCTCGGTTGATTTCTGGACGAGGATTTTCATACAATAAAACTCTAGAATTTTGGATGGAAATTCTGGACGTGACAAGAAAATATCACCAAACCTCTACAAACATTCGAGGCGGAAGAAGTGTACAATCTTTGATGCTTTGGAAAGGAACTTGACATTGCCGCTTGTAGCTAAATTCTTCATGGTGTTTGAATGCTTATGGAGGGGAAACATTACATTCACCACGGGCATCGATGATACTATACACTGGAAGCGGACAACGTCCGGAGAATACTCCGCCAGATCAGCCTATCAAATACAATTCCTAGGCTCCGTAGCCTCTGTCTCTACCGTCATGGTGTGGAAATGCTAGGCACCATCGAAATGCAAATTCTTTGTCTAGCTATTATTGAAGAACCACATCTGGACAGCGGATAGGCTATAAGAAAGGGGGTGGCCAAACAACTACTTCTGCCAACTTTGTTGGTGGAATTTAAAAACGGCACACCACCTTTTCAATAAATGTCCGATCACTAGGAAGATCTAGGACGCTGTAGCAACAAGGCTCTGCTATTCACAAATGCAACCACAAAATTGGTGCAACACGTCGTCCCTAGAAGAATGATGGACACAAAGCATTTCGGCTACGGTAAAAGAAGCAATGGGAGGAATCAAATCACTGATCTCATGGGAAATTTGGAAAGAAATGAATAACAAAGTTTTCAAGGATGAAAAGATACCACTACAGGGGATCATCAACTGCATCATTGAGGAGATTTGGTTCTAGTTGACCGGCGGAGCGAAAGGCCACATGTCTCTAAACTACCTAGGCCTGGCCGCTCTGCATGCCAATCTTTGGTTGCTCCCCCCTTCTCCCTTTTTTCCCCCTTTTCTTACTTTTAATCTGAGGCCTTATGAGATCATGTATAGTTTTTTCACACCTACCTAATATAAGTACAGATTTGCTATTGATTAAATATTTGATTTTTTTGATTCTCTCAAACAACAACGTTGGCTGTTGGATAGAATTTTGAGATTCGGGACAGGGAAAATGAGTTTCAAGTTGTTGTTATAGTTGCACTTTTAATTTATTGTAGTTGTCATTATCGATCATACGCAACTGTAGTTATAAATTTATGCAGCTCAATCATAAATATGTGCAACTGTATCTAACGGTTCGTATCTTAGACTTTTGGATGCAGAAAAAAGAGACCGCTATTGATCAAATGTTTGAAAAAAATGAATATATCAAACAATTTTTTCTGCATCGAAAGATCAAGATACGAACTGTTAGATGCAGTTACACATATTTATGACTGAGTTGCACAAATCTATAACTAAAGTTGCACAAATCAATAATAGAACCTATAACAAGTTAAAAGTGTAACTTGAAATTCGTTTTTCCCGTTTCGAATCTCCAAGTTCTATCCAATAGCCAGCGTTGTTATTTGATAGAATCTAAAAAATCAAACGTTTAATCAATAGTAAATCTGTAGAAAAAAATCGATCGATGAATTTATTTTTTTTCAAATGTTTGACTAATAGATAGTGTCATATATGTATACCAAGGTTTTTCTTTTAAAACAAGGAAGAAGCGACGGACGTACACGACGCCACCGCAGCCCCTCGGAATGGACGAGACGAACATCTCCTTGGCGCAGTAGGGCAGCAGAAAACCGGCAACGTGGAGGTCCGGCCGACGGCGGTGTGCACTCAGGTGGTGCGTCACGGAGGGGATACCCCGCGCGGACGCATTGACGGGATTCCATCCCCTAGCATTTCCGTACATGTAATCTGTTTTAACTGCTGCATTTTTATTCTCATTCGTTACGACTGAAGGGCACGAAGCAACAGGCTGCATGGTCAGCGGCTGTGCGCCCCGACCAGCCGGCACGCACCAGGCAGCCTCCCACACCTGGGTCGATCCAGGCAGGCTGAGCGCGACAAGCGTCAATGCACCGCGCGGCGCGCCCAACCCAGAAACACTATCCCCGCCTCTGTCGAACACATCCCGTCGTCGCCTACGTCTCTCTCCCTCCACGCCCGCACGGCCGCACCCACCGCTCCCTCATCGTCATCCCATCCACGAAGCGGTCCCTCCTCCCGACGCTCTCTCGCCGGGCCGGTCGCTACCTTCCGTGGTCCGCCCCGCTCCGGTCCAGTCCACTGTCCCGCCACTGGATTTCCCCGTGCGCCCCACCCCCACACACAACAAAAAATGGCAACAGCCGCCTGCCACGGCCAAACCCCGCAAACGATAAAAGAGAAGATTCTGACCGCTCCGAGCGAGCTTGTTTGCTCTCCTTCCCTCCCGAGTCCCGAGTCCCGACTCCATCAGCGTTTCGCTCTCGTTCGGCGCGCGCGCGCGGGCGCATCATTGCGCCATCACTCTCTCACTCGCGCCGGTCGCCCAACGCCACCGAACGCCATTATGGTGGCCGGATACTAGAAGGAAGGCGGAGGGAGGAGGAGTACGCTCGCGTTGCGAGAGCTGTGTACGTTCGCGCGTACGTGCTCGCGGGCGTTGAGTGCGGTCGAGCGGACGCGCCGCCGATGGGGTGCAAGGGGTCCAAGCTTGAGGACCAGGAGGCCGTCGCGCTGTGCCGCGGCCGGGGGGAGCTGCTGGCCGCCGCGGTGCGCCACCGCTACGCGCTCGCCGACGCGCACGGGGCGCTCGCGGACTCGCTCCACTCGCTGGCCTCGCCGCTGCACCGCCTCCTCCTCCTCCAGGCCTCCTCGTCGCAGCTCACGCTGCCTACGGCACGCAAGGGCGGCATGCCGGCCGCCGCTTCCTCGTCGTCGCTTCCTCCCGGCCGTTCCGCGCACCTCGACGACCTCGGGTCGCCGTCCGGATCCGAGTCGGCTTCGCCGGCCGACTCACCCCTCCGCACCGTCCCCGAGCCACAGCTCCCCTACCCGCATTACGCGTACGGGTACGCGCCCGGGCCCGCGTTCGCGTACCCGCCGCCTCCGGCGAGCTCCCTGCAGTTCTACTACGCGCGCAGCCGCCCGCCGCCGCCGTCGGTCGGCGTCGCGCAGCGCGCACCGGTGTCGACCGAGCGCGTGTACTACGGCTCGTTCGACCCGACGAGCGGTTACCCGCAGTATTACGCCCACGGCGACGTGCCGGCCACAGCTGCGCCGCAGCGGGTGGCGGCGCCTCCACGTTCGCCGCCAAGGGAGAGCTCGTGGGCCTTCTTAAACGTCTTCGCGAACTACGAGCCGTACGACAGCTACTACTACGACTCCACAGCCGCCGCGGCGTACACGCCGAGCAGGAGCTCGCGGGAGGTGCGGGAGGAGGAGGGCATCCCGGAGCTGGAGGACGACGAGGACGACTGCGTGTTTAAGGAGGTGGCTAGCGGCGGATACTCAGCTGGGAGCGGCGGACACCGCAGCCGGCGCAGCTCGATTGGTAGCCTGAGCAGCATCGCTGAGCCGGAGAACGCCGTCGTTGATAAGGACGTCGTAGCTAGCACCAGTGAGATATACCGGAGGCCACTGGCACACCGGAATATCGCCATGCGCGCGCCAGCACCGCCAGCGCAGAGGGTCGCCGGCAACGACGGCAATGTGGATGTTGCCGGCGAGATCAAGGCGCAGCTTGTTCGGGCAGCAGAGGCGGCAAGGGAGCTCGCGCCGTTGTTGGAGGTTGGGAAGCCGAGCTACCACGGACACAACCATGGTAAGCTACACTTGTTGAAAGGAGTAACTTGGAGTAACCTTTTTTGTGCTGCATTATGTAACTTTCCATGTTAATTCTTTGGATTAGCTTCATCACGGTTGATGTCATCAATATCTGTGTCCAACTTGGGCTGCAAAGGGGTGGACTTGGTAGACATTAGAGGAGAAGGGGTAATGGTGGACTCGAGGAGCCTATCCTTGACACTGGAGAAGCTCTATTTCTGGGAGAGGAAGCTGTATGGTGAAGTCAAGGTATGCTTATCTTTGGTACATGATTTGGTGATTGATGGAAATGTGCACCGGAATTAAGTGAAACCGTAATGCTCGTACGCATTCTGTTTTTTTAGTGTTAATCATATAGAGGTGATGCAGAATATGTTGCGACTCTTGCTCGCAACAGTGTCACCTGAGTCCTCTTGTTTGTATCTCAAGTTGGTTTCGCTATACTAGTCTGGACCTTTGGTAGCCTTATATTCAACCCAAATGCCCTTCTGCTTGAACAAAAGTAGCAATAGCTAAATATAGCATTTGACATCCTACTAAATAGCTTTCGCCCCCAATTTCTTGAGATGTCATGCAATACATTATCTAATCTTCAGATTTCTAAAAGGCCGCAGATGCTGAAAATTTTGATATCCATCTGTTGCTAGTCAAAGTGTTACTTGATTTGTTTTGCTGATGCAGGAGCTTGGTAGCATTTGCGTATTAACTTCAAGAATTTAGCTGGTCTGGGCATGACAAGGGTCCACTAGATGGTAGTATGGAAACTGACCTTTTCGAAGCCTAACAGGCTAACGGCCAGATCTTAAGCACTCGTGTGACTAATTGCTAAAAATATTACTCCGGTCTGTAGCTCTAGGGGCTAGGGCCATCTCAAACTCTAGGTAGCCTGTGGAACTCAGAAAAACACATGAATATGGTTCTGAGGTACCTGTCAGTTTTGTTTCAGTGATTGAGATTTGGTATGCTTTTTTCTATTTTGTGGCACCGTTTTATGCAATTATGACCTGTCATGGACTCGCAAGGAAGAAGTTTAGTCCTGGATAGTGGCAGGTCTATTCAAGCGCAATGTCTGAGTTTTCAGACTAAATTCCGTTAAACTGGAGAGTTTTGTCCCCTGGGGTGCTGGTTTTATAGTTGTTGCGGTGCTGGTTCCTTCCAGTGTTAGGGTCCGTTTGGCACAGCTCCTACTCTAGGGGTGGAGCGGAGCTGAGGAGCGGCGGAAATGCTGCTCCACCCTCGTAGTGTAATTTTCAGAAGCGGAGCGGCGGCTCCACTCTATATTATCTAGGATCTCAAAAGTGTTTGGCACAGCTCCAGCTCCATGGGCCAAGAATTTTGGAGTAGGAGCTGTGCCAAACAGGCCCTTAGTCATGTCCATGGATGTGTTCAACCCGATATCCTCTTTTACATATCATCTTACTCCTCTGTTGGATTTCCCTCGCAGGCTGAGGAGAAAATGCGTTTACTTATTGCCAAGAACTCTAAACGACTTAAATTATTGGACCAAAGGGGTGCTGAAGCTCATAAGATTGATGCAACTCGAAATTTGCTGAGGAAATTGTCAACAAAGATAAAAATATCTGTGCGTGTTATTGCCAAGGTTTCAAGAAAGACAAACAAAGTGAGGGACGAGGAATTAGGGCCACAAGTTAATGCCTTGATCCAAGGGTATGTCCCCCTTTTAACTCAAAGATAGTTCCTCTTGCAATTTTGTTAGGCTATCTGTTTTGTTGTTAAACCTGAATGTTAATATCTGATTGTTTCAGTAAGATCTGAAGTGTTACCTTGATATTATGCATTGCGAACTGAATAAATTCAATGAACTGGGGAAATGTGGAAATCATGTATTAATATCTATGATTGTTGAACAAGTTAGTTAGATTCTTTCATATTGCACATTGAATTGTGAATGTGGTATTAAAAGATCGAAGTACCTGATTGCCTCTTCTAGTTGACCTACCCTAATAACTTCCATCTATCTCTCATTTAGTTCCTGCCCTAACAAACTTATAACACTTTCCAGGTTTGTAAAAATGTGGCAATATAAGCTACACTCTTACCACACTCAGTTTCAAGTGATATCAGAAGCCAAAAACTTGGCTTCTGTCGTGTCACGTGAAAATGGGACTGATTTGGCAATGGAGCTTGAACTAGAGCTGATTAAATGGATCATCAGTTTTTCCTCTTGGGTGAACGCTCAAAGAAACTTTGTAAAGGCATTGAATGGATGGCTAGCACTCTGTCTTAACTATGAGACTGGGGAGACAACTTATGGAGTACCCCCTTATTCACCTGGAAGAATAGGTGCTCCATTGGTTTTTATTATTTGCAACAGATGGTCTCAAACTATAGATCGGATTTCTGAGAAGGATGTGGTTAATGCCATGCAAGCTCTTGTGTCTAGTGTACAGCACCTGTGGGAGCAGCAAAATCATGAAGAGGGTGAACAACGAATCATAGCAATCCGAGAAAGAGAAAGATGGATGAAGATGTTGGAAAAGAAGACACTAGAGATTAAGAAAGAGGCTGATGAATTAAACAAGAAGCTGGCCCAAGTACTGAGCCGGCAGAGTTTGCATCAGCGTCCAACTATGCAAACATACGAGGCCCATTGTGTTGAAGCAGGCAGCCTACATATAAATTTGAGGTTAGTTCTTCAAGCTCTGGAGAACTTTGCTGCCAACTCCCTGCAAGCCTTCCAAGAGATACTGAGGCAATCTGACAGCTGAAGAAGGCGAGGTTTTTGAGACAACAGCATGAAAATGCTGTAGTCCGAAAGCTAGAAGAGAAGTTCCAACAGCAAACTCAGATTGTTAAAATTTTGAAGCCAATACCTCGTTAGGCAGAAACGAGAGAATTGGATCAAAATACATGATACGGAGGAGGTGGTGGGCACGCTGACTCCTGCTGGTATTTCATGGATGCTCATGAAGATGAAATAACATGGATGGACTTTTGTACGAAAGATGGAGGCTCAGAAGAAGGAATCGGGACGAGAGCTTTTGAGCTGTGCCGTTGTAAATTTCTTGCTAGAGAATTTAGGGCAGACGACAACCATGGAACCTTAACCTTTTTCAGTAAGATAAAACTGACTGTTATGCCCACAAATGTGTTCAGGCAAATGCTTTATCCTCAGGTTAGGTGAAACACCTGGATGCCAAGGTAGTAGTCTAGTAGAACAACACCTCCACAGTACGGGTTCAGTGTCTGCTCAAGATGTTGTTTCGTTTTGGTGATGGGGCCATGTACAGTGACTGAAATATAAAGTCAGCTGAACGTGAAATAGGAAATCTATTAGTTGATGCACGAGTTGTAATGTTGTATATATATTTATCTATAAATTATGCTATAGCCGCAATTAAATATCTGAAAGAGTGCCACAAAGCATTAGTACTTGCTCGTTGCTGCACGTACAGTTTCTAAGTTGTGTGTGATGCAGCAATGTTGAAACAACAAGGTACGCGGTGCATACATCATAGATGATTTGGTCTTAATTAGGAGTTCCTTTCTGTTGAATCTCCACCGATCCCCATTGTGCAGGCGCCTATCTACATGATCTTTGATGGGGGTAGAACCAACAGAAAAGCAACAAGTAACTCTATACGTGAGCAAATCTACGGGTTTGCAGCACGATTTTTAGAATCTATTAAGGCTTCCAGTGATTCAGGTGAGCTTCTTTCTCGTTCTCTGTGAGCATGTTTCTTAAACCTCTAAATGATATATTTTTTAAAAAAATTTTATCTAAAAATTTCTTTAAAAAACCATATTAATCAATTTTTCAAGTTTAAAATAATTAATACTTAATTAGTTATACACTAATAGCTTACCTCTTTTACATGTCACCAAAAATCTCGGCCTAACTCCTATACCGAACGCACCCTAAGTCATACGGCGAATCACTAAAGCGTACTTACCTGAATGATGCGCACGTCCACCCTTATTCCTTGAACTAGATTCAGCTTAACCGTGCGCCGATTAGGCGATCACTGAATCCATATCACACTAGGACGCACGATCCCCCGGTACCACACGTAGGCGGCCGGAGGGCGGAGGCGAGCGACCGAGCCATCGGCCAACTGAGGCGTCGGTGCACGTGCGCGCGCAGAGAGGGGATAGCAGGGGCGGGCCCATGAGAGAGCGAGGGCCGAGAGGCACCGCGTCAGATGTAAGGCCAAACTGAAAAGGAAACCTACATTTTCACGAATTTTTTTATTTTTATATTTTTTTAATAAAATATTTACAAAATTACATTTTCATTTCAAAAATTTATAGAAATATACTCCCAAGGGCGATTTAATGACGTGGCTGACGGCCATCGGCAGGGCTAATGCGAGGCTTTTGACTCGACCCCCAAATCAACGCAATAAACTTGTATGTTGTAGTCAGTCGTGCAGTTGAAGGTTTTTTTAGGAACTGATGTCGGTGGATTGCACTCCCACTTGAAGATGGTACGTGGAGAATGCATTCTAATGTGGTTGGCCACTGTGCATACTTGTGTCGGTGTATAAAAAGGATAACACCGCTGCTGTAATAGCCGTGCAAGATGATGAGGGTCCAAGTACGGCGGGAGGAGGTGATGCCGAAATAATGGAAGAAAATAAAGGAGTGAATGAAGGAGGGAATGAAGAAGATAGATAGCCAATAGGTGTGGCAGATGAGGGAGAACTAATCGATACCATCGTCAAAGAAATGGATAGGGAAGATGCTGAAAACGAGTATGGAGAGTATAATGATTCGTCCGATGAGGACAACGTGATGCCTGCAGAATGAAGTAACAAGGACTTCTCTGGTCTTGTTATCTCCGAGCGGCATCATGTGCCATGGGAGTATAAGGAGAATGAGGTCATCCAGGGGCTAAATATGCATATGTAGAGGATTTAAAGGATGTAGTAAAACAATGGGCGGTGTCACTTCAAAGGGAGTTCTCGGTTGTGAAGTCAAGCAAATCAGTGTATAAAGTGAAGTGCGTGAAGGATGGATGTCCATGACGGATGCACGCATTCAAGAGTAAATGAAAAGATTTTTGGCAAGTTTCAATTGTGACCGAGCATTCATGTTACTTACCGGGTATTGAAAAATATCATAGAAATATGACATCTGCATTTATTGCAACAAGAGATGTACTCCCACATTGTGAACAACCTGGGGTACGAACCAAGCTCAATTGTTAAACATATTGAAGAGAAATTCAAATACACAATTAGCTATGCTAAGACTTGGAGAGCAAAACAGAAGGTTGTAGAGATGAGGTTTGGCACATTTGAAGCATCTTATGATAATTTGCCTCGTCTGTTAGCCTGTATTCTTCAGAGAAATACAGAGACCTACTACGACTTAAAAGCCTTTTTATCAATTGACCATGGTAATAAAAATATGTTGCAACGAGTATTCTTTTCATTAGGTGCTTGCATTCAGGCATTTGTGCATTGTCGTCCCATCCTCTGTATCGATGGGACATTTCTGACCGGAAAGTACAGAGGACAGATATTAACAGCAATTGAGGTTGATGGGAACAACCAAGTTCTACCGGTGGCTTTTGCTTTTGTTGAAAGTGAGAACACTGATAACTGGTATTGGTTCCTTGAAAGGGTTAAGTCTGCAGTTGTACGAATGAGGCTAGACGTATGCCTCATACATGACCGTCACGCCGGCTTGCTACGGGCAATTGAGGAATTGAGGGATGGATGTGCTGAGAAGAGATACGCACCAAGGTGGTCAGATGTCCAAAGTAGATGGTGCGTGCGCCATATGGGTGCTAATTTCTACATGCAATTTAAGAATAAGCACCTTGTGGATCTTTTCAAGAGACTGTGCACCCAGAATTAAGAGAAGAAGTTCAATGAGTTTTGGAGGAGGTTGGATGAGCTGACTACTAAACAAACAGAAGAACAGTCCAGTAAGGCTACCCTTGTAGGAGATGAGGTTCCACAAGCTCTTGGACTTCTATCAAGTGACGGACCTCGTATCAGAAGAAGGTCGGCATCCTCGGTTAGAAAATTTTCAGAGTGGATTGAGAATGAGCCAAAGGAGAAATGGGCATTGTTGTATGACAAGGATGGTTCTCGATTTGGCATAATAACCACAAATTTGGCAGAGATTTATAACTGGGTGATGCGTGATGTTCGAGGGCTTCCACTTGTTGGCATAGTTGAATTTATCTTACATGGCATATGCAAATACTTTAGAGATCGGTTCAGAGAAGCCGGGCCCTCAATGACGGATAATAATTTTTTTTGGCACACTACTGACTAAGTACCTGCAAGGTAAAAGTAATAAGGCCTGAAGACATCGAGATATACCTCAAGGTACACAAGAACACAGACTTGAAGTATTATGTGTCGACAAGGGCATGCACGGAATCTACCGCAAAAGAGTTGTGCAGGAGTGCGTGTTGAAGGAAGGCGGGACCTGCAAGTACTCGTGTCGAAAGCCTACTCTGCTCCACAAGTCATGTTCTCATGTTATTGCCGCGAGCGGTGAGTGCGGGATAGAAGCACGTTATTTTGTCTTACCTTATTTTAGAAAAGAAGCAATCTACAATACCTGGAGTGGAGAGATATACGGCTTCAGTATTGCGGGGACATTTACTACGGAGCATCTTCAAGCTATCTACATTTTTGACCCAACAAAATTGAGGGATAAAGCAGGTCGCCGCATGACAAGACGCATCCGTAATGACATGGATGAGTCAGAATCCGGTGAAAGACATAAACGTTGTTCAAAGTGTGACCAAATAGGCCATACATATAAGAAATGCCCAAAGGATGCAACGGGTCCAAGTGCGGCAGAAACTACACCGTCGGGTTCAGGCGCTGGTGGCAGTCGTCCTACGGGTGAAGGCATAACTTCAAGATGACCCCATCTTATGCGTTCTCGAACATTTGGTGGTGCTTCGGTATAGTGTAAGTCTATGCTTGATCTTTGTTGTACAACGGTACCGTACTGTTGTTTTTTATTGTCATGTAATAATGATGTAAATCTTAACAATAATTTGTAATTTAGTTGTTCAATTAACTTTACGAACTTACTATTACTTATTGCTTTGACAATATAATTTACGCTAACTCTCTATTTACATACAGGTATGGCGTACCATACCCCGGAGCTTCTCGACCGGGTCCTCGATAAGTCCCACCGATCTTACCTGTCAGCTGTCGAGGGTACCCATATAGGCACCTTCCGTCCACGGCCTTCACGACACCTCCTGCGGATAGACCACCGGTTCCGTGAGAGATCAGAGCTGTACTAACATTTGTTCATATCATTTCTACATATCTATGGTCCCCAATATTGACTACAGTGATATATTCTACAGGTTGCGTGAGGCTGGACTTCTTCCGCTGTGCAGGTTAGTTGAGCCCGCACTGGACAAGAAGGACCCCACTAGGCGGTGGGACGCTGACCGGTCACTTCTGGCGGCACTAGTGGATCGCTGGAGACCGGAGACACACACGTTCCATCTACCGTGTGGCGAGATGACTCCCACACTTCAGGACGTGTCCTACCTGCTAGGACTTTCTCTCACAGGGGATGCAGTCGGTCCGGTAGACAGGATGCAAGGTTGGTCGCAGGATATCACTGCTCGGTTCGAGGCCGTGCACCGTTGACCTGGACTTGGTAGGCCGGGTTCGCTACCGCCTTACACCCCTACTGGCCCCTCACAGGCGTGGCTACTACAGTTCACTGTAAGTCACGGATTCCTTCGATTCACAATCATCCGATATGTAAAACAACAGTGGTGCTGACTACACTCTTGCTTTACAGCCTGATCAGCTAGACGAAGACACCGACCAATACTCGGTGCAGCGGAACTTGGAGGCGTACCTGCTGTGGCTATTCGGGTGGGTGATGTTCACCAGCACGATGGGGCATGTGGTGGACAAGGGACTGATGCACTACGCTCGTGCGATCGCCGACAACGAGAACGGCTATGTACCGCAATGGAGCTAGGGATCTGCTGTGCTAGCCCGTACCGTGGTCTTTGTAACGCATGCACAAAGACCGATGCAGGTGCGATTCTTGCTGGTTACCCTCTCCTTCTGCAGCTATGGGCGGCCGAATGTTTTGCGATAGGCCGCCCTCTAATTCAGCACTCTACCTACGAGGGCGGCCCTGGAGGCTTGTACGGGCAGTCGGCCGAGGACCGTCCCACTATGGGGACGGTATGGTGTCGCTGTGAGGTACGTTACGTGAAATTCTAGGTTTACCACTTGAGCGCAAATACTGACGTGTTCCCCCTGCCCTATTTTGTAGCGTCGTTACGCTCACACGCAGGTTAAGAGGGCCTACTGCGACTTCGTTATGGAGTTGGACCGCCTGCAGCCCAGCGACGTCATCTGGGAGCCGTATAGTCCGCAGGCCATCGCGGCCCGTGCACCGCTCGGACTCTTGGCTCTTTGCACGCGCGACCAGTCATACTGGATGACGAGAGTGCCATTGGTGTTCGACATCTTCGTCGAGCCGCACTGTCCGCAGCGCGTGATGCGACAGTTCGGCCTACGTCAGCTCTTCCCTATGGCCATGCAAATGGTTATGCCTCGTGACGTGCACAGGTTAGTACAGCTGTGATCTTTGTCAATAACTACAACTCTTTAATGAAGTCTAATGCACTCTCTACAAATAGGTATACTCATAGGGGATAGGCAGGCGGCACTCAGTGGTATCCGCGATTGCAGAAGTACGTGGAAGACTGGTTGTTGGCGACGGAGGAGGTCGTCGACGAGATTTTTCCACACACTGAGGACAACTACCTAGCATACCTTAGGTGGTACCAGCTACGCACCCGCACACGCGTGACGTTCACCCCAGAGGATCCATAGCCACACTTCGCCGCTACGACTGACACCTATCCTAGACACCATGACTAGGATTACTTCCGCGCGGTATGGCACATTCTCTTTGCACTTTGCTATTCCCTTTGTAGGTGTGCATGGTTCTAACATATATTAACGTCAAATTTCAACTAGGCTGATGCAGCATGACAGGTTCGAGCAGATGTGGACGCGGCGTTCGGACGGTTGGACGAAGGGATCGTGCTGACTACGGAGGAGTAGAGGACGACTTTATGGAGCATCCGTCAGTCGATACACGTAGTAATCCGTGCGCTCACTTGTCGTGCGGTCGACGCGGTACCTCCTGTAGCTGTTCGACAGCTGCAGCCACGCCCCGCAGGAGCTGGAGTGCACCTGTATGGTTCCAGTCAGCGAGCTGGCCCCTTCAGAGGTATATTCCGCTAACCATCAGTTCATAATACAACATGCACCGTTTTATATCCGTATGCTTCGGTGCAGCTTTCGCTACACCGTTCCTAGATCCCTCCGGAGCTGGCACGTCCACGCAGGGACCGTACAACATCCGACCACAAGCGCAGCAGGGCATGACCATTGCCCCCGGGGCCACCACAGGAGGTCCTTCAGGTTAGATCAAAGTTTACTTTCGCCTTGCAAAATTAAACTTTGCAATTATCAATATTTTTGTGCATAGGGTTCCACTCTACTACGTGGGAAATGTTTGCTGACGCTGGCTCGTCCGCGCAGGGCGCATGCGGCAGCGGATGGGTATAGGATCCTTTTGAGGGGGATGACTTGGAGGCCGAGGATGAGGACATCCACGAGGTACTAAATACCTCGCAGCTCGAAGGAGCTCCGCCACGGCAGACACAGGATGCACCAGTTGGCACACCCGTGCAAGCGACCCGCGCTGGCCGTGCCGTACCACCAGACCGGCTGACGTATTCCCAAGGGCAGGTGCGAGCGCAGGCTAGGAGGACGAAGAGGGCTAGAGGTTACGGTCTGGGCCCGTAGTCCGTTGTACCAGTAGTACTTTGCCTCTTGTACTCAAAAGGACTAGTTTGACCAAAGTCAAAAATTTGTTAGAAACTTTGTTTGTTGAAATCTACCACTTAGAAAATGTTTCACATGGTATCTTATATGTTTTCCAAGCTTAATCTTAAAAGAAAAATTAATTCTAAATAAAATTGCCTTCTTACCACTTTTTGAAAGAAACTAGAATCTTGTTTTTGACCAAATTGCCCTAAATCTCCAAAATGAGTTCAAATGAGATTTCGAAAAAGCTTTGAAACAAAAATGCTAGACTTGACTATTTTAAATGTTTTTGGTATTCAAACTTCTCGCAAAAATTTGATCCTTCAAAAGTTATTTGCGTTCGAAATTCAACTAAAAACTACCATAAACCATAATATGTCATTTCTAGCACTTAAGTGAGAATTGTTGTAAATTTCGTAGTAAATCTCACATATATGGAAATTGTCAATGTTTGAGCTCACACATTCAAATGGCACCTTTGTGTCATCTTGTTTTTCCCCGAGATCTTAAAAAACTGGTGCTGTGACTTTTGTATACGGGGATCTGCCTGTGCAAGGGCTGGAGGCCGGCAGATCGGGCATAGCCGGTCCGACCGGCGCTACATGCGCGATCCGACCGGCCTGATGCCTGCGGTCCGACCGTCTATGGGGGGCCGGTCCGACCAGGCCACTGGGTGGGGGCCTATTACTTATCCTACCCGACTTTCTTCCTTCTCTATCACTCTTCTCTTTTCCCAACTCGCCCCAAACCCGTTTCTCTCTCTCCCTCAAACCCTAACTCTCCTCTCCACTTCCTCCTCTCAGTTGGACCGGGATTTCTCCTTCGGTTGGACCGTAATTGATTCTCCTCCGTTCCCTCTCTCTATTCTACGGTTTGGATTTGTATTTGATTGTGTTTTTGAACCATGGATTGGAACCCTAGGCCAAAGGAGTGTGCTTCGTCGATTTGCATCTCTAGAGGGGAGTTCTTGGTGCAAATCAAGTTGATTTCTTCCGGCAATCTAGTGGTAATCCCTCTCCCTTGCCTCTAACTCAATCCCGTTCACCTCTTGATGCTTCTAGGGTTAGGGTTAGTTTGTTTTCTTATTCCTCTCCTATATTTGTGCACAATGCCTATCTTGTTCAGCTTGTATTCTCTCTAGTCTTGTGCCATATTAGTTCATCTTTTGTGTATGTGAAAAATTTTGATGAATGGAAGCGTGCAAACTCGATCTGCCAGTGGCGGTCGGACCGACCTGATGCATGCAGTCCGACCGGCCTGAAGTCCAACCGCCACAGTAGGGCCGGTCTGACCGCCCCTGGACTGAGCAGTAAGTTTCAATTATAAAATCTTTTCCGTTTACACTAATCCTCGTTAATCCTTTTCTTTGTCTCTTTCTCAGTCAATGGCTTCTCCTCGCAAGAAAATTGCTGAAAGACGCTCCAAGAAGCGTCATGATCCCGTCATTTCATCAGAGGAAGAAACGATGGAGGATGAGGATTATGTGATGGAAGAGAAAGAGAAAGAAGACCATCAAATATATGAGGATGAGGATGACGATGACGAACAGCCTATTTATCCTCGAGGTGATCTAACTGTTCGACCTCCTTTGGTCAATTATTCAATGCCTCAAGTTGATCCAACTATCAACTTCCGAGTACGATTAAACAACCCTACGGAGTACATGCTTCTTAGGGATTATGATCAATTCAACAGACCTAACGACTCCAACGATCGAAGGTTCCACACAAACTTTCAGAAAGAAGTATTTGAGAAGGTGTACACTTCCACCAAGCCCTTTGCTGATCATAAGTACATTGTGTGGAAAGAGATAAACAAGACCTCACAGTTTCAAGGGTTGCACAATCTTTTCCGATAAGTGGGAATTAACAAGTCTATTGCTATCCATCAGGACTGTGACCCCGCTCTTATCTATCAGTTCTACTCCACTATTTAGATAAATGAAGATTTCACTTAGATAAAGTGGATTAGTGAAGAGCTTGGGTGTGTGGCAACTAAGCGAGAGTTGCAAGAAGTGTTGGAGCTGAGATATCTTGAGGGTACATGGCTTCACTCCGATCTACAGTACTCTGCAATGTCTGTTCAAGAACAAGCTCAATTCTACGACACAACTGTTCATTGCACATTTGGAACAGTCACTAGATTAAAAATTGTGCCAAGTGTGATCAACCGGATTGTAAGAGCTTCTATTGTCCCAAGGTGTGGCAACAAGGATGCCATTCGTGGTATAACATGGCATGTGATCAGAGCTATCATAAGTGGAACTCAGTTTGATGTCGCCGACCTTATTCTTAGAGAGATGCACATGTCGAAGAACACCCTTGGACAAGGTATATATTATGCTCCATTCATAATGAAGCTTATCCTTGCAAAGTGTGGAAGAATGGGCAATAGAACATCTCGCCATAAGGAGTATAGGCCCCAGCTTCCACCAAATGCTCCCTCCGAGCGGTCCTTTGAGAGCGGTCAATCTTCTCGTTCCGCTCAATCTCAAGGGCCTTCTTGTCATGATCATCCTCCTCCTCCGCCGCCTTCACAGGACTTTGGTCAGTTCTTCTCTCCTCAATATGCATATTTTGGGATGCAGCCAATGGAGTATTTCAATCCGGTCATGGGAACTCTCAATGCCCTAAATGACAGCTTTACTCGTATGAATACCGGATTTGAGGAGATGACTGAACAAGTGAGAGGCTTATCCAGTAATGTTCGAACTGTGCAAAATTCCATTGATCGTGTTGAAGGTCGCATGGATGGTTTCGAGCGACGTGTGAGGATTGTAGAGACCTCCCATCCGGTTGTCTACCATCGTCGTTGCAATGCGCCTTCCTCCCCTCCTCCTGAAGATTGAAGACCCTTTTGTTATTTGTTAGTTTTCTTGTAATAGGATAGTTAAACTCTCATTTGTCTTCTTTGGAGTTTATTGCTACTCAAAATTTATCTCGTTTGACCTATACTATTTTTTTCATAAATTTATCTCCTTTTGAGTTCAAGCTATTGTTGCTTATCACGCTCTATTATTTTAAATTGATGGAATGCAAATCATATTGCAAACTCCTCTCGTCGCTGTTGTGGCTCTTGTGATTGTCATGCACATATTTAGGGGGAGTCTATTATATGATTTGCCTTCGTGCATTGAACTTCATTTATAATTCGGCTTTGTATGTAACGTTTCTCATTAATTACCAAAAAGGGGAAGGTTGAAGCATCTATGTCCCATTGTTGATTTTGGTAATTGATAACAAGCGCAAAAACTAACCGTTGGGGCCAAAATCCCCAACTCAGGTCATTTTCGGTCCGACCACAGGCAAAGGATCGGTCCAACTGGGTCCAAATTCAGCATCTAAAAATACCAGCCGGTCAGACCACAGGTTCAGAGACGGTCTGACCGGCACCCTATCTCATTTGCGCTGTCGGTACTGGACCCGGCTGGTCCAACCGGCTGTGGGGAGGCGGTCCGACTGCCGTCCCAACTAGAACTTCTTGTCGGTACTGGATCCGGCCGGTCCGACCACCACCCCAACTAGAACGCCCTGTCGATACTGGATCCGGCCGGTCCGACCAGGAGGAGGAGTCGGTCCGACCACGCCCCCTACTACAATTCCTTGTCGGTACTGGATCAGGCCGGTCCGACCGGGTTGGGGAGGCGGTCCGACCGCCACCCCCACTACAACTCACTATCGATACTGGATCAATCCGGTCCGACCGGCCAGGTATTTGCGGTCTAACCGGCACCCGCGTCATAACTCCACAGCTTTGCGCCATCAAATTTAATTGGTGGTCATCCTCCTTACCATGTGGACCTAATTTTTTTTTTTGCATATACTCAAACACAATGGTTAGTCCACATTAGCGCTTGTCATCAATTACCGAAATCAACAATAGGGCCTAGATGCTTCAACCCTTTTACTTCGTTTACGCTCGTCGATCAAACGATGTATTCCTCACGATCTACGTTCGTGACGAAACTGATCAAAAACATGAATTTTCAAGTTTCAACCTCACGGCGAAAGTAGATTCCGAGCGGTGACAACCCAGCACACGTTAATTGCTTACAAACGTAATGAAATTATCCATCCAACGAGTACAAACGGCACATGAAACGTTTCTAGTTATCGTTATTTCATGCCTTAGGGAATTTCAAACGGATATCCGACTAGATATGCAACAACTGTGTACAGCGTGGGTACTTCCCCTTTCTCACCGCCTCCGGCCCAGCTTCCTTTGCACGCAGTGCTCTCTCCCGCTTCCTCTCCCTCTCTGCCTCACGGGCTTCCTTCTCTTGCCGCTCCTTCTCCTCCTTCCTCTTCTACTCAGTCTCCCACTCTTCTTGCGCTGTCCAACGACGTTCGCACCGCTCCCTGTTCCAATCTTTTAAACTGCGAAGAAACTTTGCGTCCTGTGGGCGGATCTCCGTATCTATCCACTGCACAAAGTCGCACAGAGACGGAGAAGGCTTCGGTGCCTTGACATATATAAATTGTTAGCTCAAAGGTTCAAATATTTCGTACTATAAGATAATTCTATTACCTCCACTGGCTTCTTCGCCTTTCTCTTCTTCCCTTGTGGCTTCGGCTTCTCCGGGGAGTACGCATAATTAGCACGCATCCAATACCTTTGCCGGTATGTGTAATCCTTCTCACTTATTGCGACTTTGCAATTATCTCCACACCAACACATCGGCGGAGGCACGTCAATCGGAGGTCGTAGACGACTGGACATACCGGATGTATCCATAGCAACCTACATTATAACCAAATAAACGCAAGTTATAACTCGCTATGCCAAAATACCTTATGCAACTACATACCTACGGTATACTACACATGACTACAAAAAATTAAATATCATCATCCTTATTTTCATCTCCCTAGCGTTTCTCCAACTAGTGCTACTCATTTAGTAAAAAACATAACTTCTCTCATGCGTTCTATCAATATCCTTAGCCGTTATGCTCAACTTCAATAGATCTACACATTATGGATCAAACCTAACATTTACTTACCTGTGAAATAAGTAGTACAATACTACACATACTACATCATTTGATGAATAGAAATAGAAATTACAAAGAGTTATAGAATATTACCTGTAGATGAATCCGTAAACTGGCTGGGCTTCGCCACTTTCGTTCGCCGTCACTCTCAACTCTTTCTTCTTTTTTCTGTTATTTTTATGAATTTTATAAATTTTTTGGAGGCTTGGATGGGGTTTTATAGTGAGGTAGTAAAAAATCGCCCTAGGGCGATTTTTTTTTTATAAATGGGCCAATTTGCAAGCGGCGCCTAAAAACCGTCCTCTGGTAGGGCGGCCAGGGGGCAGCCTGCAAAAGTGCTGACGGCCGCACGGCCAACGGCCGTCAGTCACGTCATTAAATCCTCCCAGAGGGCGTTAGGAGTATATTTCTGTAAATTTTTGAAATAAAAATGTAATTTTATAAATATTTTATTAAAAAATATATAAATAAATAAAATTCCATTTTCACGGTGAATCTGGCGGAAGCGCAGGGCCCGTCGAGCCTGGTGCGCAACGGGGAAGGGCTCCTCCATCGGCGGCTCGGCGCCCCCGGCAGGCGGAGGCTCATGCGTCCGTCCTCGAACGCCTGCGCGACTGCACGAGCACGATTTCACGAGCCTGAGCGCGTGCGCACGCGAGGGAATCGGAGAGATGGGCTAGCACAGCACGGCATGGTAGGACGTACGTACACGGCCGGCCCAGCTAGCTTACCGGTGAGCGCGCACCACGCGAGGGGGCGAGTCCAGTGAGCAGGGGAAGGATGGCCGCCGTGGCGGAGATGGCCTGGCACCGGCAATGGCACTGGCACCGGCGGCCGCTGGGTGGGGGAAGAGAACAAGACGTGAGGTAGGAGAGTTTGGCGGTGAAGAGCGAGGACGACAGGAGCAGGCTGTTTCGTCAGGACATCCAAGTTGCATGAGGCTAGAGTCGAGATGGAAGTGTCTGTCACTTTCTTTCTTTCAGCAGGTGTTTTCCCAGGTTGATCCTAGTGAATTACTTAAATTCATTCGATTTCATTTCAAGTCAGAGATAGCAGTCCAAGAAATGAAGAAAGCAGCCCGCTAAGCTATAGAAGTCTCAGACTCAGCAGACTGAATGTCAACAGAAACATGCTGAGGAAATCATCAGAATAAGAGCTGAATGCTTTCCTTTCAAAAAGGAAAAAAGCAGAATGATATTAAGGAAGAAAATGGTACTAAAGGGTAGCTCGTCAATAGTAAAACATATAGAAAAACTGAAAATATATGCCGAATGTACCAGGTAAAAGTTCCTCTCTTTTTTCCCCATTCCTTTAGGTGTCTATGTACAGATTTCACGGGGAGCCAAAAAAACTAGATTAGTTACACTCACTTGTTGTAAAAGAGAAAAAAAAACAAACGCATATCAAAGAAAAAAAACTTTAGCATCTATTTATCGTACACAGGTAAAAGATTTGATAGAGTAAACATGGGAATAAAGCCTTCTTATTTGCCTCTCAGCATTTCTTTTTAGAAGTTCACCCCTCAGCATTCCCAGGAAACTAATACAGTACTGTACAATTTTCTTTGCGCGTACCAAAGGCCTGTTTCTGCAGTAGCAAGACACAAAGCATTATAGAACTGAAGTACACCACAATATAGTACACAAATGAAAGTCAGTCACGCTGCCTAGTTTGATTCAACAAGTCTCTTACTCTTTTACTGCAAATTTGTTTCGTCACATCAAATATTTGTCATTAGTGCCGAATACTATACAAGATATGATCAGAAGCCTATTTTTACGACGACAATCAAACATGAGGATCGTTCATAGCATAATTTTCAATGCATGAAGTGTATAAATACTGTCATTATTCACTAATTTTGTATTTACCTGTGTTTTCTGTAAGAAGCCCACCTGATTTCTACAAGTCTCCATAAAAAAAGGGAGTATAAATTATGCCGCAGCTTCTCTCTGCTAAAAACTTCACCTGGCAATCCCGTTTAGCTAAAAAACCTATTCTGATACTATCCATTTTACATGTCTAGTCTGAGACCATGTCCTCCAATTCAGGCATGTCTGAATCAGTCTCATTTGAAGAATCCCTTCCCAGGGGTGTATTCTCTCCGTAGTCCAGATCTCTCCAGTCAAACTCACTATCACTAGAATGTTTCTCCACAGCTTCCCCGTTCCGATTACTTGGGTGAGGCTTACTATGCCCACTTCTTCCCTTTGTCTTTGTGCAAATACAGTCCATAGGGTGCTCATGGAATTCACCTCTTCCAGGCTTTATCTCATTGGGCTCCCCCATAAATCCCTTCTGAAACGTTTGAACTTTGGATGAAAATGTCTCCCAACTCATGCTGGTTCGGTTGAGAAAGAGCGAGTAAAGCTTCTTGGCATTGGGCCTTATGGTCCTCTTGTGCCCGAAATACCTCCTGAAATTCAATTTTCTCTTCAGAATATCACCAGATGTACCGAAACTATTTCTTAAAAACGCATAAATTACCTTCTACCGGCCAACATTCTGGCCATGTTGCCGTTGTTATTTGTCACAAAAACGTCGGTCTTATCACACACAATGTAATCAAGGGCTGCCATGCGAGATGAAAATGAGAGGAAAGGTGCCAACTCCTCCTTGCTAGCTAGAGTCTCCTTCGAGTGGAAGTTTGGAAAAAGTGCTTTCAGAGGTGCCAGAGTCTCCTCTCCACCATACACCTCACCTGATGCAACATATATGTGGACGTCCTTCCCGAATCCCAATGCTCGGAGCATGAGGCCGACCTCTTCTGGTGTTAGAGGGCACTTGCCATGCCTGCGTTCTCTGTCAGGGTTGCTTGCCTGCATATAAATTTTCAAATGTGTTACTGTAAAAAACTGAGATGAGCACACTTCAATAAGCATAACTAGCGGATATTCTCTTACATGCAGTGTCTTCCACCTCTTACGAATTGTACTGAGTTCCCTTCTCTCAATTTCCCCACCTCCAAAGTAGCAACCAGAGAAGGCGAGCATGTCAGGCTCAAATCTGTCACAGCATATGTGGATTAACAGAGTTTGTGCCAGCATGCTATATAAGCACACAAAATTTAGACAAGAAACAAAACCTTAGGTGAAGAGCAATGAAGCGTCCACTTTTGGCTCTCATTCTTTGGACAAGCATTTCACCCATCTTAAGAATTGGATCTGTGAACTGTAGTGAATGATAATTGACTCTGCACCTAAGCTTTTGAAGGTTAGTCTCCAACCTATTGGAAACCCGGTAGTCAAATTTTGTCAGCTGGACAACCTGCATGGATGGAAATGCAAGAAAATTATCATCACTAAGCGTTTCTAGCTGAAAATTTCAAACATAGAAAGCACAGACTGTACTTACATGTTTTTTCAAAAGAGCAGGTAATACTCGGTTCTCATAGCATTTTGGAGTGCACTTCCTAGGAATACGCATTTTGTAAGGATATGGTGTTTTCCCATTCCTATCAGGTACTTGCCGTATGATCTTTACATCGTTTGAGAGTGAGGATATGAATGACTCAACATCAAATATATCTGCAAAATCACTGTAATAAAGAACACAAAATCAGCAGTAGTCTAGATTAACCAAGAGAGGGTAAAGATTCTGACCTTGCATCTTTCCAGAAGGATTTCTGATCCAGCTTGGGAATGATAAGTGTTGCATTCAGAATGCGGGCTGCAACAACAGCATCTATGATCTGAAAACCAGACAAGTAGCAGTCTTTGAGAGTCATTTATGGGGCGAAGGATATTTTGAAAAAAAGGGGGGACATTATTGTGACAAAATTTATGATGCTCCAATAGGCGGATTTCTTCATAATTTCATTTCTCCATTTACTAAGGAGCAACATATGAGTCAAGCACACAGCCAATTAATTTCTCCAAATGCTCCTCGCAAAAAAAAAAAGCACTCTAGTGCTCCGAGCAGTAAATATAAAAATTGAAACAACTGTCCTTCTAAAAAAATGAAACAACTGAAGTCACGCAGGGCGTCCAAAAGCAGTTAAGAGTAGACCAATAAAAGACAGAAACACACGGATGCAGTCATGCAGCATATCAACAAGTTGTTTGTAACTAACTGACAGCCGATCATATCAAAGAGCAGTTGGAGTGAACTACTTATTAGTACTTGCTGGACGCGTACAATTGAAGTAAAGGGATTTGGAGCTAGCTCCAACAGTATCAACATCACTACAAGTTCCTGAATCTCGTCACTGCTATACCTAGGCCAGCATTAATCCACCGAAATGCCCACAGCACCATAAAGAAAATTCAGGCTGTCTACTTTTGCACTGAAATAACAAGATGAGTTTACTTGTCCGTTGTTCAACAAATAAAAAACTGAACATTTCGATGGTTAATGTAGTAACTAGCATTTCTCGATTATCAGTTCGTATGATCTTACCCCAGTTCGCTGCTGGTTCAGGCCACCGCTCGTTGCGATCATCAGATATCGATTCGGCTCCGTAACGGCCTTGGCATCTGCCGGACCATAAAAAGGCGAGCTTTATTGCGACCAAACTCGTTGAACAGCGTATAATTCTGGTTTTCTCCCGAAGAAAAACTTTCGTACACGAAAAGAAAACAAGAGGTTGCAAGTAACGCATACCGGCGAACTCCTTGGTCGCGTTGCTGCAGCCGAAGAAGTTGCTGGCCGCCTTTGACACCCAGAGCTCTTCGCCCAGCTTGCTCCCGCCGCTCTGCGAATCCAGAATTAGGCGAATTGGCGACTCAATATCCACGAGCAATACAAGAACCAATCAAACAGATGAGAAATTCTGCACTCACAGGAACGGCAAAATTGACGGTGCCAACAACATTTCGACGCAACTCTCCTGGCTTGTTTAACTGCTCCGAGAAATAGAAGGGGAAAGGAAAAGAAAGAAATGGAACCAAATGAAATGAAATCGGAGGCAAACCCATTGCATGAATCAACCACTTCCGCCATTCAAAACTCGCGCTTTATACGGGATATGTTACCAGGAACGGCGGGTTCGGGTGCCGCACAACACGGTGGCCTCCACCGCCGCCGTCGCCAAGCGGCGGCGACAGGAAGCAGTGGAACGCGACGACGACGAGCAGCAGGCCTGCCGCCGCGAACGCCGCCGCGGCCGGCGCCACCGCGGGCACCACCCACCTGCCGTGGTGCTGGTAGCGCCGCCGCCTCGTCCCCATGCGCCCCTCCTCCTCCTCTGACGCACGCAAGAACGCGCGCGCGCCGGCGCGGCTCACACCTCTGCTTCTTCGAGCGACTCCTCTTCGGCTCCTCCTCCTCAAAGTTGGCCTCTTCTTGGCCTGCGCCTCGTGCTCTCCCCGCCCTTTTGATCGAGCGCGCGTTCCGATGCGTGCGGATTCGCGGCAGAGTAGAGAAGAGAAGCGAAGCGAAGCGGGGGCGGTGGCGAGCTCAGTTGGTGGCAACATTTGGAAAGCAGGTAGAGAAGGACGCGAGAGGGACCTCCATACAAATAACAAAACACCTGAGGGGTTAACTGAAAAATCCCTGTCCCAGTAAAAAATAATAGGGAGATCAGAGCGAATCTTCACAGATTAGCCCTTTGTTTTTTCGTTTGTCTGTTCGTTTTGGATCTAAGCCAGAGTTAACTAGTAATTATTCCCATTTGTTTTTTTGTGCGATGCCGCATGAACCGATCTGGCTTCTTCTGCTTGTGTCTCTTAGCTAGCGAGGAACGTGCCGGTGTCTACTGGTAGGAGGAGGAGATCAATAATATTCGCTAACTTGACGGGGCATTCCGCAAAAATGTTCTGCTGCTCCGTCACATATGGAGAGATTAGTACGAAGATTTACTTAACCGTTGTAAAAAAGTCCACCACTCAGCACAATTAATCAATTCAATTATGTGCTCATTAATGGTGCATATATATTCAGTGTTTAATTTGCTGCTCCTAAACCGATCGATTTAATCATCACACTACTGAAGCACACGACGTGCAAAACGTGTAAGTTGCATTTCTTTTTTATTTCACTCTTTCAATAAGAAAAGTTGCATCATGGAAGAGCAGGAGGAGGAGATGCAGAGATGCACGAACAGTCCATGTGATGGTTCATTGGCTGTACTACGACTTAGATTAATCCGAGCAAGCAACAAGCAGCCGATTTGGATGGATGATTCGTCCCTGAGACCCTGACGCCTTTCCAGCCATGTGTCACGCAAAAAAGGCGCGCGAAAAAAGGGCTGGTCGCTCTGGTCAGGTTTGGGAGCAGGTTTTTCTCGCTGTCTCATCATATCAGAAAGAACCATATTTCAAAATAAAAAAAATCAAAAGATTATAACAGAAAGAACAGGTTTTGGATTTTGAAATGGATAGATATGCTCTAGCAAAAGAAAAAGGAGCAAATGGTTGTTAAATATGAGCATAGCCTGGGTACAAAAGGTTGACACCATCGTGCTACTGTATAAAATAGGAGCAACTTCTTGGCATTCCCTCATGGCACATTACAGAGCCATGCATGATGCAAGTTGCCCCTGCAGGCTGCAGCTTGACAATTGACAGAGAGTAAAAGGTAGGGTTTTTAAAAAAGATACTAGTAGTAAGAAATTACCATGGCTGGGATTCCCTCTAGGGAAAAAAGACATTGGACTTATATCAAATTCATTAGAATTAGAGGGTGGATATCGAGCTAGCTCGTTTAGCTCACGAGCCAAAGTGGTAAAGACGGGCGGTGCTACGAGCAAAGCTGGGCAACACAGATGACGGTGTCATCGTCACTTGCTGTGTGCGGGGTGAGAGAGAGAGGGAGGCTGCACACCTGCGTCTGCATGGCCGAGGGCGGTGAGGGCCAGTGGCACTACGAGCTTGTGACGATGAGACCGCAACCTTGCTGCCCGCCGGTGGTAGCGGGTTGGCGGCTGATGGCGACGGCAAGGGTGCGAGGGCAACTACAACAGCGGCAGGGAGTGGGGCGGTGCACGATACGATGAGGGCGAGATCGAGATGAAGCGATAGGCCGACAACGATGGCCTCATGTGGGTGGGTGTGGGGCTAGTGCAATGACAACCTGCAGTTATGGGTGCCATGTCAGCACCCGATGTGCGCCCGTGCAAAGGAGGAGGCTGGCACGGTGGTCGCATAGAGCATTGGCACGGTGGCGCTTGGCGGAGTGACGGGCAGCAGCTGCGTTGTGTTGTGGCTAGGAGTGTTTGGAGAGAGAGAGAGAGAGACTAGGGTTTCGAGATTAGGCTGGGCTACCAAACCGTTTGTTGGGACTTGGACTGGCCTGCTGTGCTGTCGTGTTGTGTGGCTTGCTTTTGCTTGCCTTAGCTCGTTAAGCTTGCGAGCAGCTTATGAGACAGCTCGAGTTGGCTCGTTATGGCTAACGAGCTGAAATGTCAGCTAGGCTCGTTAGAAAAACACAACGAGTTGAGCGAGCTAACGAGCCGGGAGCTTTTCGTCCAACCCTAGTTGGAATACATAAATTTTACATAAAGCCTTAATTGGAATACATAAATTTCACATAAAGCCACCTTTCACGGAAAACATATGAAATTAAGTCAAAAAAAAATACAAAACTCATAGTTAATACTATCCCGACAAACTAAATAATTTGTGCAATACATGCTCTAGTTTGGCCAAGGCCAACCCCTACTCTCAAAATTCATATGGGGATTAATTACTCCATGTACACTTAGCATTTTAGCAGTCTAGTTGCACTTGCACCATGTTAATTTATATATCCTCTCTCCAGCTAGTCCCTATCTTTACCGGTGAGAATAAACCTGGCCAGAGTTAAGGTTAGTTTAGAAGATCTGCATGTGATATCGATGGCGTGATGCATATAAAAGTTTGTTAGTACACACTAGTGTGTGGCCAGGCATATAGTGGGGCTAAGTAGACCCTAACAAACTGGACATAAAGGGGCAAAAAATGACGTGTTGCTGGGTTGATTAGAAGAGAAGTCTCCATCATCCTCTAATTTCAACCAAGCTGGTCCTACCCCCATCAACTCATGAAAAAAATTCAGCTCTTATATTTTTTTTCACACTGTGTTAGAGCAATAATTGGTTTGGGAAAAATCTCTTTACGTAGGATCAAAATCATCAAATCCTAGTCATCCATGCATACTCTATATATTGACTTGAGATCTTTCTCACTCTTTTATTTTTCTTCTTCTAGATGAAGCAACCAAGAAATCTGGTGCACTGATTTGGTCACAGGTTCAGTCACTGAAAAGAAAACACTCGAATATTCTTTTCAAAAGGGGATGCTCTAATTAGTAATTAACATGGCTAGGGTGTGATCCAATGATTTGCAGTATCAATGGCGAAACAAACCATCCATTACTTCAAAGAGGAGCTCGGCTTAATTAGCTGTCTATACTAATCCACTCGAACAAGTATCATAATTTTTTTTGCAAGGTTCTAGCAAAAAGTCTTATAAAAATGCATTGGAATATAGAGCATGCAGCTGGATGCATGATCAGTAGAAAACAAAAATAACCTTGGCTGAATATGATTTAATTTGTATGCCCATACATGTATACTACTATATGATTGCTATAAAATTTTTTGTTTGTGTGTGATGAGAAAGTGAAACGCCAACAAACTATATCTATATGATTATAATTGACAACTCCGTGCCCATGTGTACGTAATTTACTGGACACAAGTACAGAAAATTAGTATTCTCTAGCTAGCATGCACTTGTTTACGGCCACACTTTTGAGTTGGCTAAAGCTCCATTGAATGGCTGTCTGGTGGGATTCGGAAGCCTTTTCCTCCTGTATAAAAGCTCAATTGGTTGCTAATTAAAACGGAGGTGATGGAGAATTAATTAATGTGCAGCACTTGAAGCCTAATTAGAACCATCCATTTGGTCCTTTCCCATGGCAACGGCGGGGAGTAGTGCAGACTGCAGAGGTGTGGGTACTGAACTTTTCTTGATTTCTTTGGTGACACACGAGGACGAAGGGATATTTGGGGAGTGCAGAGGTCGGTGGCCTCTTGTCTCTCTCTCCCTGAATCTTTGTTTAAGTGTACACCGGTAAAACTGAAAAAGATGACTGAGTACTGTACATGTTGATCTGGCAATATCACTAATCACCCAAACAAACGTACGTGCTGTTACTAATGCTTCCGGGACATGTGGCGTCTTGCAGCATGATACCGTCAACCGTGCTCAGTACCCAGTACCAATGTACCATCGCCTGAATTCAGGTTTGTCCATGCGTACTGTACTCTAACATCACTTACTTCATCCGTACCAAAAATATTATTATTTCTATGTTATTTTAGAGAATTAAGAAATAAGGATGAAAATACTATATTACTCTTTATTAATATAAGGAGGATTGGAAGGAGTAACATAATTGGTATGTAAAGTAGTTGATAGTGGTATAATAGGCATAATAGCAATAAAAAAACTAAAAATAGTTATATTTTAGAATAAAACTTAATTACTAAAAATAACTATATTTTAAAATGGAGAAAGTATTTTCGACCATAGACAGGTGCTATATACTCGTCCTTTACTTGAATTTCTAAAACATGAGCGTTCTTTGTGGCACTAGCTGCTCTGCTGAAGGGTGCAGTTCTGCCACTGCAAAGCAAAGCGACGGAGCGTTCAGGGCTTCACGGTTCAAGCACGGCAAAATGGAATCCAAATCTCGTTATTGCTCAGCAAATCAGCACTCAGCATCCAACCAGCCATCAGTCGAAGCCAAGAGACCGAGAGACAGAGCAGGCCGTGCCACTGTGCCAGGCAAATCAGGCACCCGCTGGTTACGTGCGAATAGGATAAAGCGGAGGCAGTTACAAATGCTGCTGACACCAGCAAGGCAGCACGTTCCAGTTCCTGCCCCTTTCTCGTTAGCTATCAGCCGTTTTTAATTATACATCAGTTTTGAGTATATCTGATTGTCTAAGGCTGCATTTTAAACGACTGGACTGAGCTTATTTCAGTATATAAAATATGACAAATTATTAACGTATGATCAATTAAGTTTTAATTATATATAAACTTCAAATTTTGATTTATTTAATTTTTTAAAGTAACTTTTATATAGAAATTTTTTACACGAAACGTACTCTTTGGCAGTTTAAAAAGCGTGCTAACGGAAACCGATGAAGTAACCTAGCCCATCAGCCAGTTAGAATGCAACCTAAGGCAGTGTTCGCATCTCATTGATAAGGTGAAAAAGTCACTTGTTTTCTGTGAGCACGTTTCCCAAACTGCTAAACGGTATATTTTTTGCAAAAAATTTTCTATATGAAAGTTGCTCTAAAAATCATATTAATCTATTTTTCAAGTTTAAATTAATTAGTACTTAATTAATCATGCGTTAATAACTTATCTTATTTTACGTGATCTTCTTTCTCTTTTCTCTTTTCTCTTGTTTCTTTCCTTGCCTTCAACAAAGTACCCCTAAGCCACGAATGCCAACGTATACAGATCTTTAATTCTTTATTATTGAACACTCATGCCCACAAATTAGCACTCTTGTTGATGTGAACTGAGAACAGTAGATTACTACAGTACCATAAGAGCAAGTTTTATAGTTGACACCTCTAATTTTATTCATGTAAGCTAATTATTAAATAAGAGTTAGTATGCACAATACACCGCTTCTATATTAGCTCTAGTATACTAACTCTAATAATTTTATTTTATTTGTTTGTCCAATCTACTTTTTCTTTTTCTATCCTTTCTTTTAGAGTTTAGGTGAAGGTTGCCCCTTGTATGAGCAGTGGCTCCTCTGTCTTCTCTATTCTTTCATCCATCTTATCACATGAGCCTATATGGCATCTTAGGACAATTGTTTAAAAGCTTATAGGGCTGATTTGGTTTAGAACCAAAATTGACCTTACCAATTTTTGCCAATACCAAATTTTAGTAAGTTTTGGTATGGCCAATTTTGATGAGGCAAATTTGTGTTTCGATAGAAGCTAAAATAGCCTAAGTTAACTATTGAAGTGATCTATTTTTTTAGGTTTGTCAAAATTTGGCTTCAATCTAAATAGGTACTAAACATTGTTGAAATTATTAAATATTAGTAAGGCCACAAACCAAACCAACCCTTAGTACTTGCTCTAAGGGCCCAAAGTGCAGCTCTCATCAGTCATCCCAAGGGGAATACAAGCAGTATTGCTAACAAGTACTATTTATTTTTTTTAAGGTAATGGATAGTTCAGCCTTTACTTCAATAGAAGCTACAACAACTTATTACAGAGTTATTGACCAAACCAAACACAAATATGCGTATAAAATGATGACGAGAATATATCCTTAGACCACACCAACCAAACAAAAGAAGACACTTCTTATTTAGAAAGCAATCCTATTACTGAATTTCCATCCAAAATTGGCGAAGATTTGCATGGCCATTGTCGCCAAACTTCGACATGCAAAATAAATGAGTTCTTTGTCTTTGTCACACCTTTGTAGCTAGGCCCAGAACTGAAGCTATTGTGTTGTCTTGAAAAGTACCTGAATATAAGATTTAGTTGGAGCTTTATCAAAAACCATATCATTCCTGATAAGCCAAAGAGTCCAACATAAAGCAGATGCTCCTACTAAAATATGTTTTTTGGTTTTTGAATCAATAACAATAAGCCAACTCCCACACAAATGTGAAGCATTATTCTGTGGCTTCAACCGAAAAGAAATATGGATGGTTCTCCAAATAAATTTAGCAAAGTGATAATCCAAGATAGGTGTTGGATAGTTTTATCATGCATACAAAAGCAGCATTTTTTACTACTATTCTAGTTTCTTCGTGCTAAATTATCCCTAGTTAACATAACCCCTTTAAACAAATACCACATAAATATCTTTATTTTAAGAGGCATTCTCAATTTCTGTAGTACTTTATTCCTCTCTGTATACCCATTGTTGATCAAAGCTGAATACATAGAACAGACTAAAAATTGACTATTCTGATGAACATTCCATCTAAGCATATCTTTATCATCATTTAGATTAATATGAACAATCTTAGCAACCAAATTATGCCATAAAATGAGATTTTGACCCACTAAAGCCTTTCTAAAAGATATATTGAGTAGGACAATACTCAAAACAGTTGCAACCAATGCACTTTTCATACTAACAATGTTATATAAAGAAGGAAACTGCTCCTTAAAAGAAGAATTACCAATCCATCTATCCTCTCAAAACCCTGACTTGTTTTCCATCATTAATAACAAAAGTCCCCATATTTAAAAACTTATCTTTAACTTTCATAAGTCCTGACCAAAAACGAGAATTACCCGACCTTTTCACAACTTGTGTAATTGATTGATTCTTTAAATATTTCCTTCTAAGTAAATTCGGCCAAACATCATCCTCATTTATTAGCTTGAAAAGCCATTTACTTAGAAGACATTGGTTCTAAATATCTATGTGATGAACTCCAACTCCACCATGTTCCTTTCGTTGGTAAATGATATTCCATCTAGTTGGTCTATATTTCTTCTTATGGCTATCACTTTACCAAAAGAATTTGGATCTATAAAAATCAATTTTTTTTCAAGAATTCCTCTAGAAATTTTGAAAAATGAAATCATAAACATAGCTAGAGTTGTCAGCATAGAATTAATCAAAACTAGTCTCTCTCCCGCAGACATATGTTTGCCTTTGCAGCTACTTAACTTCTTTTCTATTCTTTTCTTAATTGATTTTCAATCCTTATTAGAAATCTTCTTAAAATGCATTGGAATGCCGAGATATCTAAAAGGAAAAGATCCTAATTGACACCCAAACAATTGAGAATATTGTGACTCACATTCTCTAACCTGGCCAAAACAAAAGAGTTCGTTTTTATGGAAGTTGATTTTAAGCCCTAAAAGCTTCTCAAAAACCGAGAGTAATAGCTTCATATTTTTGGCTTTCTTTAAATTGCGATCCATGAAAATTAGCGTGTCATCATCAAATTGTAATATAGATAAGCCATCGTCAATAAGATGTGGCGCAACTCCAATAATTTGACCATCTTCTTTAGCATGCGTAATTAGGATAGATAACATGTCCACTACTATGTTAAAAAGGATTGGAGACAGAGAGTCACCTTGTCTCAAACCCTTTTTTTTGGAAATTAAAACCAACCTGATCATTAATCTTAATGCCAACATGTCCTACTTGAATGAAACAAGTAATCCATTGACACCATTTAGGTGAGAAGCCTTTCATTTGTAAGGTTTGTTGTATAAAAAGCCATTTAACCTTATCATAAACTTTCTCAAAGTCTATCTTAAAAATGATCCCACTCAATTTCTTTTTATGCATCTCGTGAATGGTTTCATGCAGAATCACAACCCCTTCCATTATAATACTACCAGGTATGGAAGCCATTTGCATTGGGCTAATAACTTTCTGTGCTACCCCAATAATTCCTTTAGTCGCAACCTTAGGAAAAATCTTAAAACTTACATTAAACAAACAAATTGGCATATACTATTGAATCTTAATAGGTTCCTTACACTTAGGTAACAGAATAATTGTACCGAAATATAAAGAATACAAAGGCAATGTATCATTATGAAAATCATTAAATAAATTCATAAGGTCAGATTTAATAACATCCCAAAAAAATTGATAGAATTCAGTTGGAAATCCGTCTGGGCTTATTTTATTTGGAAGATTGCCTTACATACCTCTTTTTCAGTAAAATGTTATGTTAAAACCTCATTCTCCAACTCACACACTCGAGGAATATCATCCCTTCGAGTCTCATCAAAAACAAAAAGAGAGTTCTCATGTGGTCCAAATAAACCCTTATAATAAGATGTGATATGTATTTTTAAATTTACATCACCACTTATTAATTGATCCTCATCCTGTAGTTGAAAAATTCTATTTTTTCTATGTTTTTTATTAGCCACTAAATAAAAATATTTATTATTAGAATCCCCTTCCAATAAATATTTTACCTTAGCTGTTGATACCATTTAATCTCTCTCTCTCTTTTAGCAATTAAGTCAACCTATTACGGAGATATTGTTTAATATCTAGTTCATCTTACGATAATAACGTAATCTCAACTTTCTTATGAAGCACATCTAATTTATCTAACCAAACAGAGAAAGCATCAAAGCAGCATGGATATGTTTAACTAAACAGAGAAATCTTTGATTAACTGAGTATCTAGCTTTATGACATGTGCTTCCTTATCCTCTGTTTGTTTTTCTCTGGCCAGCTTGATCTGACATAAATAAACTGGAGATCATTTCTTTTTTTCCCATGGGCAGAGCTTTCATGCAACAGCAGGGCGTCACCTCCAGCGGTCCATCCCAAAGCTTGCCACCAACTCCAACTGACCATTTCCATGCAACGAGGTCCATGGCTGACTCCGACAGAAAGCAAACTACCAACCACTGTATTATTATGAGTACTAAACATGCCTAATCTACGGAAAGGGGAATTATACTGTACGTGTTAGATAAGATTATACTAAGAACAAGAGAGCACGCATGCGTCATCATCGAGCTAGCACCGACTCGCTGATCAATCATGGAGAGGCAGCTGGATTTAATTTACGGCTTAATCAAAATTCAGTTAACAACACATCACAAATGATCGAGTAACTTCCAAAGACTGACAGGACAGCGCACAGGTGTCGTCTCCTCCTAGGCAGTTTCATTAGTATACACATAATGCTCTCCATTGATCACTGCAACGAAGTGTTGATCAGATCAAATCAAAAGCCAAGCCAAATGATTCGCGAGGCAGAGCTGACTGCATGTTAGGAGCACATGGGGGAGCACATGATAAGAGTAGTTTGCATGGGGCCGGAGCCACTTGTGGGCTTGGCTTGGCTAGCCAGCCGCCTCGGACCCTGCAGGCAGGCTGCAGCATAACGGCCTCGCTCTCGCAGTAGCTTCGCTTGGAGTGGAACCAACAGCGGGAGCGATCTGATGATTGTGTTGCTGTTGGATACCACGGTGGCTAGCTCACTACAGATGCGTGAGAAGAGGGACAAAGTGTCAAAGTGGATTAGGAAATCAACTGTTAGATGGTGATATACTGATTTCTGATAAGGTGGCTTAACAATCATAGATTTGCACAAAAATAGATCAGGAAATAGACACTTCTTGTTACACTAGCTAAATATTCGTACTTTGCTACGGATAAGAGAAAATATGTTATAATACTATCTAAAATAGATAAACATATATTTTTTATGAAATATATTACTGATATTTTTTTGGCAATATTGATCCAAGTTTGACTTTATATGTAATTATCCATTATAGATTTGATTGATTTTTAATATTAAAAAGTTTAAAGAGCAAATTTATAAAATTAACGTTGGGGTAATTGAGGTGGTAGATTCACCGTCACCATCACCTTTTTTTTTTATAAAGTAGTATATATTATCAGTTGAAGATAACATGGACAAAAGTGTGATTAACCAAGAGAATTCGACCAATACTCACAACAGTACTAGTATATGGAAGCATTACATAATCTTTTTGAGCTGCTCAAATCCTCTAGCATAATGTAGGAGTAACAATTACTGTACCTGGCACTTCGTCTGTACATCAGTACAAGTCGGCTACTAGCGTATATGTAAGCATTACAGGACCTTTTTGAGCTCCTCTAATCTCCAACATACTGTACTCTGTGCTCCGCCCAGCAGAGCTGCAGTACGACGGTCGTACTGGACGGCAGTAAAGAAGGGCGGATCCACGCCTGCCCTGAGGCCTGAACCAGTGAACTGGAGGACAGCGTCCAGCTCGGCAGTGGATCGCGGAGAGTACTGTGGTTGACAGACAGGTGGGCCCGGCTGCACAGAGCCGTACGGCCCACCCCACCAATGGTGGGCATGAGGAGGGCGCAGGAAGGCATAAATTAGGCCAAGCCGGGAGTGGACCCACCTGTCAGGGAGAGGAACGTGGCCAGCTGCCGATTGGATTTGGGAGGAAGCAGATTCTGGCATGGCTCAGCTGGCGCCTTTGCTTGTGCTTGGACCTTGGAGTTGTCTTTTCTCTACTCCGGGATGGATCCACTCCTTGTTTGCGACTTCGTATGTTATGCATTTTATTTGTTAAAAAAACTTTATTTGTAGAGAAATCAATATATTAGAGATTATGAAAGTGAAGAACAAATATATTGAAGTTTACTAAAGTGAGAAACAAATATATTAAAATTTATTAAAGTGGATGACAAATGCATTAAAGTTTACTAAAGTAAAGGACATTTAAGTCTTTTAACTTTATATTGGTACAAATAAGATAGGTTAAAAATAGTCTTTTTAGGATGGATGTAGTAAGAACATTCATTGCGTGGTTTTCAAGAATACCATATCATCTAAAGATATTTGAATTGATAGATAAAACTACTTCTCTTAATATAAAGTTTTATTTCACGGTTTAACGTTACACTTATGGGAGTTGATGAAATATGTGAAGATGAAACACAAATCCTCTTAATGGAAGTTTCACACGGTTTCTAACGTATTGAAAACGGTGAACACCAGTTTCATCCTAATGAAACTGCTCCTATTTCTCTCTTCTTTAATTTTTTGCCATGTCATCATATATATTAACATATATCTTTATTTAATATGTATAAAATCTCTATGAAATATACATTGACTGGCCTAAGTACGGTACTATACTCCATTGTGCACATTGCAACTGGCCCAAGTAAGCTAGGTTGCCAAGAACCCAGAAGAATACACTAGTGTACTTTGGAGTTTGGGTAGGAGTTGAATCTTGAATTTGAGTTTATTTTCCCAATTTGAGGGCAATGTCAATGTGAGTGGAGTATAAATGCTTAATTAATTCCCTGATGGACTGCATGTGTTTCGTATGTAACTCCACTCCGTCGGTGCACGGCGGCATAGAAAATTACTAGAGATTTACTTGGGCTAGAACAGCCCATTTAACCACTAAAAAAGGCCCACTAATGGACCATTTGACCAACCTTTTATTAAGTCTAGATGGTAACTGAATTTCAGGAAGATGATGTCATCTGGCTATAGATGATGTCAGGAACATAATATAGCACAGTACCTACCAGGAAAGCAAAGCATAACTCACCAGCAACGTTTCCTTTACTGTCAGTCTGCTATTCATCAGAATGTTTGGTCTCCTTTTAAAAAATCAATTCCGTGGACAGAACATCATTAAGACATGTAAAAAGAAGATAAAGACAATAATCTATGCACAGAAACTATCGTACCAGGACTTCAGCTATCTACACAGCCAACATGAACTAGTTTATAAGCAACAAAATTGGCGAGCAATGCAGAAAGTTACCGGCAAATCTTGCAAACCACCATTTTTTCCCACCTAGTATGGATTCAAAATGGCCAAAACATTAGTTCTTTACAGCCCAGCGTCGACCCCTTATCTCATAGCCATCAGATGCCAAATCACCACCTCCCCAACTGTCCACCACAGCAACCGTGCTTACAGTTCTGCGATGTTTTTTGCCCTTCGTGACCCCACTATCACTTGTGCTACCACCTAACAGAGGATCATCGATTCCACGAACCGGTCTATCTGGTGATGCGGCACTCACCCAGTTGTCATCCTGGCTTTTCTTGTCATTCTTTTTCATCAATTTGTCAAAGCGCTTCTCGACTGGCCGTACAGCTTGGTTAACAGTGAATTTAAAATCCTTGATCACCTGAATAGTAAAAAGAGGACCATGACCCACAAGCGAACATGCTAATAAGTTCATGTAACCATGTGAAAATCAAACATATGTATTCATCTAAGCTTTGTTTGTAGAACTCACATATTCCCCACTGCCAACCACGAAGTCTCGAACACTTTCTTTTATGTTTGTTGTGCTTCTCTCATCTGGTTCCAACTGCGGAAGCTTCAATTTGGTGGGTCTGTTACTTTCCTTTATTTCAAAAGGATCTACAGGGTCAGAGGATACATAATCCCCAAGTACTGAGATGTTTCTTGGTGTCTGGTTGGCTTGTAGCCCGTAGAGCTTCGCAGGGAACACATAGAGGTGAACAATGGAAGCGATGCCCATCTGTGTTGGGGGTCCACATATCACAAAACATCAAGGAAATATAACTTCTTTATTAGGCTAAAACATTGATAACTTGTACAGTTCTTGGAAAGATAAGTACCTCTATGCAAATAATGAAATCTTGAATGCTCGACTTCAACTCCAAGGTCTGGGCTAAAGGACTTCTAAGTAGGCCCAAAGAATACATTATTGCAATTACCACCCCTTGCCACCAGGTCAAGAATACTATTGATTTGAATGAAAGAAACTTAGCTAGAGGCTTTATATGTGCCAATTCGTCTTTGGTAGCTGTATACCATTCTACTAAACAGTACAGGGCCCAATATTGACTAAAGTTCAGGACTGCAGCAAAATAAGGGTATCTGCGTCACAACAAGATGTGGAGTTAAAGCCAAGTGAGACAATGTGCAAGCAAACTAAGAGTAATTAATTTTGTAGCAATATCAGTTTGGGCTTATTTCTGAGGAAAAAGGTGGAAAAGTGAACTTTTTTCTGAGGAAGTGAAAACACAGCATGTTCTTGTTTTCTTAGTTCACACTTCACACAATCATGAAGATGACATAGCAATATTACTTCTGGATGCAGTCATTCACAATCATGAAGATGACAGGTCAGTCTTACTTCTGGATGCACAGTCAACTCTGCTGCATATTATCTCAAAGTACGAACACTGCCCTTTTCCGATATATGGCTAAACAAGCATAAAAGGTATAACTATCTTACCCACACCGCAAATTGAACTCTCCATCACAATATACACCAAAAGCTTCTAAAAAAAGAGATAAGCTAGCCGTGACTGTCTTTATAATCACCTGCATGTGCAAAAATACTTGACTAAATTAAACTCAACCTTCCAGATTTAACAAATCGCAAGAAAAACCACAAATGGAACAGTGGAAATACATATTGGAAGATTCCAAATTTGATAATCAGGTAAAACCGCATCCCCAGTTTCCAGGGTTTCAATATAAAATTCACAGGAAAATGATGATGTATGATTCCCTTTTCAGAGGCATGATCCAAGAGGGGTTGCCCGGAACCAGAGCCTCCTTCCCTCTTTAAAAAAGCTACTGTTTTATCCTCCCCACCTACATTTAGCCAGCCACAGTAAACACACACATACAAGATAAATTCACAAGGTGAGCTCAACACTAGCGCACTACATTGCCTAGGCATGAAAACTTACTAGTAAAATAAAAATACAATAGATGGCCAATGCCACTGAAAGACACAAATGAAGGTATTAACAAATCTCCTGTTCAAAGAAAAGGTACTAACAAATCTGGCTTAATAGTGAAACAAGCTTCATCATGTTCATGCTACCTAAGTATCAATGTATCATAAATTCTTAAGAAGCTTAGCATATGGTGTGATCACATTGCTTACATTATTTTTCTGAGGGAATTACTACAGACTAATCCCATTGAGAAAAGCATGCTTTCCAATTCTAAGATTTGTATAATAGCAGAGCCACAAAAGTAGTCAAAATAATGAAGTCATGCATCATTTGGGTCACAAGACTGCAATGTTCAAAACATGCCTCATGCCCTCGTGCTTATTATGAGAAAAGGAGGTCATTATATCCAAAGTATACAAAGAAACATCCTAAACATTGGTACTAAGAAAATCCTTAAAGAACACTACACTACATGCGAATCCACAGTCAGATAGCTGCTGAATATAACAAATTAGGGTCATCCCCAGAGTATGTTGATATAACTTACCCAAACATGCAGTAATATACCTTCCAAAGCAGTACATAGCAAATGCTTCATAACCATCACGCAAGATGCCACAGTAAACGCTTGTATTTGGATTTATCAACGAAACATACTATTCCAAAAGGAGAACAATGTCATCAAACATATCATTGGAATAAGCTAGCACCTATGCAGATTGGTAGGATGTCTCACCGACTCAATTGCGTAGCATGGGACCATCAATATAACACCGAGAACAAACTTCTGTTCCTGCAGAAGGTAAAAAAGGAAAAGAACAAACAGTGAGCATATGTTTAATGAACTATTTTGAAAATTGATGAGAAGGCGCAGAAAAGGGAAGTACATACCTCTGGATTATTGTACGCTAAGAGGTGCTCAAATATAAGGTATATAGAGAGGGAAAGTGAGAGCAGCACGAAGAACCCCGCAACCAGCGTGGCCCAAGTTGGCGTGGTGTATTGCACCAACAGGGGCACAAGCAGCCTAAGATTGACCCTCATGGCTGTGTATAAATTTTCTTCGAACTCCTATGGTCTGATAAGACCTCAGAAATCAGCATAATTCAAAATAAAATTCTCCACAGTAGCAGGCATCTCCATATGCATAGCAGCTGTTGAACTCAATACCTAAGTACCTAATCCCAAAGAAAGGCCGATCAGAAGCTGACAAACTCACATGATCCACGCAGAGAAACTAATATCTGCAGATAGCTAATAAAGAGTTCATGTTCTGGATATGCGAAAAGCCCTAAACAACGCGAATCAACCAATGGATTAGTCATAAAATTTTCTCGCGTGCTACCTGGAAGAGCCTCGTTTAAACCGTTAGACGTGAGACCACACGCAACCAACCCAACCACCCAAACAGAACGCGGGCTATGGGGAAAAAGCTAGGGCGACATCGAATCCGTGGTTGCAAGTTTGCAACTAACGGACCAAAGGGGCACAAAATTCGACCTAGATCGTTTGTCCCCTCCCCATGGAAGCACCCGAGGGGCGCCTTCACACACGGCAACAAGGCCGGCGGAAACAAGCTCCCCCGATGTTACATGCCCTAGCCCCCTAGACATGGATTTGAGCAGAAGAGAGAGGGCCTCGTGGAGGTAACCTGACCTGAAGAGGCGCACGAGCGACGACGTCTGCCTGCCGACTCCGCGGCCTGGGTCGAGGCGATTTGGGGGCGTCGCGGCCGGCGGCCCGCGGCGGGGCGCCTCCGCGTGATTTCCCGCGAGACGTCGGAGAGGCGGAAGCGGGGGAGGAGTCGTGGCTGCTCGCCTGCCCTGTGGGCCTGCATCTTTTCGAAGGAGGAGAGAGCGGGGAGAGAAACGCGAGGTGGGCCAGCCCAGAGCACTCAGTGATGATGGGCTTACGCAGCAGCAGTTCCCCTTGGCGGTTGCGAGGGCAAACCACGTCGTCGACGACCATTCCGGCGTCCTCTTCGGCCAGTACTGATTTCTTGCTCTCCGCCTCTCCCGTCCGTCTTCTCTCGCTGGCCTCTTTCTGATTCGAGCAACGGCATGGGATGAGTTCCCAAAGCCTCTCCTCCGCGAGTGAGCGTCGACTCTCCCCCGTCGCTGATGAGTTCTTTCCCCAAAAGTTGCAGCGGGTGATTCCACCTCAATCTCGCGCTCGACGCATCCTGTACTTGTTCTTGGCCAATAAGGGCGAAGCCTGTCCACCCGCTCCGCTATTTCCGAGATTCCAACTCCCTTTCGAATTAGATTTCTTCTCCGCCTTCCTTGTGGATTCCGATTTTGCTAATTAGGTCTCTTTCCCCCCTTACCTTTAAATTGGGATTGTGAACAGCACAGAACGGCATGGCGACCTCTCCAGCTTCTCCTCCCTCTGGATCCGGTCAGGGGTTCTCCAAACCGCCCGCTACAGGTAACGCCGCCTAAACTTGCCTTCTCAACCCCAAGATAATAACATGCGCATTTTTTTTCTTTCGAAGTTCAAGAAAGAAATACAATGTTTATAGGATAAGATTTTGAACTCCAACAGATTTATTTGTTTCGCTTACGGTACAAAGATGTGATTTTTTTAAAGAATCTATCAGGGTTACAGAATTTTCTACTGAAATTTTCCCCTCAGTTGCATCATGTGAATAAGATTACAGTACACGTGTTCTCAATTAGTATTTGATCTTTGTGCTAGTCGTCGACTCGTCGCTCCGAATTTGAAAGATTTGGCCTTCACCAGGCAATACAATTCGTTGTATTCCTTTCCCTCTCCAGGAGGTTTTTGAACCTTGATTGGTATTATCCACTTCAACCTCCGGGCCACAGTCTAAATTTAGCTTTAAATTTTGGGTTATCCGTACCTTTTTCTTTCAAGAACTGGAATTATTACCAAGCTTGTGGTGGCGTCTGTATTGGTTTTAAGTTTCTTCAAGTTATATTCAGTTCGGTTTCCAAAAAAAAAAAATTATTTGCTTTACTATAAAAAAAATCATCGGAAAAGGACTCTTCTGAGTTTTACATTGATTTATTCTTTTGATGCATGTATATAAATTGCTCTCTAATGCGTTATAGAGCAAATAACAATATAAAAAGATGTTTATAATTGGCAGATCCTTGTGCAAGTGGCATCTGGTCAGACCTCCCAGTTGATATCCTTCACCGCATCCTGCAACGTCTTGAGCTCCCTGAAACCCTTGCTGTAGCGGATGTCTGCAAGTCATGGTGCTGTGCTGCCATAGCTGCCGGTGTTCCTCGTTCTTGCACACCGTGGCTAATGTCCTGGTCTGACAAGCCTCCATATGAACTGGAAAATGACGTCTTACTCAACAATCGCAAATGGCAGTGCCCAATGGGATGTGAATTCCGCAACCTCATCAATGCTCACAAGACTTATGGGGTTAATTTGCCCCAAGGACGCTCCCTGACTTGGGTTGGTGCATCTCATGGTTGGCTTGCTGCTGCTGATAATCTCTCTAATCTTTGCTTTACAACCCGTTTACCTTTACCACAATCCCTCTTCCGCCGATCACTGGTCTAGAAAGTGTCGAGGCAGTCTATGACAGTGAAGGAAGCATTGTGAGATCACTTTGGAAATCACAAGGATAGTCGTGATGCAAAAGACCTTGGCACCTGGTTCTACCAGAAGCTTATGCTGTCATGTGCTCCTTCTTGAGGTGGTGAGTATGTCACAATGATCATCCACGACGATGCTAATCAGGTTTCGTTTGCAAGTGCAATAGATGGTCGCTGGCAATTGGCTTCAACTATAACCCGAAATAGCTTGGACCGGTACGCCGATTGTGGTTACCACAAAGGCAGATTCTACATTCTGACTACGTATGGTGTTCTTGAGATGTGGGACCTTGATAATCCACGTGAACCAAGAAAAGGTATTTTTTTCGCTGAAGGGAAGGGAAACCCTTTAGTTTTCCTTAGATTCCTAGTGCCAACTCCATGGGGTGATCTTTTGCAAATAAGGTTTTTTCGACGTGTTCATCGTACTGTAAGAAGACTCAAACTACAGGTACTCAAGGTTGACGTTGAAAACAACAGGTTGGTAAAATTAAGATCTGCAGCTGCTGCAGCTGCCCTTCAGGAGCATGCGGTATTTGTTGGACAAAATCATTCGGTGTGTTTGCCCATCAGGGATTTTCCAGAGCTAAGGCCCAGCTGTGTCTACTTCACAACAACTTGCTTGTGTAACTACGATAATTTTCCTTACACGCAAGGTTGGAGAGGTGTAGGGATTTACGACTTGCAAAGTCAGATTTTTGAGGATGTTTTCCCTTCTTGTGAACGTGGGTAATTCATCCTATCCCCCACTTACTTCTGAAGTTTGGATCACCCCCGAGCTCTGAAAGAGTACCACATTGGATCTAGACTTTTAGAAGTTCGTTGAAACGGATCATTGCTGTGTGCTCACATTGACTTGTACAGTTGTACTGAACTTACCAGTGTTATTATTTTATAGAGTAAATTGCACTTTGCACCGGGTAAAAAAATATACCTTGTTTTATTTTAGACTAGGTATAGTACATATTTTTACTTTACACCAGAGTGTATTAGAATAAATTTCATTTAACACCGGAATATATCGTCAAACCTATAGAAATTTTCACGAAATTTCATAAAATCTGGACGAAACTTTATGAGTCATAGTCTAAATTCAGGAAGCCTCATAAGTTTCATTCATATTTTAGAAGTTTTTCCATCAATTATATGATTTAACCTAGTGCAAACTGAAATTTATTGGAAAACACCTTAGTGTAAAATAAAATTATATACTAAACCTAGTGCAAAGTAAAATATAGTACACCCTATCCGGTGTAAAGTACAATTTACTCTATTTTATATTCTTTTGCATATGGAAATTTTGCCTGTGTCTGTAAGGCATGGGGCGCTATCAAATGTATTGATTGATTCATTCAAGCCATAATTTTTTTTTGTTAATCACTTGAATGTACCACTTACCACAGGATAGATTGAAGTTAGCTCGCTATAATGATGTTCAACGTTGTTACCTGAATATGGAACGGTCGGAATATGCTGCCACCACAATGAAATGTTCCTTTGTACGATGTACAGTTGCACGAAGCTCTTGAACTACTACTTTCTGCTCTATTTTAAAATATTCTGCCATTTGTTCAATCTTAATATGCTGAGGGCATATAATAATTGCTTCTGCAGTTCCGCAGGAGTATAATCTGCAAAGGTTTGACTACGAAGCAACGCTCAATGTGCGAATGAACATTGAGCAAAGGAATTAAAACATGAGTTGGAGCACGCCTCCAGCGTCTATTATATACAGATACAAAGGAAACATAAGCAGCATCACACCAGAAAGTAATTACAAGAGTAGCGAGCAAAGCATAGTCGGCAATCACCAATTTAACTATCGTATCTATTACATACGATGCAAAGCAAAAATCAGCAGCAGCATGCCAGAAAGTAATTACAAGAGTAGTGACCAAAACATAGTCGGCAATCACTGATCTACTACCTAAGAAACTAAAGAGAGAGAACAAAAGATAGAATCCTGCACGTCTATATCCAGAAATATACTCATGCTATGCGCAACTGTCTCAAAAGGTTATGTTGTCACTTGTGGGACGAAAGCATAGTCGGGGTCACCAATTCACAAAAGCATAGTCGAAAAATCACCCAGTTCACTACCCAAGGAACAAACAAGGGAACAAAAAGATAGAAGCTTGCGGCTGATCATGCACCCCGCAGCTTGCGAATGGGCATATGCTGTCCCGTGCACAGGATCATTTGTTCCAATTAATCTCTTCAACACGTTTTTTTTTCGATACATGCTCCTGCACTCCAAAATAGGATGATGTTATCCATCAGTATCTTGAAAATTTAAACAATGATGGCATTGAAAGAAATGTGACCGAAAAATAAATTACCAGTACATCTGCTGCTGATGGCCGTTTTCTTGGTTCTACTGATGTCATTTTCTTGAATAGTTCTATATCACCTTCGCACACAATTTTTGAACGATAATGCTTGTTCACGGGCGTCCGACGTGAACCAAAACATCGAATGCTCCCTTGCGCATCTGAGGCCTCCATCTTCTTTACAAACGCCTGACGTGGAAAAAAAATGGGACACCGACACCCTTGCTAGAAGCAACGTTTACCACTTGTTTCTTATCCGCTTCCTCCCCTCTGCTCCGTCTTCCACGCGCGCAACGCATGAGAGAGGCCACCCTCCTTTACAGCCATGCCCCATGCTTCCTCTTGCTCCACCTCTGACTACTAACTATGGTGTGCTAGGCGGTCAGATGGCGGCAGGTGCTGAGGCAGGCTCCCTCCTATTCCACCAATGTGCGCCATCATCAGTCATCGTGCACCGCCGTCTGACCATGTCCTGTTGAGCTCACTGCTATAGTCTCAAGCTCACTGGATCTGGCCACATCTAACTCAGAGGCGCTGGATCCGGCGGCACCGATTGTGAGGGGAGGTGGCTAGAGCAAGGGGCTGCTCGGGTGAAGCACTGCAGAGGCCATGACTTTAGGATAACTCAACCTCCGAGGTGAGTGGTGTGTGTGGATGGGCGATGACAGGAAGGAAGAAGCTAGATCTAGACCAATAGGGTCTTCTTTTCTTGATGTTGCAATTGGTTTTGTTTTGATGTTTCATGTATTAGATTCTTGGTGTTGCAACAAGTATTTATTGATTGTTGCAATTGCTTGAAACATTTTTCACTAATTGATGAAACATCTTTCACCGAGTGAAGCAACATTTGGAACAATTTTTGTTGAAACATTTTTCAGCGAGTAATGAAACATCTGAAACATTTTTTAGCAAGTGTTAAAACACTGTCCGATATTTGGCAAATATTGGACATCCGAGCCGTAGTCGTTCCCATTTTTGAACTATCCTCTTTAGTGTAGCAAATAAATCTATGAGACATCTCAGCCCTAGTACTAAATGAATGGAACAATTCGAGGTATATAATGCCCAATGAATATATGTCGACCTACCAAGACAAAAAGAAACAATAGTTGATATCATAGTATCTACGAGAAGAAAACAATTGAACTTTGTAGTATGCACATATTCTGAAACCTTCTTAGAGATGTTTTTGCCAGCTGTAAGCTCAGGAGCACAATAGCCAGGTGTTCCACAATTAGGAGTCGAGCTGAATGCAGACGAAAGATTGGGGCAAAAACACGACTGACCAAAATCACATATTCTGATGCCACCCTCATGGCCAAAAAAAATGTTGCCAGGTTTCAAGTCCCGGTGGACTACACCCGCTCCATGCAAATGGTTTAATCCCCTTGTGACACACTCAAATATCAGTTGTGATTCGCCAAAATCTACTACTTTTCGATTTTCTGGAGACAAATAATTTTGCAGTGTTCTGCACAACAAATTTCAAAGGTTTAGAATTCTATCAGAATTCAGATTTAAGACATGTAACTACGATATGCATATTGGACAGGTACATGAACTAATCAACAGTCCACATGAAAAATTTACAAGCTGTAAATACAATCAGAATTTAGACATCACATTCTAATGCTAGTAATTAATTAGTATAGTGGAAAGAAGACATCTGCACCTGTCCATAGAAATTACTTTCTTCACTGAGGCTGCTAAATTTCACATTAGTTGCTTTGCATCATGATTTGCTTACACAAAATATTATATAAACGATGAAAACAATGCCTCTTGCATATCTACCAATTGAACTGAACACAAATCACACGTGTATTGTGTTTATACCTTGTGCAGAGCTCCATTTGAATCATCAAATATTTGTCACACTGAAAATCCTCTGTTTCTCCACTTTGTGTAGCATAAGAAGATATTTCTGAAAGTTCCTCATAGTTCACGTGGATCTGACTTTTAATCCAAGCCTACAATAAAATCTAGCTGTTAGGTTAAGACATTTATACATAAAAAAGAGTAGTTGCGTAGAAATTACCAGCAAAACCTTACTGTACACAGACTTCCAAGCGAGGAGTGTATGATAACTTCCCTACGAATATGAAATGCTACAGTAGTTAGGCAGATATGATTGAATGCTATGAATGTTAGGAGTGAAAAGGTTAATACCTTGGCTCATTTCTTATTTGATGCACTTCGCTTATTTTGATGATCTTTATTGCATAGTCTTTATGGTCATACTGACATGTGCAGAGGCGAACATTGCAATAAATTCCTTTGCCTATTATCAAGAACACATTAATGTAAATATGGGCATACTTATATATTGGAACTACATTGTTCAAAAAAGTATATCTCAATTATATATAAAAAGGAACAAGATCAGTAACTAGTAAGTCATGAACATCAAAAAGAAAGAGGATCGGAGAAAGTTTTGATCTGACAAACACCTGCACATCTAATGAGCATACCTACAGAAATTTAGAAGGGTATAACAACAATGATCACTTTAAAGTGCTGATTTATCAAATGGGTAGCAGATAAACAACTATATGTGTATATATTTACCATCTTCCCCTCAAAATCGAATCTAGGCGCTGACATCCAATTGGTTGTAAGCTGCAAACAAGAGTATTTTTCTTTAAAATGATGCATTAGAGAAACAAAACTCTTCTAAAACAGCTGATACTTACTGCAGAATCAGCAATATCGGTGACATCTTCAAGTTCACTATTCATTAGTGATGCTCCAATTTTTCTTTCATCAGTTGAGAGCCAACAAATGTGATAAAGATAAAGTTTTGTCCAACTCCAGTAATTACCATCTACAAAACAGGAATGAATGTAGAGACTTACTAGAGAAACATTTTGTGATTGACTAGTGGAGAAATATTTTTTTTATGATAATCCCATTCTTACCAAACATGATCAGATTAACACGGAGAGATGCTGGCATAGTCTAAGCTGAAGAGAGTAGTCAACTTCTGGGTCTAAGCCACTAGCACACTTCTCTTCCGATTCATTGTTATAGGAATTTTCCCTCAAGCTCGTCTCCTTATTTTTCTCTCTCTGATTGTGGTGGTCCCCTCATGAACAAAAGATATGCCATGTCTACAACTCTCCCTTTATGAAGGAGGACTAAGAGAAGATCTCCCGGTTCCCCACCGCCGTAGGCTGGCACGTCGGCCTGCAGCTCCACCTCGTCGACAGGAGGCGAAGGGGGTGTGCGCTCCGTCAGATCCGCGATCAGCTCGAATTCGGTGGCACTAAGAATGGCGTAGAGCCGAGCCCGCAAGGATTCACCAATTGGTGGGGAAGACGATGACGGGGGCGCCGACGCAGGCAGGGGAGTCGAGCGTGCGGAGGAGAGGTTGGGAGATTCGGGGCCGGCTGAGCTCCGCGGCAGTGGGGACGACGCCGACTTCATCCTCATCACGCGGGCTACTCGATCGGAGGCGAGATGGGGACGTGAGCCCAACGAAGACGGCGGCGCCGACGCCATCAGGGTAGTCGGGGGTGCGGCGACGATGTCGGTATAGTCGACTCCGGCTGAGTCCGGTGGTGGTGGATCAGGGGCCGTCCCTAACAATTTGGGGCTCAGTCTTATCTTTAAAATATATATAATAGATTAGAGCTATACCTGCTTTTTATAATATGTTAAGATAGTCTCTACTACCACTGTGTATGGCTTGATCCCACTACTCTTTTCTTTATCAATGCCTTGCTGTCAAACGAGTAAGAATTATTCAAAACAAATGATAACTAAGAGCTATGTCAAAGAAGCTTACCCACCCACAAATGTAGATAGGTAGAAGAAAAATCATTACAACAATTTAGTTTTTTTTACTAAATAGAAAAATAGAATCCCTATTGCCTAGAACGCACATTCACGTTGTCGTCATGAAATACAGTTCTTTGCGGTAAATATGATTACCATCAAACACTTGTTAAAGTCGAGAGAAAAAAAATGATCGATCTAGCCGATTTAATGGAGCAAAAAAAGAGAAATTTGAAAAACGGAATGAAGATATCCAAAATATATCGAAACATATTGATTTAAATTGAAACACATAATTTTGGGGCTCTTGATTTTTGGGGGCCTGTGCGGTAGCTCGCCTCGCACGTGCCCAAGGATAGGCCTGGGTGGATCCGATGTCATCAAGAGGGTGGCTAGAGCAGAAGGGAGAAACTCCGCGAGGTGGGGAGGTGAGCATTCAAAACCCTAAACCCTTTGGTTCGGCGGGGCGGTTAGGCGCAGAGAAGAGAAGGCGAGGCGGGCGGGGAAGAAGAAGGTGAGACGGGAAATTGAGAAGGTGGATCCATCGGTGATTGGTCCTTGCTAGCCTAATGTCATGTCCAGAATTTTCATCCAAAATTCTGGAATATTATTGTGTGTAAATCCTCGTCCAGGAATCAACCGAGGCATACATGACATAGTTGATAATCAAAGCAATTGTTTACATATCGAAAGTATTTATTACAGAGTCGAATGGTGCCCCTCAAAATAATAAAGTTCTAGTAGCGGAAATTAGGCTAAAACGACGTGACAAAACCCACTCCACGAACTTGACTGGGTTCCCGCTTAATCCTCCAAGCAGTCCTCCTCGTTGAAGTACTCCTCTGAATGATGATTATTAATTACAAGGTAAGTACATGAAACACTCCGCAAGCCACACAGCAAATATGCAAGTGCACAAGACAACAAAGGATGACATAATATGGTTCAATTTACATAAACAACATTTAAGAAAGCATTTAAGACAACAGTAAAATATCAATAATTAATCATATTATCCAACACTATACCATTCACCAAGTGGCATAGGCCCAATTACTCCAACCTAGAGATAACCACGATTCATCCTTTAATAATCAAATTTAGTTAATGTGGGACTAATCATAGAAAACATTGCTAGGCTCGCCCTTAACCGTGGGCATGGCTATTAGAATAGTTTTACTCTGGACAGAGATGTACTAATTTACCCACAAGACACAATTCCACAACGCATCACTGTGCGCCTTGATACCACCACGGTACCTCAGAAAGGAGTTGTGACAGGATTATCCATGTAACTCGTACAATATGAGAGCCTCCCGCCGAACCTCCGGTCTCCGGTAGGGGTGATCAAGTGCCTTCCCGCGAGATGGCCCGAAGCCCAAAGCATGGACTTATTGTCACTGCCATGTGTGGACTTATATCAGCCACAAACACGCCATGGTGCCTCCTATTGAACTCGGCACACTTCAAACTCCTGCTATCCCATTCTAGCTTGTGGTTAGCACAAGTGTTGCTTTGCAACAAGTAGTCCGCGAACCGGTCCTTAGCTGTCACGAGCACCGCTAGCAACATTCACAACCCTGGTGCTCACAACCCACCTTTTTATCAAGTTTTAGTGGACCATTAAATTATCCTCGTATGACCACAGTCGTAAATGGAATCATCATTTCATGTGACTAGATATTATAGTCGCCGTTAATGTTACAGCCCTAGAAGTTATTCTATAATTTGCTAAGCATGGCTAAGCAAAGTCCTAGAGTTTTTCTAGCTAACCAATAGATAAAGCTAGCTAGTCACATTTGTCCCATAGGTACAATCTCACGTAATCAAGTCAAAGAGACATTAACCAAAGATTAGGGTTTCCCATTCCCGATGACATTCCAAAATAAATACAGAGTTGAAAGAAATTGTAGCTTTAAACATAGGAACAATATGCTCAACGGTACTGAGGAATCTATGTGACTTGCCTTGCTGCTCCTCACAGGCCTCGGAACTCTCCTCGAGAAACTGCGACTCTTCCTGAGCGTCGGCGGCTAAAGGCAATAAACAAAAACGAGCAAAACAGTACATCAACATATATGAACAGTAAAATATTATATTTTTAATGGGTAGATCTTGATTTTTAAAGAATTTTGCAAGTTGAATCACCCCAAACGGAGTTCGAATGAATTAGTTATGAATTTTAGAAGTTTAAACCCCCTTTTAAAAGCTTTAAAAGAATTAAACCGATTTATTGCGTCATTACTGAATTAATTTAATTCAGAAAAAGCTTTTATGACGTCATCAGAGAGGGAGAGTTCTCATCTAACCAGTGGGGCCCACTGGCAGCGAGAGGGAGGGGTTTTGGTCCACGGTGGACCGAGTCCACTGAGATCCACGGGACGACCCGACGGTTAGGATTTTATGGGATCGGATCGGACGGCCGAGATTTATCCACGGTTTAAGATAGATCGGAGGGCTAAGATTTAATCTAACTTAGATCCAACGGTTATGGTTTGATCCAACAATCTAAGGGCCGAGATCTAATCGGGGAGATCTGACGGCTGAGATCTGTTTGGGATGCAGGACCTCGTTGTTGACCGGGCGGCTGATGCGGTGTCCACGTCGGTGCCCGGTGGCTCAGGGGACGGCGGCGGCACTGGACCCGATGGTTGCCGGTGATTGGCTGCGCGGCGGTGCGAGGCGAGGACAAGAACGGGTAGAGGAGATTGAAGCAATTCTCACCGCGGGTAGACGGGCGGTGAACGGCGACGGGAGGCGCCAGCGGTGAGCTCCAAACGGCGGTGTTCCTTAGGTTCCTGGTGGCGACGATGCTCCGGCGATCTCCGATGGTCCAAGGGCAGCAGCCTAGCTTCCTTGGGCTTCGGCGAAGCTCCCAGAGGCGGCGGCAAACATAACGGCAACTAAGGCGGCGGCGACGCGCGACCGGGGCTCGGCGGGGGCGGCGGAGCTAGCTCGAGACGCGGGGAGGCGGCTAGGACTAGCTAGGGTTCAATCTAGTGCACGAAAACACTCCTAGGGGTCTCGGGCTTGCTATTTAAGGCAGAGAGGGGTGGAGTCCGGCTCGGGTTCGGCGAGATTTGCGGCAGCGACGGATTAGGGATACGGATCTGAGTTGGGAAGCTTCGGGTCTCCTCAACCGTACGCGATTGAGCTCCGTTTTCTTGAAGATAAGATAGAGGAGGATCAGGGCTCCGTTTCCCCTCAACCGATTGGATGAGATCGAGGCTGAGGCGTTTGGATTTCTTGGGATTGTGGTGGCGGCACTCAGGAGTGAACAGGATTCTCCCAGCGAGAGGTAGAAGGCGAAGCCGACAGGTGGGCCCCACCTGTCAGCGGGCGCCCGTGGCAAAACAGCGACTGGACCGATTGGGCTATGCCACACACGCGCGTGGAGGGGCAAGGGAGCGAGATGGAGTGGGCCGAACCGGCCCAGGAACTGTGGGGAGGATTTATTCCCTTTTTCTTTTGTTTTTCTTTTATTTAAATGCTGTGCACACTATTTAATTCACCAAAAATACTTCCCTCAATCAAATAAATCCCAGAAAATTTCAGGAAATAGATAATTAAGCAAATAATTTTATAAAATTATTTCTAAGCCCATTTTGCTATAGAATTTTCTCTGTTTTATTATTTTCACTCCTTGAGACTTTTAATTTAATTTCTAAAATTCTTTTTTTTACAATTATTTTTATATGGGAATAAATTCAGGGTGTTACACCTAAGGTAGTGTTTGTTTGTGCTTAAGGCTTAGGGTGCGTTCTAAAGGGCTGAAGTGGGTTAGCTTATTCCGACATGCAAAATGAGACAAGCCATTAGCGTATGGTTAATTAAGTTTTAATTATTACAGACTTAAAAAATGGATTTATTTGATTTTTTAAAAGTAACTTCTATATAGAAAGTTTTTGCACGAAACGTACCATTTAGCAGTTTGAAAAGCGTGCTAACGTAAATCGAGGGAATAGCCCAACCCATCAGCTGGTTAGAACGTAGCCTTAAGCTTATTATATCATATTCTGTAAGCATGCTTCCCAAAATATTAAACAAGACATTTTTTTGCAAAAAGTTTCTATATAGAAATTTCTTTAAAAGATCAAATAAATCTATTTTGCAAGTTTGCAATAGTTAATACTTAATTAATCACGCGCTAATGATCTTTCTCGTTTTACGTACGGCTTATAAGCCAAAGCGAAACGCACAAGTGAACATTGCCTAAGGCTTAGTTTGAAGATGAAAAGAGAAGAAGAAAAAAAGATCATGCAAAATAAGGTGAGCCATTAGTGTATGATTAATTAAGTATTAGCTATTGCAAACTTGAAAAATAGATTAATACGATTTTTAAAGCAACTTCTATATAGAAAATTTTTTACAAAAAATACACCGTTTAACCGTTCGAGTAGCGTGCTTACAGAAAATGAGAGGGTTTTTTATCCTAACCTTCAGACTCGAACGCTCCCTAAATAAGGCAGCGGCTCCATCGACCGGCGCTTAGAAATTGGGCCGCATAGAAAGCTCATATTTTACACAGAGACTGTAATATTCCACCCAAGCTTATAAACCGCAGCCAAAATTTAAAATTTTAAACCTAATTTTAGAATTGATTTTGGTTTTTCATCATAGTTAATTTTTCAATATTTGCTTTTAAATTATTAAGAACACATCTATAAAAGTTTTATCCATAAATTTTTTTTTGTCGTTGATAATAGTTATGGCCCATGGCAGATCTAATTCCCGGTGACACCAGGCAGCTGCCCGATCTTATCAGCGGATAATTCTTTTAAAATCCAATTAGAGAAAATGAAATAATTTTTTAAAGAAATGCTAGCTATAGTTAAGTTTGTTTAGTCTCTAAAGTTTTTTAAGATCCCCTACTGGTTACGGCTTATCTATATCTTCTATAAAGTTAGAACTTACCTAGCTCTAATGCTCAGCATGTAAATATAATATATCATTCTCTACTGGCAATTATTATATTATAAAGCTCATACAAGCATGTCACACCATCTATAATTTATTAGATTCTAGAGCTTAACATACAAGTATGTCAAATTATCATCTCCTATATTACTTTTATAATATTGTAACATATATTTATCTATTATTTTAATAATATTTAGCATATATTTATCCATATATTTAGCAGGAAAGCGTGTGTCACCATTAGTAATCAGTATAAGCTAAACATGGAAGTTTTCCGGTGGTCTGTGTGCACCCGAGCTGGTTGCTTCGTGCCAGGCAGTTGGGCTCAAATCTTAGTATGGGCCCACGACCAACCTCCCCAGGCCGGCCACGCCACCGTCACCTTCTTCATTAGGCCACAAACTCCTCATTCTCCATAAGCCACGGATAAACAATAAACATCATTAATTTTGCGTTTTAAATAAAAAATTGAAACAAACTACTTTACGTTTTAAAAAGCGTGGTAACGAGAGAGCCCTCCTGGCGGAGATCTGTGCAGGCAGCCTCTCCGGTCGCCGCCCCGCCGTCCTCGGCAGCCAACGCCTTCGCGCCTCCCTGTTGTCACTCTCCACACCCACCATCCACAGCGAAACATCCCTACCCCTTCCTCTCTTCGAGCCCCCTTCTGGACAGGGGTAGCAGTATGGGAGGGATTCCGGCTGCCTCCGCTTCATCATCCCCTGGCAATGGCCTATCGAAGGCCACCATGGGTAAGTCTGCCTCGATCTTGTGCTCGATTTATTTGGCAGCGTGCGAAGTTGATGCAGCTTTTAAGCCGGAATTCGGCCCTCATGGAAGATACAGATAGCAGCTTCTTGGTTTGTAAATTGTTAGCAATATGAATGTCCTCCCCCAATCCCTTCCCGTAAAACTGTATTGTTTTCTTCGGAATTACATGAATGCGCGGTTTTTATGTTTGTACGGTTTGCTTTTCATTGAGTTTATTTTCGTTGTGCCAGTTGCCTCACGCAATTGGGGCCGAAACATTTAGAAATGTGCTCATGCTGCTTGCGCTCGTGAACTTTCTAAGGCGATAGTAAATTAGTACTCCGTACTAACTATATACCGATTAAACTTTTCTATGTTTGTTGGTTCTCTCCGAGAGAAACAAGCATTCAGTATTTCGATTGGTTTTTGTATTTATTTGGGAAACATAGCCAACCCTGGTCATCCTACCGCATTCCTTATACCGTAGTCCGAGTCGTAATGCATTACAATTTTGAATCCGACTATCCGAGTCGTAACGCATTCCGTATATTTCTTTCTGCTATATAAATCTGCTCGCATGTATAAGCACATACTAACTAAAAAAATTTACAATATGGCAGGACCTTATACGAGCCCGAGCTGGTCGGACCTCCCAACCGATATCCTCCTCGTCATCCTGCAACTCCTTGAGCTCCCCCAAGCCATGGTTTTTGCAGCCGTGTGCACATCATGGCGTTCGGCCGCTACAATCGCCGATATCCCGTGTTCTTCCACACCATTGCTCGTGTCTTGGGCGCACCTCCTTGAACAAAGAGAAGCCCACCAGGTTAACGGCAGCTCATCCATGACCTGCAAGTTCTTACGATGTCAGTTTTCCCTAGGGATGCTTTGTGGCATGATGTGGAGCCTCCCATGGTTGGCTGATTCTCGTAAATGAACTCGCCAATCTGGTTCTCTACAATCCATTCACCTTGCGTGTGATACCTCTACCGCCAATCACTGATTTCGCTTGTGTTGAGGCAGTCGAAGGGAACGCGAAAGCATACTGTTTTGCTGGAAACCGATTCTATGATGCAGAGTACATGGCAACATGGTTCTACCAGAAGGCGGTGCTGTCTCGCAGTCCGTCCAAATATGCTGACTACGCTGTTCTGATCATCCATCGTGATACGGACTGGGTTTCTTTTGTAAGGCCAGGAGAAAGCAATTGGCAAGTGGCTTCAACTCTAGATGCTAATGGGAAAGACCGGTATGCCGACTGTGTGTACCACAAGGGGGCGTTCTACGTTGTGACAGTTCAGGGAATAGTGGAGAAATGGGATCTTGAAGGACGGAATGGACCAACAAAGGAGGTTATCGTTTCCAAAATGCAATGTTTACCTGGACTTCTTACAAGGCATCTGGTGTCTACTCCGTGGGGTGACCTGTTGCAAGTACGTGCAATTAGTCGATTCAGGAATGATGTCAGATTCCAAGTTCGCGAGGTTCATCCTGATCGATGCAAGAAGCTATCACCAAAATCAAAATCAGCAATGGCCTTAAAAGAATGTGCGATATTCCTCGGTTTGAATCACTCAGCATGTCTACCGACCAAGAATTTCTCAGGGCTAAGGCCTCGTTGCATCTATTTCTCTTCTCCTTGGATGCCAAGCACATGCGATATCCTTTATCGATGTCATCGACGGGGAGGTGTAAGGACCTACGACATGAAGAAAAGGACATTTGAGCATGCTTTCCCCCTTTGTGTACGTAAAAAAGGCTATAACCCCTCTCCATCCGAGGTTTGGATCACACCAAATATGTATTGGAATAATCTACTTAACATCTGAAATGTTGTAGTTGGTAACCTTAATCCTCTTGTGCATGATGGCAGATATTTTACTTCCGAAGTATGAAAAATGGTTTCAATAGTCACTTAGGATGGTTTCTTTATCCTGGTGGTTGATGTGGCAATGACTTTTTTATCTGTTGAATGACCGTAGCCGGATTGCAATTATTCCCCTGAAGATTATGCTGTTTTCGTGCCTTCCATAGGTTGTCCGCACAAGGCGCAAACCCAGCTGTACAAAGATGAAAATAGGCAGTAGTAGCAGATGACCAGCTGTACAAAGATGTACTCCTCCGTCCAAAGTACTACTTTTTCTCTCCAACCACCACTCATTTAAATTTCTTCTCCCCCTCCTAACCATCATCCCACTCCTCGCAATTTGTATTTGGCAGGGCTTCAAATCTCAAATCCTCGTCTAGAGAAGGTAGAGCTAAAACAAACACCAAGTGATCCAAGGAGTGGAGTAGGGCCTAGAGCGGAGCTGAAAACAATTGAAAAGGCAGCTGCCTTGACCGGTTGACCCTGCTCCACAAATCTGCTCCACTCCCACCTTGCAAATTTTGTGGAGCTGAAATCTAGCCAAACACTCTCCCCGCATAGATCCAAATATATGGTGGAGATGATCTTCCATGGAGGCAAATCTAGATTAGCAAATTATGGATGTAAAGCCCTGCCAAACACCCCCTTAATAAGCGCATCATAGTCTTTCTTCTCCATTCTTAATTTCTCCAAAACAACCTAAAATCCCTTACAATTGGAGATGAAGGAAGTAGTAGCGGACATTGACATGTGGCTCTTGGTTTATCGCCACATCATGGCGAAACCACATTTAAGACCATCTTAGACGGTTTCAACCAGTTTTCACAGTATTGGGGGTAGAATATCCGATTCTGTACTTTGGGGGTCAAATAGATCAATCACTCTTTACACACACACACACACACACACACACACATATATACATATATATATACATATATATATACATATATATATACATATATATATATCAGCTAACAAGCTACTACCGGGAGTAGCTACTTCCATAATATCAGTTAACAATGAGCAAAATATACACGATAGGTAGTAGAAAATCCGCTTGGTGAAAGAAACAGAATATAAACGTGAAAAGAAACAGAATATATATTTACTTGAAGAACATCGCATCTTAACAATAAGCAGAATATGAATTAGAATGGGAGAAGAAAATCAACATGAAAGTAAGCAGAACATCAACTAGAAAGAGAGCAGAAATAAACAGGTCGAAATTGGATGGCTGCGAGGGAGGGAGTAGCTACACCTGGTAGTAGCTTATAATTTTCACACACACACACACACACACACACACACACACACACACACACACACACACACATATATATATAAGGGTGTTTTAGATGCTCATTCATTGAAAATATATCATGTTTGCAGGCTGCTTGATATAGTCAGGAGGAACAGTTGTCACAAACAAGAAATGGGATAAGCGGGAAAATGTTTTCTCCTGGTTATCCTTGCAAAATGCAATCTGGGGGCTAAATGCACTCAAACCACTGTTTACTTAAAATATTCTCTGTCTTTTACAATGGGGCTTGCCCGCCTTTTATAGCCTAGGGGCCATATAGAGAGATTACAAAAATGTCCCTGAGGGGACCACTAACCCTAGGGGCAAATTAGACATTATACACTAGACTTGTGGTCCCCTTAGGGACAGCTGTCTGGATTGGTCCAGGCTAGTCCCCACGCCACGTGGAGGAATATTCTCTTCTTGGCGTGCGTCCTAAGCTTCGTCTTCGACTTTGGTGTTTCCCTTCCTCCAACGGGGAAATGTTCTCGAACTCCATCTTGGCGAAATGTTCTCCCCTCCGGACAGACCGAATGACTCCTGTTGACGAAACGGGAATAGGGGTCCCACATTCTCCGGGGACGTGTGGATCTTCGGCCACATCAGCTCCTCCGGGGCCCATATTCTGCACCGGTGACGGCCGGCTACGGCTGTTTCCCCGCTAAGTACTTGGGGCCCGAGTATTGCCCGGGCCCGGGTACGCTTTTCCCGGGCGCCTCGCGACGGCACCCACATCCACCTCGGGCCCCGGGGCCCGAGGGCATTCCCGGAACCAGGTCTCGCCCCCGTGCCCGGGGCCTCGGCTTCGGTCCCGGGGCGCGCCCCCGGGACACATTGCTGGGACTTCCCATGCCCGGGTCTTGCCCCCGGTGTAACGACCCGCTTTCCTTTTCCCTGTTGTAACTGGTTTTCTGGATCTTAATCTTTTCCTATCCTGTCAGCTGTGCCTCCGTTTTCCCTCTCCCCGGCCAGCCGACTACCTTCTCTCTTGTGCCGAGTAGAGTTGCTGCTCAGTCCTTGTATCCTGCCCTTATCCTTGTCTTACTCGGACCTCTTTGCTGCCGAGTGAGCACGGTGATGTGGCCGACTACCTTGTTGAGACCTGTTGCTTCTTTGTCCCCCGATTTGCACCCACCCGTTGGACGCCGACTACCGAAGTAGTGAAGAATCAATCTTCACCTAACCGCAGTATCGCTTGGACCAGTGGTCAGTCCGAAGCCCGGTCAGTGAGATTTCTCCAACCTGTCCTAGCCTTGACCTTAATGTCTCATCGCAGCTACAGTGCCTGCCAACTCCTCTGACCAGTTGGACTCCAAAGTCACTTCCTGTCATATCCCTGTCAGTTCATCTTGACTTCCTTGCTCCACCCGTTGCCCAGCTCCACCGTGCCTCAACCTTGCACGTCGGCTATATATATGGCCAACCGTGCCCCCCTTCTTCCTTTGTTTTGCAAACCGGCCAGCTCCAGCTCTGCTAAGTTTTCATCCTCTCAAGCTTTGGAGCTCTGTCGCCTGGTTCGCAAGCCTGGTTCAGCCGACTGCCCCCTTTTCTGCAGCCGACTACTTCTTGATCCTTTTTCTTGTGTTTTACTTCTCCTGCTTATCAGTGTTTCTTTCTGCTTGTTCAGAACCTGAACCGGTGGACGATCCCGAAGCCACCTTCGCCGAAGAAGACCCCTCCTTGGAACAAGGCAAGCCTCTTTGATCATATTGTTTCCCATATATGCAAAACTATGTTGTTTGGAAAATATATTGCATGCTTAGTTACACCTTTTTTTAAAACTGTTGGCCTCGGTTATGCAAGCGCAACCGATTGGACCCGCCCAGTAGTAGCACTTATTTTGGTAGGATGTTGTTATATTTCCCCCTTGAAGAGCCCCACAAAATGGCACGCTAGCATCCTATCTGAGGATACGATGCCGAGTAAAATGGCTTAGCTCTGCAACGTTGTTTGTCGTTGGGAAAAATGATGGTTTTACTAAACAGTTTGGAAAACCCGCATACCTTGTGTATCGGCGCGTTTTGTGAAATAAAGGAAAGATTTGTGAAAATCTTGATGTACAGAGACAGTGCCTGTGTGGCTTGGCTATGTATTATCATTAAGGATCGATTCCCATGGCGTAGATTTGTTTGTCAGCTGATTTGTGAAAGTGTTTGATGGAAAGGGAAACCGTGACCTGAGTTTGCCGAGTAAGCAAACGGAAGGCCTGTGTGGCCAGAAACGGATCTGTGTGGTCGGGGTGTTAAACAAAAAGTGTATGAAAGTAAACAGGATGAAGATCATGCTCCCGGGTTGTAGCCAGGGCAGCAAAGTTTAAAGCCCCGGGTTGTAGCCAGGGCGGCAATTCAGTCTTCGGGTTGTAGCCAGAAGACGGTGATGAGCACGCTCCCGGGTTGTAGCCAGGGCAGCAGTGTTCTAGCTAGCTGTTGTAGCCAGCCTAGCGGGCATTTAGTGCCATGATCATGCTCCCGGGTTGTAGCCAGGCAGCGATGATGAGCCCCCCGGGTTGTAGCCAGGGCGGCCGACTAGCTAGCTGGTTGTAGCCAGTTGTAGCGGGCATCAAGTGCCACAGCTGAGATTTGGTTGTAGCCGAGTCTCAGGGTCAACCGAGTGTTGTAGCTACTCGGGAGATAAAGGACACAACAAATGCAAAGTAAAGATAATAAGAACATGTATGATTACGCTTGATTCTTTAAGTGGTGAGTTGTTGAAAAGCAACTTGCGGATTGGATGGAGGCGTGAGCCTCTGTCCGCCAACTAAAATTTGGAACTCACTAGTGTTTGCAAAGAAAAGAGTTTAATAAGGCAGTCTTTCGCAAATGAAACCCTTAGCTTCTTCTTGTCTAACCAACATGGCATCATTCCCGGCTTGCTGAGTACGAAAGTACTCACCTTGTTCATATATATGCTATAGTAGGTTTTGGAGTGGAAGACGAAGATCGTTCGACTGCTGCCGATGTTCCTCCAAGACCAGGCGACTCGAAGACCTCTGAAGTTTCGAGCCTCAGTTCCCAACCGAGCTGTGGAGTAGTTTTTTGTCCAGCTTCCGCCCTGTTCTGCCTGTTTCGCTAGTTTACCAGTTGATTATTTTTGCCCATCCCGGGTCTGTCCTGGATGGATCTCCTTGTACGTATATGTAAGTACTCTGTTTATGTATTATTGTAACTCTGTGTTGTATCATTGTTGTGCGTACCCGACTACTGATCCTGGGATCGGGTGCCTTATGACATGGTGGCCTTCCACCTAGTCGGAGGCGCCACAGCGGTGGTATCAGAGCAAAAAGGTTGGCCTAGGAACGGAAACCCCACCCGTGTAGATGTCTTTGAGGATCTTATTTTGAAAACTATACTATTTGCAAAAGACTAGGACTTGTCTGGGTACCTCTCTCTGCTTTGTAGAATTTGGAAATGTTTCTAAACTCTTGGCTATTTCCCTACCTTGGGTTTCCTGCGCAAGCTCTTAGGTTCCAGTGCCCCATCTGTCATCTTTTCGTTGAGGCTGGGTTCCCGAGTATATTCCTTGTTCTGCTGCTTGAATCCATCTTGCTAATCTTGTTGGCTCCTTCATCTGTTCCATCGGTTTGGTTGCGATATCCTTGCTGAGCCCTCTTCCTTTGGTTGCCCTTTTCTAGGACCAGATGGCAGAACGTCAGCGCCGTGCCGTCCATACCCCGGCCCGCTTGGGTTTTGAAGACCAAGGTCCAGTCCGCAACCAACCTGCTTACTGCCGCGGAGGAACAAGAAGTGGAGCAGACCCACGATCGGATGTCAGGAAGTGGCCGTGCAGCCGGCCTTGGTACCTTCGACGCTGCAACAGCAAACCCTGGAGGATTTGCCTCAACCTCCTCACCTTCCAGCAGACCCCTCAGCAGCTTATGGCCATCCAGACCCAGATCTTGCAAGGCATTGCTTAGAATCTGGCCGCAATGCAGGCCTCTTCTCCATCAAGCTTGACCGAAACAAGTCAGTAGCCGCTCCAAGCTTGCCGACTTCATGAGGTCCCGTCCAGCCGAGTTCTCGCCAGACCGCTGAGCCAATGGAGGCTGACGACTGGCTGAAGGATATGGATAGAAAGCTGAACCTAGTGCAGTGCACACCCACGGAGAAGACCCAGTTTGGGCTGCACATCAACTTCGGTGGTTCCGCAGCTGACTGGTGGGAAACTACTGTGCTGCCCATCAAGATGCCGCCAACATCGCCTGGCCCGAAGTTTGCGGAAAGCCTTCAGAGATGCACATGTCCAGAAGGAGTAATAGACATCAAGAGAGAAGACGTTCAACAACCTCAAAGCAGGGACCTTCCAGCATCAGCGAGTACCTGAGCAGGGTTCACCATCTAGCTCGCATGCACCAGAGGACGTGAACACGGACAAGAAGAAGATCAGAAGGTTCCTAAAAGGGATGAATGTGGCAATGAAGGTCCAGCTTCTTGCCCATGACTTCCCTACCTTCCAGCACTATGGTTAACAGAGCCTTAGTGGTTTGAAGATGTGAGGAAGGAGATCGACGTTTTATCGCAAGCGCGGCAAGGCCTCCCAGATGCAGTCTCGTAGTGGTCCGAGTTCTAGACCGCCTATCTCCCAGTCCTTCCGTCAGTTTGCCCCATCCCAGTTTCAAGAGCGGGTGTTTTCGCCCGTCTGTTTCGCGCCCCGACTTCTTCTGTTCAGTCCCGACCCTCAGTGCAAATACCGGTGCAAGTCGCCCTACCTCAGCCGGCCTTCAGCGGAAGAGTATTGCCGAGTGCCCCAGGAAGCCGATGCTACAACTGCAACGAGTTGGGTCACTTCGCCCGACACTGTCCCAGAAGGCAAGACCCTGCAGTCCCTGGAGCCCTAACGCCAGCACTTCAAGAGCCCCTGTGTTCAGTCGAGGACAGCCGACTACACATTACTAATGGATCTGCCTCCCGTGCCCCTCGACCTCTTGGACGTGGCCGAGTCATCATATCCAGTCGGAGACAGCCCGAGAAGCTTCAGATGTGGTAATGGGTACGTTTCTTGTCAACTCCGTACCTGCAGTTGTTCTGTTGGATTCTGGAGCATCGCATTCCTTATTTCTCAATCTTTTGTGGATAAGTATGGTTGGGCGGAATGTTCGAGGGTCTTTAGGATACCTATGGTCATACACTCCCCTGCAAGGAGTTTAGGTCAGACCAATCTTGCCCTGGAGTTACCTTGGTAATTAAAGAGTTAGTTTCTCAGCCAACCCCATTGTCCCCTGGAATCACAAGGCTTGGATTTTGATTCTTGGCATGGACTGGTTAGCTAAGCATAAGGGCCGAATAGACTGTGCAACTAGCACCGATAACCCGCAGTGCCCTTTTGGACAAGAAGTGAAGTTTGCCTCCCTTGGAGACCCTAAGAACCGACCCCTCCTGAGTCCATGCAAATACGTCCCTTTGGAAAGAGTCGCCGGTGATCAATGATACCCCTGATGTCTTCCCCAGACAGTTTACCCGGAATGCCCTGATAGAGAGATTGAATTCTCTATAGAGTTGCTACCCGGGCACAGCACCCATATCCAAGAGACCCTATAGAATGGCGGCTAATGAGTTAGCCGAAGTGAAAGAGCAGATAGAAGAACTTGAGAGCCTAGGTTTTGTGCGACCTAGCACATCACCTTGGGGAGCTCCAGTGCTCCTAGTGGAAAAGAAGGATAAGACCAAGAGATGTGCGTTGATTATCGCGCACTGATGGAGTAACCATCAAGAATAAGTATCCTCTACCAAGGATAGATGATCTGTTCGACCAGCTGCAGGAGCTAAGTTTTCTCTAAGGTTGACTTGAGATCAGGATACCAACCAATTGAAGATCAGATCTAAAGATATACCCAAAACAGCTTTCCTGACCCGATATGGATTATATGAGTAACGGGTGATGTCCTTTGGACTCACTAATGCTCCAGCTTCATTCATGAGTCTTATGAATAAGGTATTCATGGAATATCTCGACAAGTTTGTCGTGTATTTATGGATGATATCCTAATCTTCTCCAAGGACGAGCAAGAACATGTTGGACATTTGAGAATGGTTCTAGGAAAGTTAAGAGAGCACCAGTTGTTTGCCAAGTACTCGAAGTGTGAGTTTTGGCTAGACGAGTTGCTTTTCTCGGCATGTGGTCACTGCCCAAGGAGTAGAATGGACCCGGGAAAGTGAAGAGACGTGCTTTCTTGGAATCCCCGACTACGTCACGGAAGTGAGAAGTTTCCTAGGTTTGCTGGTGATTATCGGAGATTCATTGAAGGATTTTCAAGGATTGCCAAACCCATTGACAGAATTGCTAAAAAAGGAAAAGAGGTTTTGAATGGAGTGACGCCTGTGAGAAAAGTTTCATGGAGTTAAGAAAAGGCTGACTACCCCACCTGTGTTGATCCTTCCGGATATCAGGAAAATGACTTTGAGGTATACTGTGATGCAATCACCGACTAGGCATAGGCTGCATGATCGTATGCAGGAACGGAAACGTGCTCATCGTAGGCCTCAGACATGAACCATGAGCTGAACTACCGACCTGACTAACGACGTGTCAACAGCATAGTGCCTCTGCTTAAGCTATGGGCAGACCACTACTGGTTGGAACCGTTGAAGGATACACCGTTTCATAGAGTCATGAAGTAAATCTTCACTCCAGACGAGCTTAAATCTCAGACAAAGAAGAATGGCTGAGTTGATTAAAGAGATTACGAGCTGAATACATTACCCGCCTGAGGGCAATGTTTTGTTGCTCGATGCCTCCATCGGAAGTCCATCCTTAATGCCTCTGACCAGCCGCCCCTTCACACCCGACGTAAGTCGACGGCTGCAAAACAGACTAAGATAACATATGGTCAACAGACTTGCTGGCGACTATTGCTGATTCAGCGCCTTGAGGACGGATCAGAGAAGCTCAAAAAGTCAGATGAAAACCATTGTATCTCTAAAGAAAGCAGCCCAGGAAAAGCCCCACGTAATCCATGCGCAGAGCACTGTTTGGGTTTGCGGAAACGCAATTGCGTGGCCCGACTAAGGAAAATCCAAGACTTCGATCCTTGAGATGAACACCCACGAGTCCGCTTATTCCCTCACCCAGGAATTACCACGATCTACAAGGATCATATAAGGATCAATTATGCGTAGCTGCGGAATGAGCGACGAGTATTGCCAGAGTATGTGCACAGTTTTCGAATTTGCCAAGGTATAAAGCAGAGCATCAGAAGCAGCAGAGATCTTCACCCTTAAGGATAACCGAGTGTAAAGAGGAAGAAACTAGGAATGGATTTATCGTTAGACTTACTAAAGACCCCGCAACATGTCACTGGAGGTAATAGTGGACGAACGACCAAAGGTCGCCACTATCCCGTCAAGACAACATACCCGTCCAAGAATAGCCCGAGCGTAGTATCTGAACAAGGTTATCTTCCACACGGAGTCAAGAAATCAGTGTCCTGACCGCACGGAGTCACTCACCTCCACTTGGCAAAAGTCTGCATAGACAATGGGCACTAACCCTGAATTTCAGGACCGCAGTATCTCCCCAACCATTGCGGCAAACCGGAGAGTCAACCAGACTCGTGTCTGAGATATGCTAAGAGCCTGTGCCTTGGACATTACTGAGGCAAACTTGGGATCTCTGGGCCTTAATGCCGAGCTTCACCTTCAATTACACATGCGATCAACCAGTATCCAGATGGCCCCAATGAGAGCTCTATGATGGGACGCAAGTGTAGACCCCCACTCTTTGGACAGACCTGAGAAAGATGTTTCATGGACCAACATTTTGAAAAGAGCAGAGAAGGAGTTAGCGGTTATCCGAGACGCGTGAAGACAGCCCAAACCCGGCAGAAGAACTATGCAGATAATCGGGCGAAGCAGCGTCGCAAGGGGTTTTCCGATAGGAGACATGTGTAATCTCCGAGTATACCCTCCGAGAACAAAGAGAGTTGCGAATGGAGTGGAAGCTAGCGCCTCGCCTATATCGACCTTACCAAATCGTCGAACAAACGGCGGAGTGAGTGGCGTATCAACTCGAGGATTACCCGAGAAGTCCTCTGAGGTCCACGACGTCGTTCCAGCGATGTCCCAGATTGAAGAACATGTCTTTCGCATCTAGAGTGGCAAGTTCCGTTGAAAGCATCAACGACACGCCAACTTACACTACAAGGAACCCCTTGTCGGATTTTCGAGACAAGGACAACATACAAACGAAAGGCAATCAATCGCAAGGGGCATGAGTCAACCAAGTCTGAATTCATTGGGACGGGAGATCGCCCTCAGAGCTGCACGTACCGGAGCTCCTTTGGCGAGTAGACCGAATCTCGTGACGAGTTCTGTTACGTGGGAGGTTTGCTAACGACCCGCTTTCCTTTTCCTAGTTGTAACTGTTTTGGAATCCTTAATCTTTTAATATCCTGTTCAGCTCGTCTCTCGTTTTCCTTCCCGGCAGCCGACTACCTTCTTTCTGTGCCGAAGTTAAGTTGTCGCTGCTCGTTCCGTGTATCCGTGGCCCTGTATCCTGGTCTTATCGACCTCTTTGCTGCCGAGTGGCACGTCTGATGTGGCCGGACTACACTTTGTGACCTGGCTTCTATTGTCCCCGATTTGCACCCACCGTTGCCGACCGACTACCGAAAGTAGTGAAAAATCATCGTATACCTACCGCAGTATCGCTTGACCAGTGGCTCAGTCCGAAGCCGGCGGTCAGTGAGGAATTTCTTTCCCACCCATTGGGTCCCAGTTACCTTGACTTAATGTTCTCCATCGCACATACAGTGCCTGCCACGCCTATGACCAGTTTGGTCAAAAGTCACTTCCTGTCATCCTGTAAGTTCCGATATTGACTCTCCTGCTCCACCGATGCCACAGCTCACAGTGCCTCAACCATGCACTGCATAATATATGGCCAACCGTGCCCCTTCTATCCTTTGTTTGGCAAAGGACAGCCAGCTCTGCTAAGTTTTTTCATCCGCTCGAAGCTGTTGGAGCTTGGTGCCTGGTCGCAAGATGCTTCAGCGCCGCTGCCCCTTCTGCAGCCGACGACTTCTTGATCCTTTTTGGTGTTTACTTCGTGCTTTATCAGTGTTGACTTTGCTTGATATAGAACCTAACGGGTAGACGATCGAAGGCACCTTTAGGCGCGAAGAAGACCTCCTTGGAACCAGGGCACTCTTGTTCTTTGTGCCCCTAATTGAAAACTATGTTGTTTGGAAATATATTGCAATGTTATTAACACCTTTTTTTAAAAATGTTGGCCTCGTTATGCAAGCGCAACGATGGACCGCCAGAGTAGCACGTATTTGGATAGATGTTATATATTCCCCTGAGAGCCACAAATGGCACCTAGATCTATCTGAGATTACGATGCGGTACTGTAGCTCTGCAACAGTTGTTTGTCGTTGGGAATGATGGTTTAGAAACAGGTTGAAACGCCTACTTTGTAATCGGCCGGTTTTGCTGAAAAAGAAAGATTGTGAAAAATCGTGGGGAGGACAAGAGACAGATGCCGTGTGGCTTGCGTATGTATTAGCATTAGGACGATCCCATTGGCGTAGATTGTTTGTAACATGATTTGAGAAAAGTTGATGGAAAGCGGAACCGTGACCTGAGTTTGCCGATCAGCAACGAGGCCTGTTGGC